>OX403616.1:106449028-107018016 GCA_948107695.1 Meliscaeva auricollis | reverse complement strand
TTTCTCTCTTTCTCTCTCCGTTTTGGTTTTTTGTTTTTTTTTTTTTAATTTTGGTTTTAATTAATGGCAATGGTTTCGATGAAGGTGGACAAATTGTGGCAATGTGGAGTCCCTGGCATAGGTGAATGTGGTTTGCCAGAGGCACACAATTAAAAATGTACTCAGCATCACGTAATTAAGTTCTTAACCTATTGTCATGAAAATGTTGAAATAACATTTTTCAAAATATGTATTTATATATTTTTCACTTCTCAACCAATTTTACTCGTACATTTGTATAAAAGTTCTGTCTCTAGATCACCTCTACTCATGTATTCCTACCCAACCCACCATCATCATCAGAAAAGTTATAAAAAGGAAAATAATAAAATGTATAGTTATTTTCATTTCATTTCTTCTTTGTTTTTTTTTTTTTTTTTGGTACCGGTACCGTGGGTATATTTACCCAGGAAGTTGAACACATTACTCGCATTCCATTGCCCACACTTTGCGGAGGGTGACATTCTTCCGCACCACACCCCCTTGGCGTATATATTCACATCATTGTGTATAGCTTGTAGCTGCCACAGAGCACAGAAAGGAATTTCCCAATTACCAAGAGTTGACTTTAAAATTTAAACAGCATAAACAAACATATTAAGCGTAATTTAATACAAGCATAAACAACGCGCTGGCAAATAACATTGCTGGCGCTGGATGTAGCAGGGCGCATTGGAAAAACATACGCAAGCAGGGGGTGTATGGAGGATTTGTGATGCCAGAATGGGAATGGTAATTCAACCCCCGCCCCAGGCCAGACCACAGCAGTTTCAGATGAAAATAGAACCAGTTGAAGAAAAAATACGAAGGAAATTCGTTTTGTGTTATGTTGTGGGAATCTCATTTCTTTGAGTTTTTTTTTTTTTTACTTTGATAAAGATATTTTGTGAAAAGTTGGTACTAAATGAATTTTGGTCTACCAAATTTTATTGTTCAATGAATTAAGAAAATAATAAGAAAAAAAACTTTACACTTTCAATTAATTTTATGAAAACTTGGAAGATTTTTTTAAGCAATTACCTGAAAATTCATACGCACATGGACAGCATTTACGATTTTAATCCTTAACTGCAAAGCTTCCCGTTATGATATTTGATTTGAGGAAAAATATCTGACTAATCTGACGATCATAAAACAGTTTGAAAATTGGTAAAATGAGTGCAGGAACAGATATGTATGTCTGATAGTTTGATTTTTGTCTGTTGGAATTAGAACAGCTGATATGGTATTCGCCAATTTGCTGATAGTTTGAGTGCGTGGTGGAGGAAAGCTATTAGACCGAGAGGCCACAGAAATTTGGTGTTGTCAGTGAAAGCATAAAATCACTGGTACTTTAAGATAGATGCTAATTTTCTTTAATCAAATATCCAATTCTTGCTTACAGCTGGGGCGTTTCTGAGCAATGCTGCATTTAAAATGCTATTTCTTGGGCACTTAAATAAAACTGGTCTGCAAAAATTAAGTTTTTTTTGTACTTCATATATTTTTTTTATTTAAATTATGTAAGATTGGAGTTTTCTGAATTTAAATTTGGTTTTAGATAAATTCTATGACGTAAATTTTTTTATAAAATAAAAAAAAGAATTTGATTGCTTTGAAAAGAGCTCTCTTAGATTCGGTTGACCTGGTACACTTATATTCAAGACCAAAAATGATTTCTCATGTTTCGCGTGATAGATTTTGTTGGATAACGTCAGATTCGTGCTCAGCGTCCCAAAAAACATACATAAAAATATCTATTGAAAATTATTACTTCAGAACTTTCCAGCCCTAAAAACGCTTCAATTGAAGTATAGAGAGTATTTTAGATCCGAAAACGAATTTTTAAATGATTTTAAATGATTTAGACAGAAGAAAAAAAAGGGTTTTTGACATGTTCATATTAGCATATCTCGAATACGTGACGTGCCATCATAATTTTAACTTCAGCGTTCAAAATAATTATTAAGAGTATAGTTTGGTTTGAAGGCGATTTTAGTTGCAGACCAGTGTAGTTATCGTTTTCAAAAATTAGGGGTTAGCGCCCTAGACATAAATATGGGTGTCCAAGAAGTTTCGTAAAGGGCATTCTGAATGCCAGACGCATTCAAAAACAAAATGCAAAACATTGATTTTCGAAATGATAGAGTGGTTTCTCCTCATAAGATGAAACGAGAGTCCAAGACACGTATCATGCGGCATTCTGTCTGCAAGATGCACTTTTAAAATGCAAAAATGGAATTTTGAAACAATTCTAACAACAAAGATAGTTCTTCTTTTCAACAATAGAGCAGAGCATCTTCATAAAATTAAATAATAACAGAAAAATGTTTTTATTTTATTAATAAGCTTGCTCGCATTCTTTAAGTTCATTCTTCATCTTGTTTGGTGGTCCTAAGACAATAATACTGTGTGACAAAAACAGGGTAAAAAAATATACTCGGGCGGAGACCTATCACATTTTGTAGAGCTTGTTACACTGATTACAAAACGGTATGTAGAAATTTCGTAACACCCCAAAAATCTGGAGTTAGGGGCAAAAAACGTTTTTTTTTTACTTTCAATCATTGCCAAAAATCTAACTTCGTCAAATGTTCACCAATTTTGTATTGTTTTAGATAGAAGACATTTAGACCTTTTCAACAATGTAAAAAACATGTGGTGCGGTTAAACCACCTAGATTGTATTTATACTTCAAAAGTTCCATTTTTTAGTCATTTAGCCAACTTGGACATCCATTTAAAGCATATGTTTCTAAAACATTATGTTGCTTTAAGAATATATTCTAAAATAAAGTTTATTTCAAACCAAACCAAACGAGATATTTTTTTATAAAAATCGGTTGAAAAAAAGTTTAATGATTTCAAACCAGATACAGAAATTCAAACGTTTAGGTACCGGACAAATTTGAATTGAACCAAACAATATGTTTTTTTGCATTGCTGAAAAAATCTAAATGTCTTCTTTCGAAAACAGTAAAAAAATCCAAATTTGGTGAAAATTTGACGAAGGTAGATTTTTTTCTCAAGGGATTTAGGTCCAAAAAACCGTTTTTTGGCCCTAAGTCGAAATTTTGGGGGTGAAAAAAAATGTATACATACCGTTTTGTAATCAGTGCAACAAGGTCAACAACATTTTATTCAATTGGGAGGGGTAATCGAAACTAACATTTTTGTTGGTACTTAAACATTGAATTTCTGTATCTGAGATGAAATCGTAAACATTTTTTTTTTGCCAATTTTCTACCGATTTTTATAAAAAATAATTTGTTTGGTTGAAAAATAAACATTATTCTAGAATATGTTTTTAAAATAGCATGATTTTTTAATAAACACATGCTTTAAATTGATGTCAAATTTGGGTAAATGGGGAAACAAATGGAATTTTTGAAGTTGTTCAGACTGTATGGTCTAGGTGGTTTAACCATACCACATGTTTTTTTACATTGTTAAAAAGGTCTAAATATCTTCTTTTCAAAACAGTAAAAATCTAAAAAATGACTAAGCAAGATTTTTCCATTGAACGAAAGTCGAAAAAACTGTTTTTTGTATCTAACTATAGATTTTAGGGGTGTTACCGAGTTTTTAAATACCATTTAGTAATCAAAGCAACAACCTTGTGATAGGTCTCTGCCGCGTATATTTTGAGTGTCACACAGTTTAATTTTTGTGAAGGGGTTGAATATTCTGTCATGAAGAAAAAGTTATCTTGTTACAAAAAATATTTTTTTTTATACAAAACAGTACGTATACGCCATAGTGCACAAATTTTCCTAATACATTTTATATACCAACGGTGCACACAAAAATGTGGCTCTTAACAGGTAACAGACGTCTTAAGACGTCTATTTTCTATAGCATTATTTTCATCTCTAAGAAAATGAATCTTGTCGTTCGAGTTCAAAGGACCATCAACTTCCCAAAGTCGAGTAACTATAAACCCATTATCAACCCGTCAAACAAATTTAAATGTGGTAATACACTTTTCTTATGATATTTAACTGTTTGTTTCAACGTGAATCGAAATTAAAACAGCCCACACATAAAATGATAAGGGGTTCCTAAAAAAATGGGAAGATACTTCAGTAACCGATAAACAAACATCCTTCTCTTTGTCTAAAAACTATGTCTTTTGAACAACACTCATTTACCACATTCCAGCAGTTGATTAAACATCCTCAGTCAAGTGATTTCGCGCCTCCATTAAATCCATTTAATGCTGCTTATACACCGGTAATTATAGTCACGTGAAAAAGCAACGCACTAGTTCTACCTTCAACTAGAAACAATGCTTCTTCGAAATTATTGAGGTTATACTACGCTTACTAGCAGTGTTGAGCAGCCATAACCAAACTGGCAAGTGGGAGGCGGTAGGGGATGCGATATAAGGTACAAAATTCATAACTTTGAACCTCCTGAACAAAACACCGCAAAATTTAGATAGGCAAAATTGTTGGTACTTAAGTTTCTAACTTCACTTTCCATCTTCGAAAATCCTCATTCGTTGTATACAATCTGTATACAATGACTGATGCTTCCCTATATGGTAAGAGAGCTGTGGGCAAATGAAGATATTCTTATTTCAAAATAAATTATACCCCAGAAATTCTCAGGAAAATCTTCAAGTATGACCAAAATTTATCAATACTCAAACCAAAAATGATCAGAATCTCAAAATTAAGAGTGATTTAACTATTTTCGAAATAGTTTATAAAAAATGGAGGAAATATTACCGAAAATTGTGCCGATTTCTGCCAGTAACTCCCTAACTAATGTGTGTTCCAATACTAACGATGCATGGTATTAGGAACCGAAACGAAATGAAAGTCGACAATCGACGAGTGTGTCGCTGTGTGTATACTTTTTTTTACGTATAATTGCGAGTATTCTGTGTATAGGTATCTGTTCTACCCCCCCACACTAACAAAGGATTTTCGTTTTGCAATTTCATTAAATTCCAGCATCTCGCCATAAATCTTCCGATAAAGGTGGCACACTGTGAGTGCTTCAAATGCGGAGCAGGAGCTACAGAGAAGTTTTCACAGGACGACATTTCGTTTTCTATTCGCCTTTCATACTAAACGAAAGAAGTAGCAATAGAAAAGCAAAAAAAAAAACAACAACAACAAGAAACCATCAGGAAAATATAAAACACGACTGCTTGCTTTTGCTTCTCTGTGTGTGCACAGCTGAAAGAAAATCCATCTAGTACTGCCGCTAAAGAATGAGTTTTTGGGACAAAAGTGGTACCGAAAAAATATATGTACAAGTATTTGAAGAAAAGCAAACGAGAAAATTGGAAAAGTGAGTACAAAAAAAAAATTTCGCAACGGCAAAAAAAACCCACAATCCTGGGCATCCAAGGAGCAAACAAGAAGCGACAAAAAAAGTAACCTCTATGAGGAAGCTTTGACAAAAAAAAAGGACGACAAGCGAGCAAAGTTATGCGATTTTCCTGTATTTTTTTTTTTTTTTAATTTTTCCTATTTTCTCTCACTCCAGAGATGGTTTGGAGGAGGGATAACCGACCATACCATTGCTTGGGAAAAGGAACAAAATGTCCTTGGCTCAAATAATAACACAAAAAATCGTTTTCCCATTCGCATATTTTTTTTTTTATTTTTTTTTTCTTTTTTGCAATTTTCTTTCTCGAGATGGTATAGAAAATAAAAATGGAAAAACAACCAAACCTTCCCAACAACCCGAGGGATGACGGAATTTTTTTCGTTTCTGACCGACCAAACGTCGACGAGGATGACACAAGCAAACAAACACCAAAACAAGGATGCCTAGCCATCTCTGAAGCATAGCCTCGTCGCAAATCCTTGTGCAGTATTTTGATTGGTTCAATGGGTTTCAATGATGCTATGAGATGCTGGTGATGCTTCTGCAGCTCCTCGAATGCAGGACGACGACGTTGGCTGCTTCTGCTGATGATGATAGTGATATCGATGTGTATATATGTTGGAGTTGGTGGAGAGGGTGGCGGCTGCTGGCTTGGGTGATACAAAGATCCATCGAATCCTGGCAGATCCTACAGCCAGCTGCTATATTTATGCATTCCTCGTTGTGCTCTGGGAAAAGTTTACTTTGACGATAATATTCGTTTTATTTTTTTTTTTCGTTCGTTCATTCTTGTTCGATATCTTTTCGAAGGATGTAGGTAGATGGAATAGTTTTCCGATATTCCTTCCTTGTTTTGGTTTTTTTTTTTTTTTTTTGTAAGTTTCTGAGCATCCTTGTCCCTGGTGAAACTATCGACTTTTTGAAAGTTTCAGTTTAGACTTTTTTATTTCCTTTGTTTGACTTGCTTTTTTTCTTGCAACTTTTTTTTGTTGAATTTGTCCTGGCCTCTTGGATCCCTGTGTGATGGTCTTTCATTGATTAGAGTCCAAGTTTCAACTTCCGCCCACCAAAACGTATCTACATGTATAAAACCATATCTATGTAGCTTTGAAATGCATTTACTCCCTTAAGGACATTTAAGAAGGAAAAGTGCGGTAAAGTATTGGAAACCGTTTCTTCATATATTTTTTTTATGATTTTTAACAACGAAAAAGTTAAATTTTCTAGGATTTTTTTTTTGTGTTTGGTTAAGAAACTGAAAGGACGAATAGGACGGAAGTTAATATTGATGCGGGAAGAGACTTAATGTGATGCATTAGTGGATTTTAAAAATGCAAAATGGCGGATGATGAGCAATGAGCAGGACGCAGATGTTTGAGATGAAAGATTTTTAAGAGAATTTTAAGATATTCTTAGAATTATTACTTTAGGGTTCAGGTTTATTTACTTTCTTACTTAGGCAAGTATATCTATAATTTTGATAATAAAGAAATTTGGCAAGGAGTCAGATAATTCTATACGATGGGTTTTATTAGGTAATATTTTTGCTTCGATCCTAAGCGCACTTTAAAGTACCAATATAATTGCGCAATATTGAGTTTTGTGCAATAATATTGACCGTGTAAGGGCTGTGTTGCATAATAATTTCAGTTTACATAATATACTGAGTGATATTAAGAAAAATTAATACAATTTAAAAATTTTACTGAATACTTTTGGTGCAGGGTCACTAGTCCACAAGCCAAAAGACCATAATGAACTTTTCCAATCCATTGTGGAATCCTCTCCTAAAGGCTCAAAAGCCCACAAAAGTGAGACATAAGTTCATAAATTTAAAAAGAAAGTGGGTCATTGATCCACAAGATATTTTTAGAATTTACACTCTACAAAAAATGAGAAATAATTACATTTTTTTAAATTATTTATCTGTTTTGTCCGAAAAAGTATCAAACAGTGGTCAAATTTTGCTTTAAAAAATTTTATAAAGTAATTTTCGACTCACGACAGCTCGACTCATTTGGGCGTACATTTTTTGAGCTTCATTTTTTTTCTAAGAAATATGACGGATAAAACTTTGGATAAACTTAAACATACACCCAACCTCGCACTACCCAAAATCATGAATTGATTCCAAGCAGGGGGTAGCGGGGGGCAGCATGCCCCCATAAACATATATCACTTTTTGCACCTAAGTCGAGTTGTCGTGAGTCGAGCTCTACTCACCCCCTTTTAAAGATACTTTAAATAAACGATTTTGAAAATTCAATAAAGAAGTTTTCGAAAAATGATGTTTTGAAAAAATGAAATAGTTTTTGTTTTATTTAATTAAGCTATTTCTAAAAAGTCATGCGAATTTTCGAAAACTAATTTATTAAATTTTTAAATCTTTGGAAACCATATTTTGAAATTCTTTTTTTGCAAATTAAATAAGTAAGTTCTTGAAGATTAGTTCGAAATTTTAAAAATATTATTTTGAAAAATTGAAATATGGTTTACAAAAATTTAATAAAGTAAAGTAAAAAAATAAAATTGTGCGAATTTTCGAAAATTACTTTATTATATTTTTATAAACCATATTTCAATTTTTAAAAATAACATTTTGAAAGATAAATTGTATGAATTTTGTTTTTAAAAATTTAATAAAGAAGTTTTTTTTAAAAGTTTGTGTGAATTTTTCGAAATATTATTTTGAAAAATTGAAATATGGTAAGGAAAAAAATATTAAGGTAATTTTCAAAAACTCGAGGGTAATTGAAAATTAATGACACGCTTTAGACCACAGTGTATTTCTGAAATACCTAAGTGGGTAACAAGTCCACCCATATATTTTGTGTGAACTTTTAATCTACTTGGGTGGGTCAGGACTCCACAATGGATATGTAGACTTATAACTCACCAAAGTGGGTCAAAACATAATCATGGACTTTGGAGTGTGGATTTATGAGCCTGTGCCAATATTTTTGATTTCCACAACGAGGCAGATACAACATATACGCGAGGAAACTTAGAAATATTGCACAATAATATTGAGTCTGTAAGGACTTTTCTTTTTCATGCATTATTTTTGGATAATGTTTTTGAGCAATAGTATTTGTGTTCTGTAATATTTCTATGTCTCCTTGCTTATACTTGCTTATGCGTTGTGGAAACGAAAAATATTGAGAAAGAAATTCAAAAAGAATTAATTTTTGAAAAATCCCTCAATATATTGCGAAAACAAAAAATTGTGTAATACAGCAAAACTAACGGTACCTGTCATATAACCACTAAGGCAAAGTTAACTTTTTTCTAAAACGGCTTTAACGATTCTGATTAAAATTTTTGTGTCTGCTTTTGTTAGTAGGGCCATACTTTTGAAATGAAAGAAATGTGTGTAAAAATTCTACTAACGGTACCTCCCATAGAACCGTTTTTTTTTTTATTTTTTTACCTTCTGTTAAACGACCCAACCAATTTTGATGAATTTTTTTTATGGAAGCTCCTTAACAATTTCAAAATTGTTTAATATCAAAATTTTCAAAAACGTAATTTTTGGATTTTTAAAAAAATCTTTCAATATTTTTTTTTGAAAAATCAATTTTTCGAAAACGGGTCACTGTATGTTTTTTTTTAAATTTTGATTTGAGATGTGCAATAATGTTATCTAAAAAATGGCCTACCAACTTTATTTAAAACAAGGTTTGAGAATTTTTATATATAAAAAATTATTTTTTTTTTTTAAACGGCTCTAACGATTTTCAAATTTTTTTTTTTCTAAAAATGTATCTTTCTTTATCAAATACAATGGCATATTTAGTTTAGGGCTCAAAACAATTTAAGAAGTTGTTTATGTCAGATTAGTAATGAATTTATTTATTTTTTTTTATAAAACTATTTATTCATAAAATTTTTATATAAGAACCTTTAACGTCCACAGCAACTGTGACAATAAAAGCAAGTACGTGCGACCCAGTCGTGCATTTCATTACTTGCGATATGGGTACCATATATCAAGTTATGCATTTGTATAAAAAAAAAACTTGAGATAACAACCAAACATGACATTACGATGATAGAGAATGAGAAAAAAGTGGGTCCGACAATTCTGTCTGTCTGTCTGTCTGCCTGTATGTATCAGAGACCACAGCCTAAACGGATCGGTCGATTTACTTCAAACTTGGTATGTGGTGTTTTTTGGAGAATATCCCCAGACGTTTTTTTGAATCTTTTTTTTGGACCCCAAATAACGGTATCTGTCATATACCGGTTTTAGAAAAACTAATTTTTCTCAAAAGCGGTGCCTACGATTTTGATCAAAAAAATCATAGTTATTTCTTTGGGTAAGGTCTATTTTTAAATGAGAAGCATTTTTTTTTCAAAAACCTTTATTAACGGTACCTGCCATAGAACTGTTTTTTTTAATTCTGATTATCTCCTTCACGACTCAATCAATTTCAACCATTTTTCTTACATGGATGCTTTCAAGTTGCCGTTATAATATATGATATGATTTTTAACAAAAGTTTGAATTTTTTTTTTTTTTTTGAAAAATCATTTTTTCGAAAACTATTCAATATTTTTTTTTTCAAAATTTAGTTTTTAGATGTTGATAAATAATATCTTAAAAATGGCGTACAAATTTTTTTTTATAAAAGTCCTTGCAAAATTTTATATAGAAAAAATATTTTTTTTAGAAAACGGCTCTAAATTTTTTTTTCTATAATGTATCATTCTGGAAGAAATCAAATTGCGTACTATGTTTTGAGGTTAAATTCATTTAAGAAGCTGTTTTAGTCATTTGAAATCTGAATTTTAAGCTTTTTTAATTGTTTTTTTCTAAAACTGCATTTACAATTTTTTTTAATTAAATGGTCTTAGCATAAATAGTAACTTTATCTTCAAGAGCAAGTACGTGGGACCCAGTCGTGCATTTTTTTATATGTAGATTGGGCATACTATATCCACTTTCGATTCATTGGGCATAGGGTACGTACCTTCCACCGATTAAATTCTAGAAATTAATTAATGTTTGACTTCTTTACCATCTACTATTGCCTTAAATACTGATCGGTATGCCATCCGAACTATCATCAGCCTTATGCGAATTAAGTTTAGATTTCGCTGTTATAAACAAATTGTTGCTTCGTAATTTAGGTACTTGAGACAACAGTTTTCAGTTGAATAAAGGTTACGCGTGAATTTCGTCTTTTTATTCGATGAAACTCATCTAATACCAACTCCAACATTGGTATTCAGTACCTATTCGGGATTCCCCTTACTTTTATAAGCACAATTCCAAATAGATAAGAAATTGGTAATGGGCATTAGCATAAGTATTACCAGTGGTATGTTATTTTATTTTTCTTAAGTAACCAAAAATAAATAAAAGTCACTTATAATGTTTAAGCTTCTGCCATCTAACCTAGGTGAGGGGAAGATATAAGCTAGTACCTCTAAAACTTCTTAAACATTTTCATTTTCTCATCCATCACCATTAGAAGCCGACTACACATTTCCAGACTAATTTATCCGTCCATTTGCTTCAGTTCTACCCACCATCTCTCTCCATACAGCTAACAAATATATATAAAATACGACTTGTCTATATCTATAACATTAAGACATTGCAAACATTTTGACCATTAACTTGACCACTATACCATAACTTTGCAAATAGAAAATTCAACATTAAGTCTATAACATATAAGGAATAGGAAGGCCATTTCCCACACAAGCTAGGTATATCGACACACGATGACCAACAAAGAGCCAGAAACTAAGTCCAATCATCAATTTATTAAGATTTAGAGTCCCCTAAGTACAAACGGGACACCTTTCTTCTTCCATTTGGCAAAAGGCATTTCACCCAAAAAAAGACTTTTAATGGGGCTCTTCTTTAACCCAAATGGTCACTTCGATATGTTGCATTGTGATTTATTTATGACACAAACATGCACACTCTTAAGAGGACTACTCTTGAAAGTATATCCCCAAATGCATTTCCAGAGAGTAGGTATTGCCGCAGCAGTCACATTCCATTTATATCCATCCGCCATCAGGCAAAGGATGTGCTGTCTCATCTCTATATGTGAATAGTCTGTAGTACATATAGAGATACGATGGAGAGTATAACCGCCCTCTGGCGTTCGCTGGTCTAAGTTTTAAAGGGGGAAAAAAATCTTCTCAAAGAAAAACCATCCAATCTCATCTCTGATGAAGAAACGACATCTCGTTTCCGAGCCGAAAAAGGACTTAAAAACAAAGCCAGGATGAAAAGAAGAAACCGAAAAAAAACTATCACAAAAAACTGGGCATATACTCGTAGGTACTATAGCCGTTTGGTTGTTTGGTCTTTTGGTCCAAAGTCCAGCAAACGTCCGCACAGCTGCGATGGTATCCTTTCTCTTGCACATTCATCCAATCTCTGTAGGACTACGAGCGCATAAGGACACCGCAGCAGCAGCAGCAACAGCACACACTCTGACTCTTACACAGGACGACGACAAACGATCCGACCTCTTTTATCAGGGATTCTTCATTTCAATCACATCAAATGCAGACATTTTTGTTTGTGACACCACCACCGTTAGAGAGAAGAGAAAATTCTGGAACAAAAAAAAAAAAAAAAAGAAATCCCGGAGGGTGGCCAAGCTAAACCAAGCCAGCACAGAAGGATTCTTTTCGTCTATATGTATTTATGCAAACCAAAAGGGGATAAACCGTCATATGAACAGAACACGAACACATCGCCCACTGAGATTCCTTGTTTAATAATAATCGCTTGAAGGACAGCACAACCGGATTAAACATATAAAGTCCTTAAATTTATTTGTGATTTTTTTGAAAAAGTAATCTTAAAGCCAAACAATTGACATAGTTCTGCTGGTGTTCCTGCTTAGACTTTTCCAATGGTGGTCCGCATTTACAATGATGATCCCAAACCAGCGAGGATCTTGAATGCCAATTTAAAGGTACAGAACGAGCTTTTTCTAGAAAAATTAAAAAAGAAACACATTTGACGAATTTAAAGTTTTAATGTAAAACATCAACGATAATTTCTTACCAGCTTCACAAGTCTTGCAAGTCATATTGGTTCAGTCTTATTGGATTTGTAATAATAATAAAGGAAGTAAAATGTTGAATCACCACCAAGTCTGTCGTTGTTTTCAAGTTGAATGAATAATGCTTTCTGTTAAAATCGAATTTATTATCTCAACCAAATTTATAATTAAAAGAGTGTACAGTGCGCAATATTCATATGAAAGTGATAACTGCCTGTTATTAGTTTCGGCAGATAAGATTAGCGGATAAAATCCCCACAAAATTAGATTCCGGCGTTTTAAGATAAGATCACATCAAATCAAAAAAGTTTGTAAAAATTTGTATCCAGACTATATAGTTGTACTGAATACAGTCAAATCCACATATTTGAAGATGGATTTTGTGAATTTTGTATAAGTAACAAAAAGTACTTTACAAACCATATCAAAATTAGAGCTATACCTATACATTAAAACAATAAAAAGGTAAATTTCTTTTTTTTACAAAAACATCAATTGACGTTTTGGGTGCTGACGCCAGAGGCGTATACTGGTGGGGGATCACATGGTTAAACCCCCCCCCCCCTCCCCAAGAACTCAGAATTTATACAAGGAATATTATCATAGAATTTTGGACAAGAAAGACATTTTTAGAACTCTTAATCGAATAAAATTACTGCCTATTTATAGGTACACTTTTCAAATTAAGCAAACATATACAATTTTCTGTAAGGTAACAAACAAATCTTATTTTTGGACCTTAGCTATAAATTGCAAAAGATGTGACAAAAATCTGAAAAAAATAACTATATATTTCCCCTCGCTTAGGTGGGAGGGAAAATTTTCGAAAAATATTACTTAAAATGGAAAAAAATCATTAAAAACAACGGTAATGCGATTTCAATATTATAATATTTTCAAAAGCCAGAATCTTTTCCAAAATTTCTTTCAGTTTTTGAAAAAAAATTGACTTCAAACTCAATTTTTTTTAAAATAAATGCAAATCTTCCTTTTGAATCTATTTTTTTTTAATACCCAATGCATTTATTAGTTTTTAAAAATTTAGATGCCTTAATATTTTTTTGAAAAAAAAACCCAAAAATATTAGTACCTAGATATTTCGAAAATATTCTTCTCTTCTCTATAATTTATTCTTTAAACTGTTTTTTTTTTTTGTATTATTTTACAATATAAAGCAACCTTTTTTATTTAAACTTAAGACTAAAATGTTTTTTTTTTTATGAAAGCAAGACATAAATAGTCTTACTTACATAAAACTTAGTATTTTTTTCCAAATATAATATTTTTTTAGAATTTGTTTATGTCATCATAAAGTCATATGGAACGCAAAGAAAACACGGTTTTAAGTACGTGCGTCGTTGAAAATTTGTAAAACGATAATTTTTTTTTTAGTAAATCTTAGTTTCAAGGTTCAAATCTCAGCCATTTTAAATAAAACATTCTTGTATCTATTTTCATAAAAACCTACAAAATAAAATGCACGACTCTATGGTCACAGTTGCTGTGGACGTTAAAGCTTCTAATAATGAAGTTTTTAAAATAAATAATTTTATACAAAAATAAATTCTTTACTAAACTGACATAAACAACTTCTTAAAATGTTTTGAGCTCCAAACATAGATTGCCATTGTATTTGATTTAGAATTATAAATTTTTAGAAAAAAATTCTCAAACCTGGTTTAAAAATAAAGTTGGTATGCCATTGTTAAGATAATATTATTGCATATCTTTAATCAATATTTCAACAGAATACATTGACCCGTTTTCGAAAAATTGATTCTTCAAAAAGAAATTTGAAAGTTTTTTTAAAAATCCAAAATTACGTTTAGAAAATTTTGATATCAAATAATTTTGAAATTGTTAGCTTCCGTATAAGAAAACTCATCAAAATTGGTTGAGTCGTTTAAGAGAAAATAAAAAATTTAAAAAACCGTTCTATGGGAGGTACCGTTATTAGATTTTTTATAAAACATTTCTTATATTTCAGAAGTATATCCCTTCTATCAAAAGTAGACACAAAATTTTAATCAGAATCGTTAGAGCCGTTTTTGAAAAAAGTTAACTTTTCCTTAATTGTTATATGACAGGCAGTGTTAGTTTTGGTCCTAAAAAAAAAAATCAATTTCCCCTCTAGGTAATCACCAAATATCCTTAACCACCAAGTTTTAAGAAAATCGGTTAAATGGTTTAGGTTGTAGCTCGAGGTATACACAGACAGACAGACAGACAGAATTGCGGGACCCACTTTTTTCGCATTCTTTATCATCGTAATGGCATGTCTGATTGTTTATCAGACATGCCATTTCAATTAACTGAAATATGTTCGTAAATTCTAGATATTTTTTCTGGTTTACGGAACCATTTTTAAGATATTATTTGTTTCTATCAGGAAACAAAACTTTAAAAAAATATCATTGACCCTTTTTCGAAAAACTAAGTTTTCAAAAAAAAAAAAATTATATGGAAAAATTCATATAATTAGGGGAAAATGGAGCAGAATGGGATAGTTTTACATAAAGCAGCTCATTTCTTCTGTAATTTAAAAAATTAAAACTTCAAATAAATTTTGTATCATAGTTTAACCTTTTATTTATATTTTTGTATCACAACAACTAAGAAATTAAGAAATAATTCGGAAAGATTTCTTTAAAAAAAAAAACAGCCTGACTTTTCCCGTTATGCCCCTCGACGGAGGAGAATGCAATTTTTTTAAATTCTTTTTTAACTCGGAAAGTAAAGTTGCATTGTCATCACTTTTGTCACCTGAACCTGAACATGAGTTATCATGGGCCAATTTTTCCAAACAGTGCAGGAACAGCAGCCCTCGGTTGACTTGAGAGTAGAGATTCTTGCAGTAAAGGCAGGCTGTATTCTCCTCCTCGCAACTACTGAATTCTTATATTTTATTTTTATTTCTTGTGTTTTTTTTCGGTTGATCTTAATAAGGAAATTTGCTAACTCCATCTTATAAGGAGAAGACCTGTTCCGCCTCAAGGCAATTGTTTAAAATTGTTTTGTTTCTAATACTGAGACGATCAACAATTTACTTTCTCAAAGCCGAGATATACAAATAAAATAACCATTTATCATCTAATAAAGAAAAATCTTTAACAAAGAAAAATTTCATTTCACTTATCTTCAATCATAAAATTGTAAAACTTGCAATTCCTTGGAGAAAAAAGTGGTATATTTTATTGCAAACAAAACACTGGGGATTGACGCATGGCCAGAGTTGTAAAAAGTGCAGTATTTTCGGTACTGCAGTTAATTCTTTAAGAAGACTAAATTTTTTAAATCTTTTAACTTACAAAAGTACTTAGACTCTATAACTACAGCCAGCTGACAGTACTAAAATACCGACTGAACAGTGAATGAAAGCATATAATTGACTAAAAGTTAATTAACGTCAGTATTTTTGACTGGTTTTAGTCTTCTAGTCAGTACAAAGTTTTTGTACTTTTTTGGTTAAAATTTTAGTCAGACGTCCTGCCACACTTCTATGACATTTTCTGGTAGGAATATAGAACTCTGAAAGTAACTTAAAAGAATACAAAAAAAAAACAGCACAAAAAAATTTTTACTGCCTAAAAGACTATAACCAGTCAAAAACTACTGCAATTAGTTAACTTTTAGACAATAAACTCTACAGCCAGCTACTGCTAACTGCTTATTTTGCATTTAAAGTACTTAGTAGCAGTACTAACATGCAGTTAAAACTAAAGTCAATTAACTGCGGCTGAATTGACTGCATTACCAATTGATGACTGCAGTCTTTTACAGCATTGCTCGTGGCACGTCTTGCACACGAAAGTTATCAGACTATTGAAACATTTATCAACATTAATATGAGAATCAGATGATCCGTGAGAACAAAATCGGTAAAAACTCATTCTGCCCCGTCCTCCATTCCGCCCCGTGTTACCCTATACCGAAAAATAATAAAAATTATTAACGAATAATGACTCCAAAAATAAATACTTTCTTAACAGCTGCACAAAACTTTACTTTCTTAAAGTTTGCTTAAAAGATGCAAACTCGCTTCTTACATTGAGTGCTGATACTTGTGAGTTGTCATTTTAGTGTTAAGAAGCTATAATCGGTTTTGTAAAGATTTATTTTTATTACAAGAAACCACAAATTTTTCTATACGTTTTTTTTTTCAAGGCCGAAAAATTTAAACATATTTCTTTAATATCGCGTCAGTATACAATAAAATCCAAAGAAACCCTCTCTGGTGGTAAAAGAATTTCATTATTTTTTGGCCACTCTACTTCCCATAGCTTTTATTCAAATAACAGTGAAAGTGAACATCAGATGGTCTTTCATATTTTTCCTTATTAAACTTAAGCCTTGGATGCATTTTAAAATTACCATCAGCCGTGCCCACAAAAAGTAAAAATAGAAAAAAAAAAAACAGTCCTTCCACACTTGACTCCCAAGTTGAGTAAGGGGTTGACATTATTTGAATGTGAAGCAACCCCCTTCTGGTATTTCCTCTGTGTTCTATTTTTTTAACTTTGCATGGCTTTTGTTAGAATTTTTTTTTGCATTTTTTTCCCTTAATTGAAAATTTTCCTAGAGAGCTACCATAATGTCTCAGGTGTTTAGTCAGTCTTAGTGTAAGCCTTTCGCAAGAAGCTATATCCTATAGCATATGGCCGCACTGTTTCCATCGCCCGCCACCTTCCAGAGATGGGTGATTTGAATGGGTGAGTAGCTTGTGCCATACAATAATACAAAAAAATGCAAAAGGGACTCCGCAAAATGGATCTTATCAAAGTGAGGCTAAAGTGTTTTCAAGAATTTCACTGTGGAATCTCTCTTCTATATCCACGTTTTGGTTCTATTGGTGGTGGATGGCGGGGTGTTGGTGACGGAGAAGACGCATAGAACACCAAAGCTGGCTCGCAATTAAAATTATTCCAGGAATGCGTGTGCAAAGAAAAACAAACAAACTTTATCGCTCCGGTTAAAGAAAAACGAGGTTTAGAACTTAATGAAGAAATTCCCTTGAGGGTTAAAGACGACCAAGCAGAAGAAAACGAAACAAAAGAACTCTTCTCTCTAAAGGGAAAAAAAAACTAAAATAAAAAAGAAAAAGAAAACTATAGAAGCATATACGTTTTGCTATTTGCAAATAAAAGGACATAAATCTTACCAGGCCGGGACAAAATCACACCACAATTAAGGAGTTTTCTTTTGAACAAAAACAAGAATGGAGATATTTACGAGGCTCATATGGTGAAAAAGGAGCTGTTGCTAATTGGAGATGGAAAAACATAGAAAGGAAAATCAGAGAGGGAAGAGGGTGGGGCTGGGTAGGGCATTGAGTTGAGAGTTGGGTGTGGATCACAGAGCTATCCGTTTTGGGTATTAGGAATGCTGAAAGGAGCTGGATCCTTTTCTCTGTGGTTTTGGTATATCATTGGAAGAGGTACCCAGATGAAGATGAGTAGGACACCGTTAGTGGATGGAGAGGGATTGCAAAGACATCTGAGTATGATGCAATTTATCAAAAGGACTTACCCGTTGTTCTTGTAAAATTCCAACAAAAGTCCTTTTCTAGTTTCTTCGTGTGTTAGAAGAGGTTTATAATATTGTTTTAATTGCTCCAAGAAACTTGGGTAAAGAATTTTATTTATGACACTGTTCCCTTTTTTACCCCAGATCGATTTCCGGCTCTTGGCAAGCATTTAATTTTAAGACCTTAATGGTATAAAAAGTGGTAAAATAAAAATTAAAGAGAATTTTGGAAACCAAATACAAAATAAGAATAGTTCAAAGGCTATATACAACTTCAAATATTTAAGGCTTATGATTTGGTCTTCAAAACTGTGGTCTTATCAGGTAAAAAGAAAGATGATAGTACCATGCCTCAAATGACTTTTAGGTTTTGGATGATAATAATTATTACTGAAGCATTGGAAGCTTCTGTAAGAAGCAGAACTTTATAAATATAAAGTCAATGTTGGATCATTAGTACATTTATTTCTTCAAAGAAGTAGGTACTAAGCTCAAATTCAGCATTTTTCCTTTTCTTGACGTCAAACATCATATTTTAACTCTTTTCCGGGAGACCACTAGAAAAATAAAATGCACGACTAGGTCGCACGTACTAAATACTTGCTCTTCTTCTTATACAAAGTTTAAAAAAAAAATAATTTTATAAGAAATGTCCAATGTTAAAATTCATTACTAAATTAAGTTTGCCATTTAATTTATTTAAAAAATATACATTTTTGAAAACAAAATTTGAAAAGCTTCAGAGCCGTTTTTGAAAAATAATATTTTTTTTATAAATAAAAATTCCCAAACCTTGTTAAATAAAATGCACGACTGGGTCGCACGTACTTGCTCTTAAAGAAAAAGTTACTATTTATGCTAAGCCCTTTTAATTAAAAATTTGTAAATGTAGTTTTAGAACAAAACAATTAAAAAAGCATAAAATCCGATTTTCAAATGACTAAAACAGCTTCTTAAATGAATTTAACCTCAAAGCATAGTATGCAATTTGATTTCTTCTATAATGATACATTTTTAGAAAAAAAAATTGAAAATCGTTAGAGCCGTTTTTTTTTTTTAAAAATATTTTTCCATATAAAATTTTGCAAGGACTTTTATAAAAAAAAATTGGTACGCCATTTTTAAGATATTATTTATCAACATCTAAAAACTAAAATTTGAAAAAAAAATATTGAATAGTTTTCGAAAAAATTATTTTTCAAAAAAAAATTTTCAATTTTTTTTTAAAAATCCAAAAAAATAATTTTCAAAATTTGTTTTACTAAATATTATTACGGTAACTTGAAAGCATCCGTGTAAAAAAAATGGCTGAAATTGATTGAGTCATGAAGGAGAAAAACGGTTCTATGGCAGGTACCATTAATAACGGTTTTTGAAAAAAATGGTTCTCATTTAAAGATAGACCTTATTTAAAAAGATTCGTAGGCACCGTTTTTAAGAAAAATTTGTTTTTTTAAAACCGGTATATGACAGGTACCGTTATTTGGGGTCCAAAAAAAAATTTCAAACAAACGTCTGGGGATATTCTCCAAAAAACGGCACATACCAAGTTTGAAGTAAATCGATACATCCGTTTAGGCTGTGGTCTCTGATACATATGACAGACTGACAGACAGACAGAATTGTCGGACCCACTTTTTTCTTATTCTCTATCATCGTAATGTCATGTTTGATTGTTATCTCAACTTTTTTTTTCTGTACAAATGCATAACTTGATATATGGTACCCATATCGCAAGTAAAAAAAGATTGGTGTACCATTTTCAAGAAAATGTTAATGTTCATCTAAAACAGAATTTCAAAAAAATACAGTGACCGGTTTTCGAAAAAAAATTTAAAGATTTTTTAAGGACCCAAAAATTATTTTTATGGATATTTTGATATCAAATAATCTTTAAGTTTTAAAGGAGCTTTCGTATTAAAAAAAAACTTCATCAAAATTGGTTCGGTCGCTTTAAAGAAAGTCAGCAATAAAAAAAAACATTCTATAGGTACCGTTAATAGAATTTTTACAAACATTTCTTCCATTCCATATAAAAGTAGACACAAAATTTTTAATCAAAATCGTTAGAGCCGTTTTTGAAAAAGTTAACTTTTCCTTAATTGTTATATGGCAGGTACCGTTAGTTTTGGTCCTAAAAAAAAACCACAAAGTTTCAAGAAAATCGGTTAAGCGGCTTAGGCTGTAGCTCGAGGTATATACAGACAGATAGACAAAAAGACAGACATACGGACAGATAGAATTGCGGGACCCACTTTTTCGCATTCTAAGTTCCTGTATAAAATACATTTATTAATATTTTTTTCAACAATCAAACAGCGATAAGAACTATACATAAAACCTTTTTTTTTTTTTCATTTCATTCATGATCATAAAAACAAAAAAATTGCTTGCTTGATTGCTTGTTTTAAAATAAAAACGTCATTTTCTACTCAGTGACCAATAAATTGGTTGAAAAAAAATCGTATCAAAATTTGATACCTGAGACATTTTTCGATTTCTTTGGAAATTTTTTTAAACAAAATTTGTATGTAATGGTTAAGGTGATAGACTATCACAAACGAAGCGGAAGGGTTCGATTCCCATAGCCTATTCCACCTATGGCAAGGCATTGATAAATCTTCCATAAAGTACTGGTTGTCATGAAAAGTGCATCCCAATTAGCCATTCGGAATCAGTAGAAAATTGTAGATCCCCCTCACTTCTGATGAGCTAATGCCAAAAAATTGTATTATTTGTGTTCTTCTCCGTTTTTTCTCCTCTACTCTTCATCGATGCACACCGCACCAAATTTCCCAAAGGAACAAATAAAAGTGTCCACGCTCTGATTCATGTAGCAGGGCTGGGATAATTAAGGTCTTACAAATGGTCTCCTTGGTTCTTTAAAAGAGAGATTTACTGGTCAAATGCATTCCTTTCACGAAGAAACAGCGATTCACAATCGTGATTCTCGTTAGTGACTTAAGACAGTGGATCCCAGGTTAACAAAGTCTTTGAACACTTTGAAGTTATAACCATGAAACCTCCATCTTGATATTTTATCCAAATCGAAGGTGTTGGGCCTCTATTTACTTTGTTTTCGTATCGTTGATAGCTGAACTCATCTTTATGACTTCAGTTTCAATTCGTGCAAATGCTCCACTGACAGCTCGGCTTGTTCACCCAATGATCAGCAAAAGTCATCAGTTCATCAGTATAAGTAAGCTTGACTTCTGAGCTGCGGACAATTGCTTCAAGCAAGAATTTTCAGAGGTTGCACTTATAATTTGAGTTTCACCTTAGCATATACATACATACATTTTCAATCATTTGTTCATTAATAATGCTATTTTTAGTAATTGGTTTAATAAGTGTAAAACAGCGGTCTCAGCCGCAGTATCATCATCACGAACATCGCCATCAATGTCAATGATTCTCCACTTAAAAATAAAATACCGTGAAATAAAGAAACACCCTATCACCCTTGCCTTGCAAAAGAACGTCAACGATGAGGATGACAACAACGAAATCGTCGACAAACACCACGACGACGACTGCCTTACATCTAGCAGCATCATCAAAACTAGCACCGGAAACGTCCTCCATTTCAAACGAACAAGAAAAGAAAATTGCTGACAGATAATAATTTTACGTTGCGTTGGCGTTGTTGTTTTGTGTGTATTTTTTTGTTTCTCTGTTAAAGGTTATTTTTTCCTGTTTATTTGTAGAGTTGGAAAAGATTTTCCTTGAATCAGCAACAATCTATGCATTGGGATGAAATGCGGAAGTCATCGGTTGGACTTTCATTTTATTTATCAAATCAGCTGAAAACAACAACCCAAACCTTAATTCAATGATTTCATTATAAAAATCCAATAATCATAGGTATATGTATGATTCAGTGGTGGTCTTGTTTTGAATTTTAGTTTCGATCCATTTGTTGGATAACATCCTCTTGACTATTTAGAAAGACTTATCGGGTCATATTATCCATTTGTGGTGAACATTTACACTCAAAATATATGCGGGCGGAGACCTATCACGTCTAAAATTATTTTTTAAGGTCCGAAACTAACAGCACCTGTCATATAATGAAAGTGGAAAAATTGAATTTTCTCTGGATATTTTCATTTTTCTCGAAAACTAAAAGACTTTTTCGATTTGGTTTTCAGTATTGGACTACAAATTAATTAAAACATTTAAAACTTAAAATAAAAAAGAGACAAGATTATGTAAAATTTTTGTAAACAATAGTTTTAACCGAAAAAAACTAATATTTTCTGCAAAATACAGAAATTGAAAATAAGTTATTCACAAAATATCACCTAAAATAACTTTATAAAAAAAAAAAGTGTGTGTACTCAACTCATGTACGCGTGCCAGTAGAAAAAAAAGAATAAATGGTGAAATAACCTCAATAAATATGTTTTACAGTTAAATCGATTATATATTCTTCAATCCAATAATTCAATTTCGAGAAAAACTAAAATTTCTTTAAAAAACTAAACAAAATTTGTTTTGTAGATACGTGGTTCACGCAGAAACGGGACAATTTGTGAGCCAAGAGTGCCGTTCTCCACTGGTGGCTGGTCGAGTCCGACGACAAAAGCAGACAATTTAGTTGAATTTTTAAAAATTAAAGGTAATTTTATCGTGATGCTCAATAAATCATGGTTTTATGAGGCTTATGTATATAGTAAGTAAGCACCACTTAAACAAAACTCTTTTTACCGTTAAGTCGGCTCACAGACTACAGAAAATTGTGAAAGTTTGTACAAAAATGCATTTACCCAATATCTAATAGCTGTGTAAATTTCAAGTTTTAAAATATAAAAATAAAAAAGATAAAAATAAAATACAATTGGAAACGGTCAATTGAATATCCGCATATGAAATCCGTATGAGATGCCTAATTTTATTTTTATTATCTTTCAATGTACATACATAAGTAGTTTTTCAAGAAATTATCAACTGTATCCAAATTTACATCATTTTCAAACGTCTAAAAAAATATTTGATATTGGAAAATAATTTTTAACTTGAAAAGTTGAATTTTTAGATTTTTTTTAAATTTATCTATTCAAATAAATTTATTTCATGATTCTAGCCCTTATACTTTTCGACATGTACAAAAAAAGTTTGTCCCCCATTTTACCTTAACTTGCCGGTGGAATTTCAAAAAATCCCCTCATATCCGAACCTTACATTATACCACCTTTTTTTTATGTATTTAGTTTTTTCCTATCACTTATAGTGTAAAAAATAAGTCAGTCAGAATATCAATAACAATGTCTGACTTCTGTAATTTAATATATTTATTGTGTTTCACACAAAATGAAAAATAAAAAAAAAAAAAAACCAGTATAAAATGTAAGTGTGTGTTTACTCTTTGCTTACTTATAGTGTCTGTGTGGAAAAAACCAGTAATAATGGGCTGAAAAAATCTATGTGTTATTACTGGTTTAATATTTTTATAATCTTCTAACTTCAAAAAAATCCTAGAACAGGTTTCTGAAAGAAAGACAAATCCACTTCAATTAAAATTTTTAATATCGAAATCGAAAATGTTCTGTCATATTTCCGAAGCCTGGAGACCCCAATCTTGATGATCTGATTATCAGAACTCAAGAAATAAGCTTTCAAAGCCACAGTCCTTTTTTTTTTGGAGAGTTTTCAGATTAGAAAACAAACAAAAAATAAAACCGAAATGTCTCAAAAAATCTGTCGCTTAAATAGCATATATCTCGAGTTCGATTAATTCAAGATTGAGGTCTCCAGACTTAGGAAAAATGACAGAACATCATTATCAAAGTAAAAAAAATTTAATTGAAGCGTATTAATCTATCTCAAATGAATTGGGAAAATCGCGTTTTGTAACTCCCCTAAGACCACGGAAGGCTGAAAAATAATCCTGCCAGACTTTAAAATATGAAATCAGGAAGCGTATACCTATAAAACTGCAATACCTAAATTTGCTGTCGGCTCTTCGTTTATAAGTAACAGGATTTTTTTCTAGTTATTACCGTTGTTTTTGAATAGTTATTTTAACATGTGGAGTAATTTTTTTAGAAAATTGCATCTCCTGCCTTAACGGGGGGATATAGACTAGACATCCCTCCCCATTTAATTTTTTTTTTAAACAAATCAACTTCTATATATTTTATTAATGTTATGGGTAATATTTAGAGTCTCTTAGGGCGATTTTATTCACTCGAAGTTGAACACAACTTCGAGATTTTTATTTTCAACTTGTGAATTTGTTTTTATTCACTCAAAGTTGATGTTTTCAACTATCGATTTTTAAATCCAGAATTTTTGAACTTCAGATTCTTTCAACTCTCAAAAAGAGAGAAGATGGCAAAGCAAACTTGAGAATTTACATTTAAAATGTATTTTTTAAACGTCAACCCGCAAATTTTTTTCCCATTTTTAGTTAAAAAGCAAATCAAATTAAAACAAAAATGTACATATGTATGTACATAGGTATTTTCTTACGAGTTATATTGTATATTGTATATTGTGGTTCTTGTTAAATATGAAATGTATTTTACTGTATCCGTCTTTCGAAAAATTGTGCTTCGTTGAAAGTCGCCAACCAGTCGTAACATTTTCAAACACTTCTATTAATTTTTATAAAATTAATTTTATGTTTTCTTCAACCACATACCAATTTTTACCTCATTTATCGAATGAATCTCTGAATTCATCGAAATTGGTTTCTGATTAAAATTACTGACAATTTTAATTTCTTCAAAATAAAAAAATCGATGTTTTTATTAATTTTTTTCACACTCAGAACAAATCTAACACAAAAAACTTGACAAACTTGATTTAATTTGATTGACACAAAAAAAACAAATTAAACTAAAACTGACAGTTTTTGTTTTATTTGCCACAAATATCCTCGGGATATTTTACAAACTGCCAGTAGACCAACTTCAGATTTTAAACTGGGGAGTTTTGAAACAAATTAGTGAATAAAACAAATTTCCAACTTGCGTTTAACTCTCGATTTGAAATCAACTCCGAAGTTCCCTTACTTTAGAGTTTCCCGTAAGTTGAGCCATGGTGAATAAAATCACCCTTTCAATTTCTACAAGTTTCTGTTATAAATTTGTATTGCTATATTTTGAGAAGCTGTATCTTGGAAACTGTTATAGTCAAAATTGGCATTTCTACCAATGTTGCTTTTGGCGCTCGAGGTCGAAAAATTGGATTTAACATCGGCTTAACATCATAAACAACTTAGCAGAAAACAGTTGCTGTACTACATATCTGTTACGCCTTCGTTTTTGCTTTGTTTGCCACTGTAAAATTGGAATCGAACCATTGGTATTTTGCTGCCGCTGGTTGTTAGCATCCCAAGACATCTGAAGCTACTTTTCGAATAGCGAAGCTACTTTTCGAATAGGTTCTTGACAACACTGTTTATGGCTTTGCAGGCTCATGTCATGTCTGTAAAGCTGCGTTGATTGGCTTATTAGAGCTTCATCAGAGCAGATGTTAGCCTTCCATAGATGAAAACATGATCTATTTGGTTGCATGTAAGACCAGCTGGTGAATGCCACTTACCTTTGCATAATTTGATGATTTGAGAATCTTGGCTGCTTATCACAAAATTTCTAACGCTACGCTTGATGAGTCACAAAAATTGTGACTTGCAGGATGTGCTTACCAATCACTTTATAAAAAGATTTGTGGCATTAAAGTTGCTATATGTGTTTGCAAGGAGTTCGTTAAACTTTTAGTAGCGTCGAATAGTTGGTAACATGTTTCCTTAATACGAATCCTTCGCAAAATTTTGAGACTTTTTGCCCAAGTCTGCCCCTCACAGCAAAAGAATATCCAAAAAAAACGCGTCCTTCCAATAAAGGTAGAAGATTACATTAAAGAAATCTCAGTTTGCAATTTTCCCCAGTCCTGAACCATCCCATCCCAGTCAATTTCTTGGAGAGCTGTAATATTAGAAAATAGTGACCTTAGCTGCATTCACTGGTAATGGCAAAAGATAACATAAAGTACTCACGAGTACTTTGTCACCTTTAAACGATGACGACTTATGTATTTATTCATAAAAAAAGTTTTATTTTAGTTTTCGAAAATAAATTTTGTAGTAGCAAGTTTATTAGGAGCCCACAATTGAAATACTTATAACGAAACTTTTCCAAACCACGTTCGATGTCAATTTATGAGTAGAATCTCCTTTCAATCTTTTGCAAAAAAGGATAATGCTGATTGCTGATGCTTTTATGTTTATCTTTATAACAAACGTGATTCTGTTTATGTGCTATGGATTAAAAATGTTATAGAATTAAATTTGTAATATGAATAAAGCTTCCTTGTTCCGAATTAATAAGTCAAGTAAATAATTTGTCAAAAAAAATGTAAGAAAATAGAAAAAGAAGAATACTGCAGTTTTAGAAGAAATTTTTAACATAAATAAATTAAGTTAAGAGAGGGCTGTTATTTAAAAGATCGATTTGATTATTTAAGATGTTAGATGTTTTATGTCGATTAATTTCAAAAATTTCGAATTTATTCAATACTCGTCCACCATTGAGATGATGTAAAAGGGCTACGCATCTTCGAGAGAGCAGCCGTGTCCAGTACTTTTTTATGTGTTGTGATAGTCCAGAAGAAGGGTCGTTGTTAATGGAATCTTTTAGGTGTTCTTTTATACGTTTAGTTAAGGTGCGTGAAGTTTTTCCTATGTAAATGGCTTTACATTCACTAGATTTTATAGACTTTATAGATGCGACTTTTCGATGATGGATCAGCTTTAGGTTTTAATTTATTATTGCATAGAGCGTTTTTGATCGTTTTATTATTAAAGAATGCAGGTTTTATATTGAATTTGGATAGTGGTACTGAGAGTTTTTCAGAAACACCGGGGATAAACGGGATCTTACACCATTTCTTATCGTCAATCTCTTTTTCCGTGGGAAATATGGAGTTTCAGGCGATTTTTTTTTTTTTTTTGATAATTTCTGGAAGAGGCGATGAATCATTGATGAATACTAACCATTTTTGGTTCCTATGTCCTTGATAGTATTTAATTCTTTTTCAAAATTGGAATTGCTCAAAGGGACCATAAAAAGCCAGTTGAACATATGGTGGAAAACTGACATTTTTGCACTCCAAGGGTGGGCAGAAGAGATTGGAATAATGGAATTCGTAGATACTCAATTGATAGATTTAAGTCCAAAAAGTTGATAGAATTTTGGGCCTAACTCTAAAGTGAATAGCATGTTGAAATGTAATTTGTTTAGGCAGTTGTCGAGAAAGGAATTAAATTTCTTTGAGTCCCCGTCCAGATGCAAAATACATCATCAAAATACCTAGCCCAGAAAAGTATACTCCTTAAATAAGGGCTTTTTTAAGCGAAAAGATTACATTCGAGATGATCCATAAAAAACTCTGCGGCGAAAGGAGAAAAAGGAGGAGTCCATAACAAGTCCAGACCTTTAGCTGTATTATTTTCCATGAAATGCTTGATAATTTTGATTCATTGAAATAGTAATAACTGGTTACATTTCTCATCGTCCTTTACAAACTCTCATAATCTGTTCTGTAACAAAATCTTAAGTTCATCCTTAGGTACCGACGAGAACAGATTCTTGTAATCAAAAGATACCAGCTTTGCGTTAAGTGTTAATACTAATTTCTCAACTCTTTCAAATAATTCGAAGGAATTTTTGAGTGAGTATCTCAGCTGAAAACATAAAACATCAGACAATATTCGTGCAATATATTTGCATAATTTTTGAGACGGTACATTGAATGAAGAAACCACATGTCAAATAAGCACATTCTCCTTGTGAAGCTTTGGTAATCCATAAAGATTAGGAGGAACCACTAAAGGAAAAGAATTTGTTGCTATTTTATTATATTTTGATGTTGAGTCAAAAGAAAGTTCATCCAAGAACATTTCACATAAACATAATCACATTCAAATAGCAGCTGCTGGTAAGGGTTTGGACCATTTCTCTCCAAGAAGTTAACATGGACGTGGTCTTTTTATTTTTGGTTACTCAAAAAACTTCCTGCTAAATGTCAAGGTGCCTGTCCATTTGAGAGTGTTTTCGCTTGTATTCATTCGATTTTTAATAAGTTCCAATTCGGTATAATAATTCTGGCAGAATTTAAAGAAATTATTTCTTAAGAGTTACCCCAGTTATCAACTAGAATCAACTCTCTACTGCACAAGCAGCCAAATATGGCTTTTGATTTTTAAACCCCGACTAATACAATTACGGACCTGCCACTGGAAAATTAACTTTTTCATCATTTAAAATAGTTATTTCTTAATTTGTTTTGTGTCTCAAAAATTGATAAAGTTTTAAGAGGTGCAATTTGGAAACTATTAAAGCTATTTTATAATACTTTTCAACGATTTTTCAACCGAATTTAGATCTGAACATACATCTTTGATGTACTCTAAGAACTCTTTTTGGTTTCAAAGCAACCGCAACCTGCCTTGGTACAATTAATGTGTCACAAAACGAAAGCACATACATAATATACCCTGCCAGCAGTTTTGGTATACCTACATAAAAACAAAAGATTTCCTTCAACTAAAGTTCTTTTTTCTAACTCCTATACCACAAAGATGGTAAACCATTCGGAAAAAGAAAAAGAGAAAACAAAAAAAAAACTTCACTAGACTTTGGCCCGAATAACAATAAATCAATCAATCCAGCTTAAGTGAAATACCCGAATTAAATGCGAGAGAAGGACTAAACCACCATCACATCTCTCTGCGTCTCCTCCTTCTTGATATGGGCTTAAAAAGGATTCGTGTAATGTAACCATTTACACCAACATCAATTGGGAGCATCATTTCGTTTTCACGTAAACTTCGTGTGTCATGGCCCAACATCAGCATCGCCAGGATATGGGGGATTAATTTTTATCCCTGAACAGGGTGCATTAGATCACGTTATGTGGTTGCATAATTTATGGCGACAAGTGACCCCTTGCTAAAGTGTCACCTTTGACTCGCTCTTTCTCTCTCTCGCACAATCTCTCTTCTTTTGTCTCTGCTGTCCGCTATGTGTGTGCGACCGACGTTTTACTACTTTATACTTATAACTTCCACAAATACAAACCCGCATTTACGCCTTCGAATAGTCAGTTGAAACATTGCCATTAGGCATATAGCCTCTCCTGTATATACCGGAATCACATGTCAGGAATATAAAAGAAAGAAAGTCAAAGTTCAATTTAATCGTCGCAATATTCCAATTCTGATACCTCCCTTTTCCCTCCACATACAAACTTGTTTGCCCTTCAAGCATCGGGATGCTCGAAGAAACATCATCGGACTCCTTATAAGATATGCATGGAGCTTTTGGAGACATGTGAAGTTTATATAGCCGTATTCAAACCTTCGGGGAGCATTGAGTTACATTTCTTATAAGTTTGGAGACCTTTGCAACCAAACCAACCGACCGTCTAACCGACACGACCGAACCAAAATGCCTATAGGACAGTTTGGGGAGTAATTAAGAAGCCCCAATTCATTTATCATGGACAGCATTATAGCTGTGGAATTATATTATAAATACACATACCACCTTTGTATAGCAAAATGAATGTTGTTTGGAGTATATTTAATGACTTTGTGGGGTAGGGGTACTTGAATCTACCCTTGGTCAGCACCAACCATCCCATTAAGTATAGTTTGGTGGTATAGTTTCTCACTGAAAACAGATATCAATACTTTTGGCAAATGTCAAAATGGCGCCCGGGCGATATGATGCTCCGTTTTGAAACATTTTTCGTATTGAATTCTTCCCTGCTAAGCCCTGCTTTTTATATGGGAAAACCCCCTCAATTCTTACCTCGTTTGTTGATTACTTTAAGGTACCTTGTGGGCTAATAATTGAGTATGGGTATGTGCTCAATGCTCATCCCGTGTTTTAAAGTTTAATTTCTTATTACACATTGATACGTAGTACGGGAAAGGTGCTTGTGGTAAACACGCCAAGTGGTAAAGGAATGTGCATGTAAATGATAACTAATTAAGTTTGTATTTCTTTTTTTAGTCGTTGATCATTTAGGTTATTTTGCATGTTGGAAATTGGTTTATTGCGGTCAGTTTAAGATGTCGAAGGTTAAAGGTGTAAAAGGAGGATTAAAAGTTGGATAACGTTGATAAATTGCTTTTGAATTTATTAAGTTCGTTACATTTGACAATTCATGCATTCAAGGAAGACACCCACACCAAGGAGATACCCACACTACATTGCATCTTTAAGCCATCAGTAAAAATAAAACGTTATGTTGAAATTTCTCGTCACTACGTCATCATTCCGTTCTTTCTTAGATCGAGTTCTAACTCCTTTTTATAAAAGAATTTGCAGGATTTTCTAGTCCTTGAATAATAAAAAGGATCAAGAACTACGCCCTAATATTTTGCATTGGAAAACAATGATAAATTTTGTCTGTTGACCTCTGGTAGAGTAAAATATGAGGAATTTCAATTTGAGAAGTAAACAAGATAAGTTAATTTTTTTGGAAGTACAGTCTAAAAATCATGGCTCACTTTAGTTATTGTTATTGGTTCTTAAGCAACCTCCATCATTTCACTTCTCCAGGGGGCCAAATTTTCTGATACTAATATCACCAATTCATCCTCCTTCAATCCAAATTTCTCTAACTTATCGAGAATTTGTTTAATGATAAAAAAGAGAAGGTAATAGAACACCATCCTGGGGTTCCTCTATGGAAAAAATATGGTTATGTTGTAATTACCTTGGTGCTTGAATAGTCTTGCCGTTTGACATATATTTTATCCATTCTCTGATGAAGCATTCCATTGTAATGTCAACTAGATACTTTAAAATATAAATTCAGTGAAGACGGTGTACCGCAGTATTCGCGTATTTGTCCTAACTATCAATAAGCTACGCTGTGAAGTAACAAAAGAGCCTCTCTCTAGGATGCATGATAGTGTCTAAAATCGAATGCATGCATTGCAAAAGATGCCACTCCTGAATGTTTCTCCATGTCTTTCAAATCATAGAATTGCCATAGCGTGTAGTTTTTGTTACACGATTGGGATTAAATGTTCAACTCATGATCAGTCTAAGCCATGCAGTTCTTTCAGCAACAGACATTTAAATGGTTAAAGAGACATCGAAGACAACCTTCCAGAAAATGAGTCTCCAAAACACGGACCACCTCAATTATCTGCTTTGAACTAGACGGCACTTGATTTTTCCGAAATATGCTATTAAATAGCTAACTTTATGTTTATTGGGATGTTGATCACAAATTTGAAGTTATCCAACAATTTTTTACGCGGGAAACATGAGAAATCATTGACAAAACTTACACAAAATAGTATTTTATGCATAATCCAAAATATTGAAATTTTTCGCTTAATAAATTTGATGATTTTGTCTACATAAACGGTATGTAGACAAAATCACCAAATTTATGTGTTGACTAATTTTTTGAACGACTTCTGGATTCTTTACAAAAAAGTGTTGAAAAATCCATAAAAATCAGTCCTTTCGAAAAACACAAAATATTCTTTTTTATTGGATTACTGCCTTCTTTATACCATAATTAACTTGACCAGTATCAAGAGTACAGAAATTCTATACTATCTTCTAAATTAGAGGTTTATTTTTGGAGTGTATATCCCAAAAAACTGCGCAATTTTGAAATTTATGGTGAGTTTTCAAAAATAACGGTTTAAAATGAGACTATACATTAGTGATTGAAAATAAATCATCAGGTCTTAGCCTATGCTGTGGAATAAGTCTTCCAAATTTCAGCCGAATCGAATCAATAGAAGCACGTCAGTAAAATTCTAGAAGATGTCATTCTTAGGAGACTTAAGCATTATAATTTGCAGTTTGGCTTCCGTTTCTGAAATTTCAGTCGGATATCCGTTGCGTTACCGTTGAATGCTTTCTGGACAGTGAAAAAGCATTAAGGAGTATGTGTATGGAAACACTTGTCCATAAACTCCAACTACTCGTTCCAAATTCCAACTCTTTTCGTTCAACTCAAAAACTGAAAGCCTACAGTCAAATCAATGAATTCCAAGGTCGCTCAAGGATCGAAGCTTGAATCATTGTTGACTCTCCTAGATATCTCGGCAAGGTCGGTTACGTCTTTATTAATCGGGATTCGAAACACACCAGTCGGTAATACTTGGTAATGTAAGATCATTTTTTTTCCAATGTGAGTGAGGTTCCACAAGGATTCATACTTGGTCCAATTTTATTCTCATTATACATTCTTATCATTCAAAACTAAAACTAAAAGCCTAAAATCGTTACTTTCTCTACTTGATAGAGCAAGGACGAAACTTGTATTTTTTCCTTTAAAAAAAGAATAGTCAATCCAATAACATTATTTGTACCTAACAAATCTGACTGCTCCTTATTATATGTATATAGAACTAATACATGCGACTTACAATAACAACCATCGTGTTTCTATATCCGGTTCCTGTTCATTGACATTGCTATATTATATGTTTTGTTGGGGTTTCCATTCAAACAGTTTCTCATAAATTACACCTTCTGGTCTTGGTGGTGCGATACTACTTGTGCTCGCCAAGCGGATAGGACAGATAAATACGTGTTCTTGCTTGGCTGAATCGCCCCGATCCTTATGTCGTCCACCTAATTTGAAAACCAAAGATTGCTCCTGAGGGGATAATAATCACTAATGAAAACGACATTTAATGGCAGGACAACACCAGATATGTGTAGTTTATATATGGACACCTTGCGTCATTTCCTTATTAAGGAACACCATTATTATATCAAAACAACAGAACCAGCACAGGACATCTTCTTTGACTTTGCTATACCTAGTAAAGGATGTTCAATGTTTCATTTAACATTTCTTTTTTTTTATTATTTTTATTGGACTTTTGTCAATTTACCATTTGGATTGTTGTTTTTTTTTTTTTGTTATGTGTTTGTTTATGCTTTTGAGTTGACCATCATTGAAGACATTATACAATCCCAATTGGACAATTTATATGGTGGACCATTGTTTGGTACAATGATGATGCTTTAAGTCAATATAATTGCGTTGTTAGTGTGTGCATTAACGGATATTGAAGATTTATTAACTATAGAAATGTGTTCTTTGTTTAAGGATTCCTAAATAATATATAGAAGCCGTTCTTTGTTGAGTGTGGGTTGTTTAAGGATTAAAATCTTTTTTTCTTCTTAATCGTAATAGATTAGAAGACGATAAATCAAAAACGTTTCTTTGTTAAAAAGAATAGCGTTCTTAACCTGTTAAAACAAATCTTAAATGAACAGATACTGGTAACATCAACATCAAATCGTGCTAGGATAATGCAGTTCAATAAATAGGAAGCACACAGTGAAAAGTCAGATGTAATAGCTAAAAGCAGAATGAGAGAAGAGAGAAGTATACATTTTTAATTTCAACCGGAAGATTTTGCTTTTTGTATTCTATCCAAGAAACTCAAATACGTTATCGGAGCACCTGCCCAGATATGACAATTGTACTCAAGTTTAGGACGAGTGTATGCTTTATAGATTACGGCTAGATCAGATGATGAGAAGAATTTCTTGCACCTTCGGAGAAAACCCAAACATTTCGCAGCGTTTTTAGCGACATCGAATATGTGTTCATTCCACAGAAGTTTGTTGCACTCATTCCGAGAATGGAAAGTTTCTGAATTTCCTCGATGCAAATGCCACTCATTGATAGTTGCATAGAGGGAAGGTTGCGTTTTAATGACAGTAGGCAGCATTGTGTTTTTGAAGTATTAAATTCTACGAGATTTCTTATTCCCCATTGGAAAATGCTGTCGAGATCAGAATTTAATGAGCTTATCATACTTTGCCGTTGAAGTTCCACATCCGAAGGACATGGGTGTGAATTCTCAAACGAATATGAAAAACTGAGGGTACTATCATCAACAAAACATTTAAGTGGATTGGAAGTTTCAGACAAGAGGTCATTAGTAAAAAAGAGTTGAAGTTTGGAAAAAATTTGGTTTACTTTATGATTCACTATCTCCGACATTTGACCGTGGTTGGAAACGAAACAGCAGAAAAAATTATAATACTTTGATGGAATTGAAACTATTTTCCAGTGACCCCGGTTTTTTAACAGACAAATACCATAAAACATGGATGTCCGAACGATCCTAGTCAGCAATATAAACTCAAATTACTACCTGGTTAGCTAGAGTCTTTAAGTAAAATATAGTCACAGCAAAATAAAACGTTGGAAAACTTTTAAAGAACGAGTTTTTCAGAATTGTCCCTGAAAACCCCAATCAGCAGCATCCAGTAAGACTAACCAACTTACATTAAGAAGTTCCCCTCTGACTAGAGCGAAACGCCTGGTTTGATGAAGAGAGTCTGCAGGAACATGCAGCCAAAGAGAAAGCATAATATGAATCAATGCTGCAGGCTAGATCAAGAAAAAAATGAGAGAATATCCCGCGGGGTCTATGTACATAAAAGAAGAGAGGCACACTGACTTATAAGAAAAAGAATGAGAGAGAACGCAACGAGAGTAATAGGTCGAAACTATCGCAGGGTAACGCTCAAAAGTCTTACCAGGATACCAGCACTGAACAGAATTATGTCATGAAAAAAAGTGTCTTTTGATGATTTCCAACTTCTGCCAAAAAAAATTTACAAACTCTACTGTAGGCCATAATTTTCGTAATATAACAAAATTGGTCAGATTACTCCACCTACGAATTGATTCCGTTAAGAAAACTGAAAAAATATTGCCCTTCACAGTTCCTAGAGAAATATTGACTCTTTCTTCAAATGAATTATGAAAGGCCGATCCTTGCCTAGCCAACTAGAAACTTTATGTGTAAGCCAAGAGGCAAAAATGCAAAATTACACCGAGTGCATCCGTTGGGCAAGATCGAAGTACCCCTGTTCTTTGTACCTTTTTTAACTTATTGATATTATATAATTTGTTAAGAGCGGGCCACCATACTTTCGAACCGTAAGTAAGGATTGTTCGTACCACTGCTGTGTACGCCCAGAAGATCATATTTGATTGGAAGCACCATTTTTTACTAAATGTTATACGACAGGCATAGAAGGCTATGCATGCCTTAGAAAGTGTTAATAGTGATTGTCACATCCTGCAATGAAGAAATCTTGCTGCTCCGTAAAGTCGGCGAGAAGTTCACCGTGCGTAATCTTGAATGTCGATAAAGTTGTAAGAACATCGTACTCGAAGCAATTTGTACGCCACTTAGAACTCAACACCAGAGGCACAATTTTTTGTTGCTTATATTGATGATGTTAACGTCTTCGATAAAACAAAGCAAGCTGTCGTCAGTCAAACACTTGCAAGCATTGAAACGCCGAAAATGGTTTGGACTGTTAAGAAGACAAAAACAAAGTATTCTGTCACCGAAAACAGATACCCAACACTATGTCTAACAAAACGTTGCGATGAACGTTTATTACTTCGAAGTATAATCATCTGAGACTTATATTACCTGTACCCCACACTTGAGATCACGGTGGATATCTCTCCTCGTGGAATGGCACTTGAAGTAAGTAGACGCTGATGATGGTAAGAGTCTCATCACTTCCTAGCTTCATTATGATGGCGGTGGCTTCACTGGTCACGAGATTTGTGATGATGGCCTCACTGGTGTTGGCACAGATGTTTTTTCTCACAAAGATTGCGGTCCCTACGCGGTCTTCGTTTTTATCCTTTCGGAAGGTTTTGTTGTTTTTCCTTGTCACATTGGTCTCGCTGATAAGGGCGATATCGGGATTACTTTTCTTCATAAACAAGTTGAATGACTTCCTCTTTTTTTCTTACGTCAGTAAGAATAGAACAGAAGTGCGAAATGACGAGTAGCTACATAAGATGGTTAGAATACTGGATCGTTGACAATAAGTGATTGAGCCTCAATTCCGAACCTAAGCAAAATGGTGGTCATTTGAATTAAACTAAATTTCTTATGCGTTTCCTAAAAAGACTTTCAGTGTTATACTTTTTCAAAAATGTAACATCACAAGTTCATTAATTCTTTCCCATATTGATAGGAAAAGAAAGTCTTCTAGAAATAAAATTTAAAATATCTTTTTCATTTATTTCCTCTTTATATTTAGTTACATACAACATACAGTATCTAGGTATCCGAGTAAATACATATATGCGGAACTTAAAAGGAAATTGCAAACTGTCAGAGATACGAAGGCTCTGAAAGTTAACCAAGGAAGAAGTAGAGATATGCCACATTTGTGCTTGTAACTTGAATCGAGTTGTATCTACGGTACGATGTGATGTTTTGGTTTCATGTCCTTATTCAAAGGACTTGGGACTGTTAAAGAATGAATGAAAAAGCCTGTATGTAGTGTATCTAACATTACATATACTATGGATGGCCTGGAATAGCTATATCACACCGTAGAGGTGTGTTTGGAGGCGAGTTACCAAGTGACAAATGACTCCACTCACTGTGCATGTAATTTAGATATAAACCGTTGTGTGGAATGGTAAGCTATTTTTCAACTTAACTTTCTTTCGTTTTTCGCTTCTTATGGAGGCGATATGGTGGTGGCATCTTATTGTCATAGCTTGTTTATTTATGGGGTCTCGTCTCTTTATATGGCAGTCGATTGGAGCAGTTTTCCAATGAACATTGCGATAGTTGAGTTCGTGTTGCTGGCAGTTATCTATGCTTTAAGGTGTTGGTTGTGACACTCACTGAAGTTATATGTTACTCGTTCTCCACGATTGAACTGATTGAGTTTATTTTTTTTTTTTTTTCAAAGGAAGGTTTTTTTCACGAGTTTGAACAAAAGTAAAATTTAAATAAAAAAGTGGGTAACGACGTTATATTTTCAATCTTTTATAATGTCTATATTACGATAAGGTTAGAACTCGTTATTAAACGAAGTCAGTTAATTGATATAGGTTTTGTTGGAAAGTTTTGGTAGTTTTGAAAATTGAAATTTTCCTATAGATGTATTGAATTTTTATTTGCACCCCTTGCACTTCTTGAAAAAAATCAAAGTTCCAAACGCTGCGGCAGGATCATAAGTTGAATGGCAGATCTTACATTCCGACTATACATAAGTACTTAAATCTACAGCCCTTACCTTGGCGGACACTTTGTGGCGGAATCAAAAAAATTTAATCTCAGAAATTTTAGCTAATTAAATGCTAATTTGTTGCGCAAACAAAAAATTTGTAGTTCGCAAATTTAAAAACCAGAGTTATTGAATTTTCCACTAAGCAGACAAAATCTTAAATAGGGCCCCCTTCGATAGTGGGGCACTTCTGAAAATCCTTATTTTTTGTGTGTGCACACCTTTAAAAATTCTGTAAGAAATTGTGAACGTGCCCTTAGTGATAGTAAGCATATGCCAATTAGTACAGCATTCTGTCAGCAAATGCCACTAATTCGGGATCAAAAATAGATTTGAGAATCTGGGTCAAAAAGTTGAAAATAAAATGGCTGAGGATTCGTGGAGCGTATGAAAATGGAATCACTTGGAGCACAACCCCTGTATTATATGGACAACGTGTGGGAGAAAACCTAGTCTTGGTTGCGCGATCAAGTGTATACCGGTATCAATCAATTTGAAACTAAAAGTCATGCTGGATGACAAGGCTATCTTAATTAAGTGACGAATCGTAGTTTTTTTTGGAAACGTATCGAAAGGAAAGTGCAAACAATTATCATCTTTAAAAACTTAAACTTAAACTTAAATAGAAAGTAGAAATTGCTTATTGTTATAAAATCAAGACAGCAAGTCATGCGTATTACTGCTTCCGACACTGTATAAGAGGTGTGTAGGTAGTGTAGATGCATGAGCTAGTTCTCAAAAAACATAAACCTTTTTTGAAGTATTCGACAGTAAGATCCTATGTTCTATTTATGGTCCACATCTGGCGATAAATATACTTCTACAAACTATACGGGCTGCTTAACAACGTGTGTCTGGTTAACAAGCAACCACACAATCTTGAGAGTTGAGTTACAAGTTGAAATTTGTTTTTCTTCACTATTTTAAATCTCAACTGGAGAGTTGAATTATAAAAGTTACCCAAGAGAGATACGTTTGTTTTAACTTGAGATTTGAATTTATTCTTTAAGAATTGCATTTAAAAAGCACGACTTGGGTTCACATTGGAACCTTCTGTTACCACTTCGTTTACCTCTTAGAATCCTTGTACCGCTAATTGCTCGCGAAATATTTGCTTTGTTTCAATTGTTCTTTCTTTCAACTATACCCAGTCTCCCCTATTCAGAGAAACGCATTAGATATTTGTATGGTCCAATTAACTGGTCCAAATCCATTTTATAGAATTGTCATTTCTAGGAACCACAGGTAGAGGTTAAGCAAATATTTCTTAAACCATACGAAGCATTCAATTTTAGAAGTCTTTCGATATTCCCCAGAACTTATACCAATGCTTCTAACACAATAACTCACCCAGTCTTACTTGCTGTTTTTTTTTTTTATAAAAAAAAAAAACATTTTCTACCTTATAAGCAATAATTCTTCCTTTTTTTGTTATACGACATACGATTTTTGACAATTAATTAATTCTACCAAGACAAATTACTTTACTCTCTGAACTCGTATCAACCCTCAAAAGTCCAGTATGACTAAAAATTCTTTATATATGAGACTTCTTTTATTAACACATTCATCTCAATTTTGCCTTTTAATTAATTCACCTAAATTTCAAGAATTAGCTCTCAGTCCCCCCAGAGATCGAAAGAGGCAAAACAAAACAAAAAAAAACAAAAAATCCACAAGAGACGGTAAATGTTTCTTATTGCATTTTTGTTTCTACCTAAATACAATTAATGGTTCAACACTCCTCTCATACTTACATGTGTTCACGCATATTTCCCAACAACAACAAGAGTGACAAAAACGTCGTCATTTTCCGAATTAACGCCCACCCACCTTCGATGTCCCATAAAGCCTTAAGAAAAGCTCAATTATTTTTGTTTCAAGAAAATTACAAATGTGCCTTCAATATAAACTTCTTAGTCGTCATTGATGTCGATATAGGTGGTAGGATGGCAAAATCTCAAGACCCCCACACCACACCATAGCACATCTCAAACTCGAACCCCTGCCACCACAACCATTGCCACCAAAAACGTGGACCATGAAATTAATTTATGCCTCCAATTACCCTTCGATATCAATAAAACACATTCATCTCGTTAACTGACGCCGCAAACTGCCGCTAGCACCTTCTTAATATCCTTTTTGCACCCCACCGACCTTCGCCGAACAGAGCGCAGAAGGAGCGCCATGAAAGTACCTCGAGGATGCCGCAGGAAGCTGCTGGCATCTCAGCCAATCGCAACGAAAAAAAATTTCCATAATTTTCCGATATCTATGCAGGCGGGCAATTACGCCATAATTAGCGTGCGCCCTCTCGCGTGCTGCAGAGGCAATTTGAACGTCATCGATTGCTAATTGGATCGTTTCGATTTTTTTTTTTTTTTTTTAATTATTCGTTTGCTCTGCTGGTTTTGCCTTGGAAGAAGTCCTGGCTAGAACACACACATACACTTAATACGCATTGAGTGCGACTACTCTCTGACTCACACCTGTTTGGCGATTTTGTGTAATAACTGTAAATCATCGTGGCCGACGAAACGTTAGACAATTTAAACAGTTTCGACACGCCTTTTCTAATAAGAAAAGCGATTTTCATCAGGATCAGGATTCAGGACTCTGGGACATTGCAGAGGATAGGGCACATACCGAGACCAACACATGTGTGTTATGGGTATGGCATATAGTTTAGCGCTTCTTTTTGGTACACATTATAAGAATAAGGACATTTTGTTGGGTCCCGCTTGTTAGATAAGCCCTTTGGTGCGGTCATCTCATACATTTAAACGATGCCACAATGCGATGGACTGCGTATAATAGTGTCTATATATTCAGTAGACGGTATAGATTTTAAGAGGAGAAGGGGCCTCAAAACGAATGAACGAACGAAGACGCACACGGGCCGATAGAGTACATCATATCCTTTTTGTTCTTCAGGGAAGATTGCTAGGATTAGATCTCTGGCAATGGTAGAAATATGAATTTACTGCATATTAAAGGATATAATAATGTCCTGGGTGAAAATATGAAATTGCTATAGGAAGTTAATTTCTACGATGGCCGTTGGTATTATTGTTCTTGTTGTTGTTGTTGTTTCTGTTTTTCAAAATAGGACCGACACAAGCCACAAGTATAGAGAGAGGGAGAGAGAGGTGGAACACCATCAGACATCACAGCAACAAAAGGATAATGGGATTTCTTATCTTGGATTTGAATTGCTTGTATATCTGTGTTTCTATAAATGTCCGGGGTCTTGTGTGTTGCCTTGCTTTGTCTTTTATTTTTTGGAATCAGATCAGCTTGAGGTTTTCTTCTTACTTTTAAGAAGAAAGAGATGAGTGTATGTTGTATAGGTAGAACATCTCTTTATTGGGCATAAGACAGAAGCGGAACTTTGGGGAGGTCATGAGCACCAAAAGCCCTTAAATTAAAAATAAATGAAACTGGATTCGTGAAATAGCTACAATGAAAGTTTTTTAATGATATGAGTCCTCTAAGGCCATTTTTTTCACCATTGCTTTGCTTGAGGCCAACTCTTAAGTTGACCAACTTAAGAGTTGTCCTCAACTCCAGAGTTGAAACTCAAGTTGAAATTTCTTTTTTTTCACTAAATTTGTTTTTCAACTTCTCAGTTAAAAATCTTAAGCTGGCCAACTTCTAATTTAAAAAAATATCCCTGGGATATTAAATCTGAATGGATTTGGATGAATTCAATTAATTTTTTTTTTCGAGTTTTGTGTGATATTTTTTGTGAAAAGTGTTTTTAATCTTAAATAGAAAAATAAAGACCAAAATAAAATACAAACATTTTTGAACTGAATTTAAACAGAAATAATAAAATTCGTTAGTCAACTCTCAAATTTGCTCTTTCAACTTTTACTTTTAACGGGAGTTCAGAGAATCCTTATTTGATCAACTCGAGTTAAAAAAATCTACAGATGAGATCATCAATTTGAGTGAATAAACACAAATTCACAAGTTGAAAATAAAAATCCTCATGTTAGGTTAAACTTTGAGTGAAAAAACCGCCTAGTTCAACTTTTAAATAAGTCACACCTTTATTTTTACTTTTAACTATTGTCTGGCAGGCCCATTTGTCGTTAGATCCCTGATTCGTGAACCAGTTCCTCCAGTTTTGTTGCTGCAGTTAGGGTATTTTAAGTTACCACTACCATGTCAAATTGTTCAATTTTTCCAAAAAATAATGGAATTCAGGATTTGTCAGTAACTTCATTGTTTCGTTTATGGCATGTTCAGCCGTTAAGCACGGGCCACATCTTACCTAGCTGGCCGCTGATTACTCGTCGCTGCCTGCTAAAAAAAGTTAACTGTGTCTAACTTTGTGAGCTGATAGCCGATACCTGTTCAGAAAAATTGTACGTGTTGAAGCTGGTGAATCGGTCATTAAATGATGCAATCAGGGACGAGATAGTGTGGTCACACCAAACTTATAACAGCGACTTCTTTAATTTATAGATGGCAAACAACTAGGTGTGATCCACGCTTTAGACAAGCGTATAATGTTAACAGAAGCTTTACTGCTATAAAATAAGCACTTGCGTGACTGAACGAATATACTCTAACGGTTCACGTATAATGCACACCCGAATCATCAGCGAATTTTGTGTGGAAACTATTCGGAAGCAGTAATCACAAAATCACTAAAACTCGAATCACATCCTATAAGCACCAACTTTTTTTTCATATTTTTTTTTATATAAAAATAAGCACTGCCCAGCGATATCAAGTAACTGCATTAGCCAAAATTTGTATAGTTGACGTTCTAATTGAAGATGAAGTTTAGTAAAAGCTTGTAACTCGCGGCATTTCAACATTTAATCGTAATTTGGAATTCTTGAGGCAATATCGACATGCGAATCAGAATTTCAACTTGATGGGGCGCCTGCAAATTTTGCCTCAAACTTAAAGCAATAAGGTATACCTATTGTATTTTAAATAGAAGAATTTGGTGTCCAAGACCTTTTGCATGGGACCGTCTGCTTACAAGACGCACTCAAAAAATGCAAAAAATGAACTTTATCGAAATAATCGTATTAGCAAGATATGTTAATCGTCTTTGCAAGTATATACAAGTCCTTCCTCATTACAGAAACTAGGATGCAAGACCTTTTCATGAGGGTATTTTACCTGCATTAAAAAAATGCAAAACATCGATTTTCGAAATAATTTTGATATCAATATAATTCTTCTGTCCAATGATAGAGCGGTCTCTCTTTATAAGAGGAACAAGAGCCCAAGACGTTTAACATGCGGAATTCTGCCTGCAAGGTGCAGGCAGAACTCGAAAAATTCAAAAACTAGTATTTTGAAATGATCCTAAATAATAAAGTATCTAGTGGTGAACTAACGATAGTTATTCGAGTTATGTCAACAATTGAAAATGGTAATTTGTTTCTGTGGCCTGGCAGTTCTAGACCCTCCCCAGGTAAAATAAGTTTTGGTGACCATTATCACCTTATTATTATTGAAACAATATCCATGGAGAAGTCTAAAAGGATATGAGATCTGAAGGAGACTTGGCCCTCCACTAAAAATGCTCTTTGATGTGTGTTGTATAAGTCGCGCCAACCAAAAAAAGAACATTTTTGGACTTCTCGACTATTGTCCTTAAATTAAATTAAATAAAAATCTTATTTTTTTTTTGGTTTGCACTAAACCAAAAAAATGTCTTCAAATTAAAATTTTATATTATTTTAAATCATAATGCTGCTCAGGATTTATCAGAAAATTTAAAGCAGACTGCCGCTCGTCGCTCAGGGTCTAAGTGGCCGCTCCCATACAATTTCATATGTTTAAATTTTATTTTGCCGCTCACAGGCATATTAAAATTATTTAAAAGAAATATTAGCTGGGAAAGCGAGATTCAATTCTTTATTCAATTTACTACTTTTTCAGAGTTCCAACTTCATTTTCAAAACCTCTATAAATATTTACTTGAAATCAAAATAATCGCAATCTAATATGAATAGCACCTTCCAAAATCTATTTTATGATCCGGTCTTTGTGTTGAAAATATAATAAAAGATTATGAAGTCATATTGGAATAGGCCTTAAGATAAAGAAAATAAGTTAGAAAATAGTTATGAATGAGAGGATTGGATATAATGTATTTTGCATTTAAATTCAAGATTGAATCTATAGTTAAGGCTCTAAATTGCAAGTGATTGAAATTTTATTTTATTATTTGAAAGCCTAGAGCACTTGAGTTCTTAAAATACTTAAAACTGCATATAGAGATAGCAGCGTTCTATCAAATTCTGAATTTATAATTGAACAACATTTACAATAATATGTTCTTGGAATAATTAAATTGAAAATCAAAAAAAGGAATAAAGAACAAAGGATTGAATTAACTTTAAAATAAAGTGCACTACTGGGTCGCAAGTACCTACTTCTAAGGATTGGTTTTAGAGTTTTAAGCCTTTTACAAAACAAAATTAGGTGATTTTGCGCCATTATGGTGCACAATTTTAAACGATTTAGTAAAATGCTAAAACCGCTTTAATAAGGTACTAAGCTAAATAAAAAAATTTGCTAATTTTAAACGATTATAAAATCTTACTATATCCTAACCTTTTACTTAAGTTAAAATCCCAAAATGGGTACTTTAACTTTTAGTAACTTGCTAAATCCATACAAAATCTGTGATTCTCCTCGAAAAATTAAATAAAATAAAAATTAAATAAAAACAAGAAGGAAAACAATAATTATAAAAATAAAAAGGAATTTAATACTTTCAATTGTAAATTATAGCAACAAAAAAAAGTGGATACCACATCCATATAAATAATTGATGACACAAACAAAAAAGTAGCAAAAATAATATTTGCATTCGAAAAAGGATAAAAAACGAACAGTTTCTTAAATGAGTTAAACCTCAAAACAAGGTATGTGATTTGGTTTCTTCTATAATGATACATTTTTAGAAAAAAAAATTGAAAATCTTTGGAGCCGTTTAAAAAAAAACAACAATTTTTTCCATATAAAATTTTGCAGGGACTTTTATAAAAAAAAAAAAGGTTAGCCATTTTTAAGATATTATTTATTAACATCTAAAAACTAAATTTTGAAAAAAAATATTGAGAGTAGACCTTATCCAAAAAAAATTACTTTGATTTTTTAATTAAAATCGTGGAACTGTTTTTGATGAAAATGAATGTTTTCTAAAACCGGTATATGACAGGTACCGTTATTTTTGGTCCAAATAAAATAATTAAAGAATGGTCTGGGGATAGTCTCCAAAAAACGCCACATACCAAGTTTGAAGTAAATTGACCCATCCGTTTAGGCTGTGGTCTCTGATGCATACAGACAGACAGACAGACAGACAGACTGAATTGTCGGACCCACTTTTTTCTCATTTTCTATCATCGTAATGTCATGTTTGATTGCTATCTCAACTTTTTTTTTACGAATGCAAAACTTACCTATATATCGCAAGTAAAAAGTGTGGCTGAAGTTATTAGGGGTTAGAAAAAAATTTAAACCGCCGGTAAAGAAGTATAACTTTAAAAAACTTGAAAATTTGTATTTTTTGTGGATTTGCACTGTTTTTTTTTTTATTTCAGTATTAATTTTTTTATTCGAAACATTTTTATTTTATTAAAATTCTCCCTGCATGCCGCAGCACCAGGCTAAAAAACTGTATTTAAAACATAACCTTATACAATGTACGTTCGTGAGTTACAGATTTAGAGCAAAACGCCAAAAAATCCCAGTGCAATTTGTATGGAAAGACGAAAAGTGCATTGCGCGCGTACTAAACATTAATTTTAAGAGCTGAATATTTGCAATGTTTGTTTTTTAGCCTAATACACATATATACCCAGTGTCATATTGTATTTGTTTCTTAAACTGAGTTCGCATCTAGTTGTGACAGTAATATTTGCTGCACTAAAAAATTGCAAACAAAATCACATTGCATAAAAAACTTTAAAAAAATATTCTTAATTTTACCCTTTTTTTTTGTGTTTATCTAAAGTATGTAATCTTATAATATAAATTTACCTGAAAGCGTTGAACTTTGAAAGGAGAAGAACTTAAAATTAACCCTCCCAATGTCCATACAAACATGTCCAAAAAGGTATTTCTATCCAGAAAGCCTTCCTTCCCTTTTTTCATTTACACACCAAGTTCTAAAGGATTTATAGACTCCTGCTAAGAAAAATTTAAATTAACATTATTCAATTACATAACATCGATACCATTTAAACATTAACAAAAACCTATAACCCAAATTTCCATCATTCACATCCACCTTCCGCTATTCATTTTATCTTTTAAAAAATGACAAAATAAGAAAAAAAAACACGACAGAAAAACAAATTAGCATCAAAATGCAAAAAAAAGGACCAACAAACGATAAAAAATAAGCAAAGAAAAAAAAATTACAACCATTAAATCGAATCAGATCAATATCAAAGGAAACTTTTTCCATTCCCATCAGCCAAATTCAAATTGCCATTAGAACTGACTCCAAGATCCAATATTCAAGGAGTACCTTATACCTATGTAATAATTATTATCCTGATGGTACACCTTTCAATTTCTGTGTTAATTTTCGTTCTCCGTTGCGTGATTTTCATTTGCAAAATTCGATTAGGAATGTAAATTCCCAAACAAAGGAGTGGAAATGGAAAAAGGAATTTCACTTGAAGAAATCGGAACAATCTAATAGAAGTCACCCGCTTCGAAATAGCAGCAATAGCAACCGATACAGGAAACAGAGTCTCGTTGGTCTATCTTCTTGGTTTCAATTTTTGTTTTACTTAGAAGAAGGTGTGTAACTCTAAGGGGAAATTATGGGTTCGCAAAATAAGTTATAAATGATGCAAGATAATCGCTTGTAAACAATTGCATTTTTATATGGAAGAAACAAATTTTTCGTAACAGTAAACTTGTGTATGCCAAGGAACAAGGAAGAACACATATTGATGAAGCCAAAGCTGCTGCACAAATAACCAAATACTTTTAACAATATGCCTGTAAGACCTTAGGTCTTTAAAATGCAATTTCTACAATGTTAGAAGAAAAGATAGATAGCAAAGAACTGTACCAGCTGTACCAGCAGATTATGATTTAGCTGCTTATTATCTCATAAAATCCAACAGGTGGCGTCCATTCAAAGCTGAGTGATAAAGAATAAAACCGATGCCTAAAGTGGGGCTCGAGCCAATACCTCTGAGTTAGTAATTCAGCTCTACATCCACTGTATCACTGCCAACAGCAACAACTAAGAACCACTCAGAGATATTACAAAATTCGGTCTTCTTAATTTCAGAGCACGTTCATGCGACCAAATTGTGGAATTTGTCTTCCTCGATTACTAAATCAAAGCAGGAACTGCAAATAAAATTGCAAAGGAAGTTTGCATCAACTAGGTTCAATATTCGTCCTTTTGTGTTTTGGGTTAATCGAATCGGATTGACTATTGTTATGCAAATTGGCGAGAAGGCAGCTAATTTGAGTGTATTTTTGTGTCTGTCTTAGGATATGTCGAAGTATATATTGCATTCGACTTGACACTGGTTAATTGAAATCGATGAACCAGAGTTTTCCATTACTTTTTTTTTTTTTTTGTAGACCTGTGTGCTCCTCTGTGTGCATAGATTTATTTTGTTAAGTTTCTCATTGACCTTTCTGTAAGTTTACAACCATACCGGGATTCCTTGTTTCTATCTTTTTCTTTTTTTTTTTTTTTCTTCTACTTCTTAATTTTTCAAAGTACATACATACATAACTTCAAAGGAAAGGAGAACTGTTTTGTGTGTTTTTACCTTTACAGCATACTCATTTATGCATCAGGAATACCTTCTTTTGGTTTTTGCTCCTGATGAACGATACCCATGTGACTTTTGAACCGTAATATCTCAAACTGTCACTATTGGGCTACTTTTACTTCGACTAAACTTTAGATCATGATATTTAAGGGATAGGTTGTGTTCCATTCGATCTGCATTGAATTTGCAGAAACCTGCTTCCTTGAGCATTTCAAGAAATTTGTTATTTTTGCTGGAATAGTAAATAAAGTCGAACGGAAAGGTGAATTACTTAAGAGGTTTCTACTTATTTATGAACATGGTAATAGAATATTTGGGCTGATGATAACTTAACGTAAAAGAATTTATTATATTACTCGCTAAGAAATTCAACCCAAATTAATTTCACATATTTGATACTGGTACCGCCCATCGATATGGAAGCAACGGATATGTATATATGGGATGTATTGCGAAGTAACACATACCAGAAATGCTTTAAAGTTGGATTACTGAGGGGTTCTGAACACCAAAATTATCAAACCTTCATCAAGACTTAAGATTAATTAGATATAAGTTTTCACTCAAGCCAAATGAAATCTGATTTTCTGGACTTAATAGTTTATTGCAGTAACAATTTCGAACTCAATACAATGGATCCCTTTAAATTCTCTTAAAATTTTGCAAATTTATCAAAAAACGTGTTAATCATATTTCCGTTATTCGATTTTTTTGGGAAAAACCTAATATGCTGCATTATTAAAATCACTTATAATATAATGTACACCAAGTTTCATCGAAATCGTTAGAGCTGTTTTCGAGAAAAATCCCATTACTTGAAACAGTTATATTGAGATATTCAAAAATACAAAAAACAACAACCTTTGATATTACAAAAAAGTAACACGTACGAAGCAAATCTGTCAAACCGTTTAGTCTATGGCTCTGTGTTTAGATGGACGCACGGATGCACAGAAAAACAGACGAACAGATGAACAGATCGACGGACTGCATGACGAAAACCACTTTTTTCAACATCTCCATCATTTTTTTTTTTGGACAGGAAACCAATACTTGCACTATTATAGGTAGAGAAGTGATAATAGAAGTATGAAGATTTTTACTCGGATAGTTGTTACTCTGGAAAAGGGGAAACAATACTTTCATTAACATAATAGTCTCGCTGTAGCGGGCAGGCACGCTTTCAGGAACATGTGATAGTTTGGCACCAAGAAACATTAAATTCTAAATTCTTTTTTTTTGACATGAAAAGAAAAAAATGTTTAGGTCAGGTGAAGAAATCGTTCCAAAAATGTTCATATCATCTGCGTACGTTGAAACTTCAGCATGCTCAATCACAGATTCTAAATCGTTGATTGACAGAATAAAAATAATAGGACCTAGATGACTGAGGTGGGACCACAGATTTAGCAGTGAATGACTCTGATATTGAAGATCGAAATAAGACACGAAATTTACGGTCAGATAAGTTTGATTCCAACCATTGAATATAATCCAGAGGGTATCCAAAAGCTTTTAGTTTGAGATAGATAATTTTGTGGGAAATTTTATCAAACGCATTGCTAAAATTCGTGGCGATCAACTTCTTTTTTATTTTTAATTGAATATTTTTAATTCTGATACGCTAAATTCGGATAAATTAGTTTTCGTTGATTTACGTTCAGGGAACCCATGTTGATTGGCCTAAAATTTAGATTTGCAATGAAAGTCTCCGTTACCGTCTTTCTACTCAATAACTTTACTGGTAGTCATTAGTTTTCAATAAAACGGCCCTTATACACAATTTTTTATCGTTAAACAATTAATCGAATTTATGGTAAATTTATGATCTATTAAATTATGTTCATAACTAGGGTTTTAAGATTTATAACCAAAATGTGAGAATGTTGTTTTATAGTTTCATGCACCGTGATACTGAATTTAAAAGTCTGATAGTTTTATTTTGGCGCTTTGTGCGACCTCGCAGGTGACGGAAAGATAGGTTTTTACTAACATTTAAAAAAGAAGACATGATGCTCTGTCATTTGTCCTGATGAGCTTGATGACTTCAATCTTAAAAATCCAAAAAATTACTGCGCTTGTTATGTGCTATGTTTTCTTATGTTTTGGAGTAATTTTTTTAATATAACCTAAATAGGTTTAATGTTAAATTTAATTCAAATTTAAACATTGCTTTTACACAAAGCACAATACACAAAGTAGCAACAAAAAAAGAAAAAAAAATTCATTCACTGTGGCGTATGCGTACCTTTTTCTTCACTGACTGGTAGGGTATGAACATCAAAGTTTAACATATTCGAAATTCTTTTTTATCATTTGCTGAGTAGGTTAGGTAAGGTTAGGTTGACGTGGCTACCGGCAGGAGTGCCGATACACTTAGAAAAAATATTGGTCCATTGTGCTACCACATTGAATCTAATAATAACTTTCCTCTTAATCGTTGAACCACTTTGAGCTTCTTATGAAGCGAGCGAGATTACCTATATCTGTATTTGATAGATCACTGGGGTCGTTATAGTAGAAGTCTCCTAAAAAAAGTCTTAGTCTTTGCGATAGAGTAGGGCATGTACATAGAAAGTGGGGAATCGATTCCTCTTCCTCTTCATCCATGCAGCTTCTGCAGAAATCATTTGAGAGAACTCCAGGCCGTGTCGCGTGCCTGTCTATTAGAAAGTGTCCTGTTATAACACCTATTACGGAGCTGATTTGCGATCTGTTCAAGGATATTAAACGTTTAGAGCGTTTCAGATCCAGTACTGGCCAGATCTGTTTTGTCGCTAAGCAGGTAGTGATGTTATTCCACCTGAGGTTTGTTTTATGTATAGCATCATATTTGAGCAACAGTTTACACGTAGCGATGGGAATACCTATATTTACCTTATCTGGTAATAAAGGTGTTAGTGTTCCACTTTTGGCGAGTTCGTCCCTATGGCCCGGCACCGAACATAGGTGAATATTGAACTGCTGCACCATCTCCATCAGAGATGATCGAGGCTGTTATTGATTTGGTAAAGACAGAATCCAGGGATTTTATAGCTGCTTGGCTGTCCGAGAAAATACTAATATCTTGATTTGATATCATGTTTTCTTTTAGCCAAGACAGGACTTCTTTTATCGCCAAAAGTTCCACCTGGAACACGCTACAGTGATTAGGAAGACAAAAGGAGAGACTTAAATTAAGTTTATCTGAGTAAACACCTCTATACCAACTCCATAATCAGTTTTCGATCCATCGGTGTAGAAATCGATTGAATCGCATTCCAGGAATTCCATATCCTCCCAAAATGATCTAGGAGGGATGGTAACCTGAAAATTTTTCCCAAACTGCATCTTTGGTACTACCCCATACTGTATGATGGGAGTTAACATCACTTCCAACTATGAGGCTGGTTTTCTGCCGTTCGGATTCCGCGATTATTCTCTCCAGAGTTCGACCTGGGAGAGGGTCAAGCTGGTCGTGGCCGAGATACGCCGAGACAATCCAGTACTAGCCTCTGGCTGTTACAATTCTGGCGGCGGTTATATCTCTATCGCTGAAATTAGGGTGTAAAAATACGTTAATGCTACTTTCACTATAATGCAAGATCTAGGTTCACCTTTATCCGATGCATACAGTATGTAGTACCCAGGAGTCCTTAGTCCCTTCACCATGGATTTTACTATCCATGGTTCTTGAACGAGGACAATGTCTTCTCCTTTTGATGTGAGTCGGAGAATCAGGGAGGCCGAAGCCTTAATAGAGTGTTGAAGGTTAATCTGAACTATCTGAATCATTTTGATTACAGCTAGTCAGATCAAACTCCAACACGGTATTTTCGTCATCCCCCAACTCAGAAGATGAGTTTAAAAGTTCATCTTCATTCAGGGGACCAGTGGATGAGTCTTCAGTCTCCATAACGAGATTGTCGACATTTTGAGAATTGGCCTTTTGGTGTCTCTCTTGTTTAAAAACCAAGTTGAAAATGGGCATTTGATTTTGAAAATATGTATGAATCCTTGTCAAATAGTAAATAAACTGCACAGGCACGGTTTATTTATTTTTGAGAAAGCAGAATGGGATAAAGAAAAATAATAATCAAAGCGTTTTTTGGACCTTTACACAACCAAACTCGTACAACATGTCGCATTTGCATTGAATAACCTGCAATATCATAGCAATATTATCAATATCATAGCAATATTATCTGTACTGTATACAACTCTATAAATCTTTATAAAAATTGAAAAATAAAAAACAAATTTTAATAATTTTTATAGAACCGATTCTAAGACAATCAAAAGTTGGTATTTTTTTCTATTTTTACTTCAGGTTAGGTTTTATCTTAAAAAAAACTTGTACACAAAGATTTTCGGAGTTTATATTTCTATCATAATAAATTAATCCATTGTCCTTGTTACTCGTAGTTCTGTGGAAAAAAAATTATGTTTATCAAAACGTAATTTTACTGCTTCAATAGTCCTTCTTTTTTTTTCTGCCAACCATCATACAGATACTGTGAAGCCTTCTTGTATAAAGCTTACCCAGCAAAAATGGTAGTGGAAGAGAATGGTTCATATATGCGTTCGTTAAAACTTATTCTTCCATTGTTTGTCATCTGATTTATTTCTAATGACTTTGTCCTTATTAGCTGAAAACCAATTTCAGCAGAAAAAAAAGAAGCAAAAATAACAAGAAAGAATAAATACCAAAAAAAAAAGAAAAAAAACATCGCAAGCTGTAGCTTCCAAAGGCCAACAATAGAACGAAAAATAAACTAAGAAACTATAAACATACGTATATACGAGTACAAAGAGTATTGCTCGGTCGCACGTGTATGGGAATTGCCAAGTTGCAGAGCTAAAATAGGAAGGACCTTTTCCTGTTTTTGTTTTTTTTTTTTTTTATTAGATTTTTTCCTAGCTGGTCATTTTTCCTTTCCATTTGAAGTTTGTTGTTCTGTTATGATCTTTATCGCCGTTCCTATGTACGAGTATGTATGTAGTGTAGCCTCATATTTTCACATACCGATATAGGATATTTTTCCAGGACGAACTTTTAACCGCTTTTGTTTTCGTTGTTGTTTCTGTTGGTTTACCTAGTATTTTTGTGTATTGGTCCATCTATATCCCTCCATACAAGAGATTCTGATGGTAAGACTATACCAACTCTGGAAATGGCATTTTGTGCGTTGTGTCCTGAGAAAACAATCATGAACGCATAACCCAGTGCACCGAAAGAGGACTACAAAGAGCACATGGCAAAGGATATAGATTTTTAAGCCGCAGTGCCGCCTTCGTATTGAAGCAACAGACGGCAAATAATAATAACAGCAACCAACTAGAAAAATTAATGGTTTTTCTGTATAGTACTGCTTCTGTATTGTGTTTGGCCAATTTATGAGCAATGATGCTGGGGCTTTGAGAAACACGGGAAGGTGTGTTGTGGGTGGCAGGAGCAGGCCTTCTGTCAATTTACGAGGAGCATGACCATTTTAGCAGGATTTTTTTGTTCAAAGTGATTCAATAAAAAAAGCAAAGGTTTTTATTTTTTGCATCGAATGTTGTTGACAACGGTATTATACTGAGAGTTTACTGCACGTCAATAATTTTTGAGTTAAGAAAAGTATAATTGATTCAAAATGTTTTCGCTTGGAGTTATAACGGTTCTATGATTTTGGCTCTATTTTTCTCTAACTGGCCTCATCTTTGCCAAACAGCGTCCGATTCGTTAGATTTTTTTTAAATAAATAAAAAATAAAAAACTGTTTTACTTTGGTTAGCATTTTTGTTTTATGCAAAAAATGGTTTTCCCGCAATGTTTTATCAAACACAATTTTTATTGTCTTTTAAACTGTTTTCTCACTTTGATGTCATTTTACTTATTTATTTTCTTAAAAAAAAATGAATTTATTTAATTATCTTAAAAAACAAACTTATGAGTGAAATTGAAAATAATTTGAAATTAAATAAAATATTCATAAAAATGAATACAAACTACTTCTGGGTAGGAAAAATTTTAGACCAATATAAATTTTTGATTCAATAAAAAAAAACTAACGAATCGGACCTTGTTTGGCAAAGATAAGGCCAATTAAATAGGCCAGAAAATAGAGCCAAGATCATAAAAACCGTTATACTTAATTTGAGTTTTTCGCCTTAAAATGACCCCATGCTTTTAGTCTGCGGCGGTGACTGTAGGGCATCCTAAATAGGTTCCTGTTATTGTAATTTATTCATTAAACTCAAAGATAGAAAACGAAAACACCCAAAAATAGTATTGAATGTTTTTGGGTTTAAAACAATTTTTTTTTTTAAACTACTAACTACTAACCATTTCAAAATTCGAAAAAAAAAGTACAGAGTTCTGGCTCTCTTAAAAGGTATAGATTTAAGTTGAAGGTGCTGCCGTTGTGTTTCAATAATTGATTATTCATTTTAATTTGTCTTTGAACAAATAGAGTGAGAAGGCCCACCTCTCCTCCCATAGTAAATAAAATGCACAACTGGATCGCACAAACTTGCTCTTGTAGTTCAAAGTTAAAATATATTTCTAAGTCATTGAACAATTCAGTTTTTGGCATATTATTATACGTTGGGGAAAAAAATGTATAGAAAAAAAGTATTTCTTGGTTATTTTTTTTGTAGAAAAATTAAATACACATTTTTTTCGAAATCACAAGAAGCACCTGTTGACAAGTTTTGAACAAAATCGGTTGATCCAGTAAGGATATATAAGGAGATAACTAAAAATTATGGCGATTTTCGAAAAAATTTCCGTTTTTCGAATTTTTTGAGCAGTATTGTTACAATCACTAATAATATAACAAACACCAAACAAAAAAAAATCAACCTTAGAAATTACAAAAAAGTTATCTGTACCAAATTTCAAGAAAATCCGTCAAGCCGTTAAGGCTGTGGCTCTCTGAACAGATAGACGCACAGACGAACAGACGAGCAGACAAACAGACGAACCAAAACTACCAACATTATGAAATGCTATTTTTATGGTGATAAATTGCACTTGGGTTGTCTAGCTAAAACTTGGCCCTAAGGTAGTAAATAATAATAAAAGATATGGTTGAATTTTTTGGATAATTTTTCGTCATCTGTTATTTAATCGATTTTTGTTTTCAATGGATGGTATGCATAAAACCAAAGTTTTTACTTCAAGTAAAAAGTTTAAGTTAATACTATACTTTAAATAAAAGGTCCGATTTTCAGTATTTACTTCGTTTCGTGTGCATATAAAAAAGTACTTACTTGATTGCAAATACTTTAAGTAAAATACTGAGTTCATTCATGTAAATACTTAAAATTCATCGGAAATCACAGTAAATACTTTTTTTTAAATTTTATTTTCAATTGATCAATTGTTTTGCTAAATTTACGGTATAAACAGTTGCAATTACTTAATTTTGTTCTGTTAACATATCCATCACCTTGATCTTTTTAGTCAATCATTATTAATTCTTTTAATTAACCGTTGAAAATAGTTGTAAAAAATATAAACCATTTTAATATAATAAATCAAATTAATTTATATGCCTAACCAATGAAATGTTCACTTAACCACTGTACATTATCTCGTTCAAAGCGATAAAGTTTCTTGAAATTTGAACCAGTCCCCAATCTTCGTTCTATATATTTATATTTTTGTGGAGTTAACTCGCATATATTCTCCCATTGTGATTAAAATATAAATTTTCCTTATTTATTTGAAATATTTTATGACCTACTCGTTCTTAACACGATCCGTGGCTAAAGGCTCTTAGTTTTGCACCTTACAAAACTATCAAATGCAAGCAAAAATGAAAAATTTATAGTATTTACTGCAGAGAAAAAGTAAATACTAGTTTTAATGCATTCCAAAAAAGTATTTACTGCAAAAATTCATCCGAAAAAAGTAAATACTTTTACTTGATGTAAATACTGAACTTCTAGTTCTAATTTTTATGCATACCAAATCAAGTATTTACTTAAAAAATCCTCAGTAAAAGCATTTACTGTCTTTTATGCATACCACTCAATAAAATGGTATTCAAATTCAATTCCCTATTCAACAATATTGGGTTGCCTAGCCAAAAGTTGACACCATCCAAAGTTGCCTGCATATTAGATGTTAAGTTGAAGAGCAGCAGTCTTAAGAAGACCTTAAATACACTATTTAACCTTTGTATGTTTTACTGAAACGGAACTTAAGGCACTTAAAGGCACGTTACGCGCAGCAAAAAAGCAAATTGCGTTGCTCGTTGAAGTAATTCTAAAACAAATAAGTCGTCATCGCTTAAATATTTAGATCTTGTGAATATATTTGTACACTCTTGGGTAAATTCTCTTCAATTTTTCGTACAAATGTCAGGCACTTAAAAAAAAACTATACCGTTTTACTATGTTAGAATGTACAACCCGAATGTCTATTAATCTGGAACAAAAAGATTAAGAAACAAAAACAAAATGTAAAAGTCTGTTTTGGTTCAGCTAGTGGGACAATTCGAAGTTTTGGATCTTATTGTATATGCTTTCATTCCGTGAATTCGAGAACTACATAGCTGGTTTTGAATTTTGAAAATATTTTGACAGAAATATTTGTCATTTCAAGGGTCGAGGGGAAAAACGGCATTATGTCCATTCAAACCCATTCCGAGAAAAACGCATTCGTGTTCATACAATTTCACAAAAGACGCATTTCTTTTTTGTATTTTTGAAAAAAAGAATTAAATCGGTTTTGTAAAAGTTAAGGATAACCTCAGACACTACTCAGTAATTTTGACAAAGGGTATGTAACCAATAATCTTCATCTGAAGTTCCCCTAGCAATAGAGATGTTTAGTGCTAATGATTGCTGGAAAATTTCAATGGTGTATCAAACATTTTTATAAAAATAGGAAAATTATTCAGTATGCATTTCTGTTGTTCAAAAACTTAAATGAAATGACAACAAAACAGTGAATATGTAATACCAAGATGGAACTTATGTGCATCTGCTAATAGCCAAGTAATAATTTTTTTTTAAAAAGCAGGTAATCATTACATTAATTACTTAAACAGCTCATATGGATTCATTTTATCTTATTAATTTATTTGATGATTTGGAATTTGGATTCTGAAGTTTTTTTAGTTAAGTTTTAAGTGTTCCCGGACCTCGGTTTTTTCCATAACCCAAAATTAATACTTATGTCGTTTTCAAGTGGACTTCCAGAAGATTCGGGAAGCATCCAGAAGTCCTCTTAAACTGTTTTACTGTCATTTTTGTGCCAGTAAAACAGTTTCAGAAGACTTCTGGATGCTTCTGGAATTGCAATCGAAAACGATATAAGCTCCAATAATTTGGGGTCGGTATTGAACACCCTTTAGACTCCGTTTAAGCTTCAATTAAACTTAAATTTAAACTTCTACTATGACACAAAGGTTAACACAGCCATACCATGTCTTAATTCTAGCCGAGTGGTTCGTTCATTGTCCAGACTAAAAAGAAAAGTATCTGGAACACCAAGAAATTTAGTTTGATTCTTCTTTTATTTCATCTGCATTTGATTTGTTGTGTGATTTGGCAATAATATTTTTGTAAAACTTAAAAACAATCTCACTGGCTACTTTGCACATTAACAATGCATCGTTGTACTGAGCCAAATTGAAGCGCCCATTTGTATTGCATGCAACCAAATTCTTGTCCAAACTATCAAAGACAAAAATGAAACTTGCCACCGCACCCAGAGCTTGTCGTTGGTCAGGATCAAGGACAAGTTGATTGTCTCGGTCAACAATACTGTGAACTGCAGCAATTGTGAACTTCATGGGTATACCTCCGGCTAGCAGAGCCAAGCAGGCTGCATTTATAGCACAAGCTTCTAGCTGTGAACAAACAATTTTGTCAGAGTTAAAACAATAATAAAAATATGAATTCTTACACCACATCGGTTGTCCATTTCTTGTAGTTGAATAGAAATTGTTGTTCTAGGATGGAGTGCTGTTAGTAAGGCAGTTTCACACGTGTTCCTGAGTATGCATTCCCTGAATTTATCCTTGATTGTGGGCAACCCAGCTTTAGGTCTGTATGTTACTTCAACGTTCGCCCTTTCGATCTTTGCGTGTTGTGTTTTTGCCTCAATGGGACCATACATTGAAGCTAGTACACTGGTTTCTCCTAAAACAAAATAAGTTTTTATTTTATAAGGAGAATAATGGTGTTAAATTCAAAAAATCCTTTTACCTTGAGAATGAAGAGCTGAACCATCAGCACCTGTAAGCGGGTTAAGTTCACAGTTTATTGGGCGCATAGTGATGTCGTCACTGATTTCTTTTGTATCACCTTCTGTGTTTGTACTTAGCAAAACCATTTTCTTTAATTTTTGTTTATATTCTATTTCTTTAATTGAAGAAGGTAGAGCTTCAAATAATTTTTTAACAACAAGATAAACAAGTTAAAAGTTTTCCAAATGCGGTTGTCGGCTAGTGACGTTAGTTGTGATATATTTGACAATCACAACGCAATAACGTAACGCAATATAAAAGTCTCTTAAAGCTTAAACCACAATGAATATTATTATTCTTTGATGTTTTAAGGGCCCGCCCATAACAAAGTGTCGCACTTTCATGTGACAGTGCGACAAACCAAAGTGTCACACTGTCGCCCAAAAAGGCGACAAGAAATTTTACATGAAAAACGCTTTGTGCTTTGTCGCATTTGCTGTGGGTGCTCCTATATCACGATGTGTAAATAAATTTTGTCATTGTGTCGCACTGTCATGTGACAGTGTGACACTGATACATATTAAAAGCTTCCCTACGACAACAAAAAAATTCGAAAATCGAAAAAAAGTTTTTCATATAAAAGCCCTTTTCGCATTGTAGTGTGGCAGTGTGACATTTTGGTTTGAGCAAAGCATTAAAGGCTTGACCAAATATGTCGCTCTGTCACACAACACGATAATAACAAAAATTATTTACTCAGCGTCATATGAGAGTACCCACCCACACCAAACGTATCAAAGCATTATTCTTATGAAAGCCTTTGTTATTGTGTAGCGTTGTTATGTCGCACTTTGGTTTTGGCTAGCATTGCTGGCTCACCATAACCAAAACACGACAAAGCCGAGCGACAAGTACAAGTTCCGGCTTATAAGTTAAGACCGGTGTTCATTGCCGCACGACAGTGCGAAACGTCAACGCACTAGGATTGCCCAAACCAAAGTGCGAAAGTGCGACACGACAATGACAAATTTATTTACACAGCGTCATGTCAGAGTACCCATCTCACCAAATGCGACAAAGCGCAAAGTGTTTTTCATATAAAAGTCGTGTCGCACTGTCGTGTCGCACTGTCGTGACGCACTGTTGCACTATGGTTTGGGCAAGCCTATCAAATCAAACTGTCGCCCTGCGACACAACAGTGCGACAAGAACTTATATATATAAAACGCATTGTACTTTGTCGCACTTGGTGTGGGTACTCTCATTTGACGCTGTGTAAATAAATTTTCTCGTTGTCGTGACGCACTGTCGTGTCGCACTATCGCATTCTGGCTTGGACAAGCCTTAAAACGTATACGGGAAAATCAGAAAATGTTTGAGGTGCTGTGTTTCGATTCGTCTAAAATTTCCCCTGAATCGAACACAACAGACAAAAAAAAATACCAAAATGTCTTCGCGATAATAGCATTTGTATTTTCTTGTTGTCTGCTCCTGCATTTCGCTACAACATTTTCATTAACCGTTTAATAAAAATAAAATACCTCATTTGTTAATTAAAAAATTTAATCAAAGTTAAATAAATTCAGTGTCCAAATTATAACGACATTTCAATCAACACTGAAAAGAAAAATAAATTAGAATGTCTACATTAGATATAACAAATACGGACGATGCGGTAGAAAACACTTTTAACTAAACAAAAGAATCCTTTTTTATTGTAAATCAATTGCAGCCGACACAAAATGATGATTCATTATTTGATGTCGACCTAATTGAAGTTGACGATTTGCTGAACAGTGCATCAAGACTTCTAGATGAAGTCTACAGCATCCGACCAAGCGTAGCTGCAAACACATCGGCACTCAGCCCTCGGGAAGATGCAATGGAACAAGGTAAAAAAAAGGAATTACTTCCTGTTTTAGGAACTGACCAGCTCTACAAGCTCTATCCGTTGGGGTTTTCTTTAGCCTTTTAAGAACTCCTGTCGTATTTTCTATTTACAGTCCAACGATTTCTCTGTTCAATACGCGAACGTGAAGAAGAAGAGGACGTCGTATTCGTAGAAGCACGTCCTGGAAATGCACCACCCGCCAGCGCCAGAACAACGGCTGTCGTTGATCTCTGCACTCCAAACACAGCTGACGAAAGCACACCCGACACACACCCAACTCGAAGACGACGTCAAAGAGACATTGCACCCATTGCATTCCCAGACCTAAACCCAACTCCGAACTGCTCTAATAACGTTTCTAGGCTAACCAGGCGGCAAGCAAAGATGGAACCCGTCGACAAATCATCTCATCAGTCGTGTTATAATCCTCCTCCCCCGCCTTCTCCTAAACGGACTAGTTCAAGATCCCAAAACGCGTCCAATACAGTAAGCCCAAACGCTGGTAGTGTAATGGCACCGCTGACTTGCGCCGTTTGCATGGAGAGTGTGCTAAACCGGGCGCCTTCATCGACCTCGTGCGGACACATATTTTGTCAGGCTTGTATAATGCAGGCCATTCGCCTGACACACAAATGTCCGCTCTGCAACACAAAGTTAAACCGAACCAAGGTGCATCGGGTGTACTTTTAAATTTAAATGCCTACTTTAGTATCTATGATTGTTTTACGATTTTTTTTTTTTTATTTTATGTTCGTCCTTTCTTTTTGTGAAATAGAATTGCCTCAATTTTTTAACTTTATTTTGTTTTCTTTAAATATTTAAATAAATTTGAAAAAAAAAAATCATTAACAAAACAAAACAAATTATGTCTATCGTTTTTAAAATATATGAGAAATTATTATGTGTAAATTGGTTTTGTGTCAATGGGAGGACCCTGATTCTGGGGTTGCGTCAATTTCACCATCATCATCGTCGTTGTCTTCGTCGTCGGTGTCACCATCGCTCTCTGTTGTGTACTCTTCCAGGGAATCATCATCCAAATCAGCCAGTTCAACTGCTGGCTGGAAAGCATACAAATTACAAAATTATTTTGCGAACACAGTTTTTGTGACAGAGTTTGAGCTTAGATTAATTTTAAATAAGGATCATGATCATGAACCAAGTCAAACTTCAAACTGGCATCTTTTTTTAGGTAGACCGTAGAAAACAAAAGAGAATCACGCTTGATACTTCTTACATCGATTTTTCGCTCAGTTCCCGCAAAAAAGACCAACACTGGCTCGTCGCAAAGCCCAACGGAACACCCAATTGTGCCTAGTACATCAACTGGAGAGTGGGGTTCAACTCCCTTTTGGAAGCTTGTTGAGGGGCAGGAAACGAGAGAAAGAGAGAGAGAGAGAGAAAAGAGAGTAACCACGCAGGCACTTCTCCTTTCATAAAGACGACAGCGGAATAATTTCTAAGATGGAATCAACTCTGACGTTTTCAGTTCCAGTAAGGATGAAATAGTTGTAAACACCACCTTATACGGACTACAATAACTTATTCGGAGTTCAGGCCTTATCCGGATTTTCACTCTTGGAGCTAACTAAGAGTCTGGTTCAATTTTTCATTGGGTTACAATTGGAACTTTTGAAGTGCATGAATTGATATAAGATTTGTCGTATGGGTGGAATGTACATTGATAATTAACTTTTGAATAGATCCAAAAGTAGCATCGAGTAATATAATAAGGCCCCAGAACTGAGCCAAACTATCTACACTGACGCAGGCCAAAATGCTGATCGGGAACTACAGCCAGGAGCGTTTCAAGTCCTGTATCAGTTTGAGTAGAACTAACCCCAGGATAACCAAAGTTGTCCACGGGGAATTGCAAACTAATAAGGCATCTAAGCAAAATGGGCCTAGTAAGCAGTGCTACATGCAGAATCTGCAAAGAACACGAAGAAACACCAGACCAGATTCTGGGGCGCGGCTGCATTGCGCTGCCAGATCAAAGAAGGACAATTACAGTCTATGAAAATACTCCAAATAATTAATTTTCATTTAGGAATTAGAGGAGGAGCTGTAGTATGAGGAACCAACTCACCTAGCTTAAATGGGGGCCACAATAGATCTTATAGGTCGCAGTGCCTATACTCCAACGTACCCATATGAAATGTCAAAGCGCGTCCTGTGGTACAAAGTTGTAGTTGACTCAACTTGTACATACGAATATCAAAAAAAAAAAAAAAACAAAAACGACTTCATTCAACCAGGACATCCTCTTAATTCTTATTTGTAAGATTCCCAGATATTCTAGTTACTTTTGCTGTTTGTTTCCTTAATTTCTAAACTTAATTAGTTAATTTCTTCTATTTAAATATTGCCAAAATCTGAATTAGACCATTTCACGATGTTCACGTCGCCCAACCAAAATGATGACGTCGCCATAGATGCCAGACATGCTTACAGTATCTTGGGTGTCTGAAGTTTCCGGGGAACACATTGATTCTATGACCACTACTAAGTAGTGTCTCATGTACGGATGCAAATATCTATGACGCCACAACGCCAAGCAGATGGTGTGGAAAAATTTTATGTCGCTAAGCAAAAATAACATAGGGCCCTATAGAACTTTTCGCAATGAAAATAATGTCCGTGCATCTGATGCTGATCTAAAGATCAAACTGGCACCGAATTATGCAAAGCAGCAGTAAAGGTTAGCAGAAGTAGATGCCTTGGAAGGAAGTATGCACCAACTCATTTGTAAAGTCGGCCAGATGAAAGCATGCTCGATTAATGGAACCTCGGCATAGGAGATGCTCTGAAATGTAACAACTAAATAGAAATTAACCTCCTGTCGGTTATATTGTGTGATCGCCTTAAACCTTTTGTAAAAGTTTTAAGGTTTATTAGTGTGATTTTAGTTCAGGAAAATAAATAATTGATCAAATGTTCACAACTGATAGAGTTTGGGAAAAAAACTGGAAATCTCCGAATTATAAAGAAGCCTATTTCGAAGTCCCTGCCAAACTCGGTGACTCGTGCATGATGAAGATATTGAAAAAGGTCTAAGACTAGGTAACTTATTTAACATCGTTCTTGAAGCAGTTGTACACAAATCGATTGCTGTGGTTGGTGCATTTGCCAGTATTGAATTGGAGGTATCAAAAATGGGATTGGCTCTCAATGAAGACAAAACAACTCGGCCTAAACGTCGCAATGGTTACTTATTATAACTTCGAAGCAGTCAAGGGCTTTGTCTACCTGGGATCCAAATGGGTTTCGTTGAGACTTTTAAATCACAAGTAAGGACATTGCTGCCAACAATGTCCATCAATGAAAATGTCCGGCTAAAAACTAAACTAACTTAAACAATCATTTACAAAAGTTCTTACCTGTCCCGACTGAATATTTATTTCAATTTGAAGTCGAATGTCCATGACAAGGAAGGCTGTTGTGACAAGCACTGGAAGTGTCATACGACTCTTCCAAGCCAAATCCGTGAGAAACAGGAAGACCTCTCCAAATGGTGAATTCATTTTTTTTTTTTTAAATTAAAGTTAGTTAATTTTATATACAAATATCCTTAAGGACTATTGGATTCACTATTTGAGTCGTCTTGTGCTTGTTTTTCTTCGCCTTCTACTTCTTCTTCTGGTTCCAATTGATCGTACTTAACAATATGAACTGTTTCTCCAACAGATAAGGCTTGCACCGGTTGAATATGACGATAGAGCTCTTGAACAGCTGAATCACTGGACGAGATTGGTGCGTCAAGTTCAAGTGTTTCGTCTTTATTGATAAACAAATTGTCTTCGAGCAAATTGCGTAAACACTCGGCTCGTTTTTCTGACAAAGCTTCTAGAATTTTAGGATTTTTCTTGATTTTCTTTAATTTTTTCTCTGTGAAAATTTTGAAGATTTTTTTTTTATTGATTTTTTATTGAGTAAAATAATATTGTACCTAAAGATTGAAGGTAATCCTCAGAATCCGGAAGTCGAGAGTGTTTAGTAGTATCGTTATTGGAGGCGTTGACAATGTTGTGCGTTGGCAAAAAATTATCTTCAAATTGTAAAGATGTTTGTGATTCGGTTAGATTGAAATTGGTTTCGTTGGAATTTGTGTCTGTTGGAGAATTTTCTGTAGATTCTTGATTAATTGTTTTTTCACGGACCAACCAAGGATCCGTCATTTTAATTTTTGTTGATATTTTTTTTTACTTTATCAGAGTTTTTTGACATCTTTTCTGTTGATTTTGACAGTTGTCTGTTTCGTAGAGAAAATGTACTAGAATGTATTAGAGTTGTACTAGAATGCATTGATCTATCAGCTGGACATTTGGGTGGAAACATTGTGGAGTACAGTTAAACACGAAAATGGCGACGTCCACAAAAAAATCTTAAGCTATCCAGGATACCTTGCTGTTGTTGTAATAATATGTTAACCTGGGATCTCCATTGAATATTTCCCATGACAGGACTATCGGCCTGTCATCAGATAGTCCCAATGAGACCAACAATTCAACATCAAATCCATGATACGGTCATCGCTGTCTGGCATTTTCGGTTGGATCAAAATCCTGTTTCGAAAATGTCCTACGTTTTCGATGACATATCTTAAAAGTATTGTTTTTTTTTTATCAAGTAAGGGATTTGTAGAATACTTTTCTTGCGAAAAATGTATTTTTTAAATTTTTGTTTTAGTTTTATAGATAAATACTTTTTTTTCCACAAAAAACATCTCTCTCCATATAATCTCTTCAGTACTGAATGCTTCTATGTTTGTATATAGAACCTTTTCCGTAATTTTAAACCAACTTTTTAAGAACAAGGTTAAATGTCTTTTTATTAAAATGTTTGTAAAATCAACCAAAGTGATTAAATCAACAACTTTTTTAATGGGTTTGATAATTCTTCATCATTACTTTAGTAATATTTAACTGTTTAATGCAAAAACCAGCCCTTTAGAACTTTGAAGACGATTATTTCGGAAAACAAAATTTTTGCATACAAACCTTATAGTTCTCGGCCAATGACATTTGAAATTTTTCTGAAGTTAAATACCCACGAAAATAAGTTTGAAACACTATTTCACTTTTTGCAAAAAGTAGCCGTTGAAGTTAAGCCATTATTACCATATTTAAAAAAAATTACTTACAAATAATTGTACAAGGAACACATTCTCCAACAAAAACATAAACAAATTCTGGAAGTTAAATATTTAATTGTAGCCAATTCGCTGGATTGGTAACTATTATCTGTTCAATTTGATCCATTGTTAGACCCTTTGAGAGTAGTCTTGGTACAACGTTCATATGAATGTGATGATATCCATGGCCACCATAAGAAGTCTGAAAGACAAAGCAAAATTAATAATAATAAAGGATGATGGGAAAATTTTTATGAAAAATGGGTGTAGATCCAACAGAATTAAAATGTATCTCAAATGAAAGTGTATTACCAGTACTTGATTTCTAGTATGGGGGCAGGGCTCAAAAACGCCGGAGACCAGAGATAGAGCCCATTGAATGCACCAATATGCCTTCACCCTCCACTGACTTAAGTAATCTTTTAATATAAACATTGTATGGCTAAACACTGGTTTATATTTAAAAAGACTTGCACTATATTTGTAGTTTCCAAAAAGGTTTTCAAAGCCATGCTCAGTTTACTGTATTGAATGGGATCTATTTCTGGTCTCCGTCGTTTTTTGGACTTGTCCCCATATTAAGAAATCAAGTAGGTAGGTACATGATTTCTCAATAAGTTTTTCTTTGACATAAATTCCAATTCTATTGGATCTACGCCCGTTTTGCCCATCATTCTTTAAATTTGTATGCTGAACTAAATAAAAACTCACCAATCTATGTTTGGAATGAACATCTTGAGAAATCTGAAGCTTTTCTAAAAATCCATCTTCAATGAGTAACATCAAATTGTTAATTCTCTGTCCATCTGATGGCATGTTGACTGAAGAATTAAATTGGAATAGTGAACATTCGATTCCAAAAAGATCGTATTGCATATAAGTTCCAAGAGTTGCGAAATCAAAAAGCTCTTCTATGTTCGTAAAAGTTACTATGGAGAAGAGAAAGATATTATTTGTTTAAGCATTAAAGTTAAAATATTCACAAGGTACTTACAGTCTAAATGTGACATTATACATTTATCACGTTTACCACCAGCTTCAAGGTATATTCGTACAATCTCAAATGGAGCCCTACCATTACATCCTGGATGAAAGGAAACTCCACACCCTAAATGTTCTTGAGTTTCTCCTGTTGCACAGATAGCTCGTTTTTCGAAATCTAAAATTATATAATTATTTTTTTGAAAATGACAGAAATTTAAACTTATGCTCTCACCGTGAATAGGATAGACACTTCCAACTTCGCCAATAAATCCACATTTTACTGGTCCAATATTTGGCACATCAACACCAGTTAGTATCTCCTTAGTGTACAAATCAGTCAATTCCTCCACAGTCATTGCTAGATGCCCTGAAGTCTGGTGATCATGCACATAGTGACCAGTTCCAGCGATTATATTAACTCCGGTTTCTTTTTGGATATCAACCATCATTGCGAGATTTCTTTTCAATCCAATAGAAGTGTTTTCAACAATACTTCCGCCACCATACTTCTTATAGAGTGCAATATCCCTTTTGACAGCGGATCGTGTTGCATCATCGTTGAACTTAATATTTTCTAAACTCGAATAAGGATACTGACGAACATATCCAATGGTTTCTAGAGAAATCTTTTTCTCAAAAAACTCCTTAAATTCGATTGGTGGTGGGCAAAGAAATCAACTTCAAGATGTTCGTGTGTTAATGTACGTCCAAGTAAATTTGGACTGATGGGACCAAGTACTGAACAAAAAAAAAAAAATTAATTGATTTTTTTTATAAGTTTTGAACATATTCTTACTGTAAAAAATCACTTGATACAGGGTACTTCAAAGAAGTACCATACCATAATGACACCAGCAACCAGCCGAAAAACCCCATCAGAGTGTCGTATAGATTTAGTGGAGATATTGTGCCAACTTTTTATTTTACATAAGTTTTTGTAGCCCCTTCAAAATTCTGCGTACGCTCTTGAATGATTCTATATCTTAATTGTAGGAAAAGAGTGAGGAAATTTTATTGAAAGTAGGCTTTTTCTCTTAGAATGACCTATTTGAACAAATTGGGAATTTAGTCAAGGGCTTACCCAGGGTTTTGATCAGGGGAGGCAAACTCATTCAAGAACGAATTTTATAAATCAAAAATACAAAAAATTGTATGAGAATTGGGTACACAAACTTTGTCCTGTCCATGAGTTTAGTGGATCTCGCAATTCTTTCTGTCGTCTGTCTGTCTGTCTGTCTGTCTGTTTGTATGTCTGTCGGCCTGTGTATACTTCGAGCTACAGCCTAAGCCCCGGAGCGATTTTCTTCAAACTTGTGCTCTTAAGGGTCTCTAGAGTTGAAATTGAATTTTTTTGTGTTGGGTTCAAAATTAACGTTACCTATCATACATGTAATGAACATAGAAAATTTGATTTTTTTTAAAAAACGGCTCTAACGATTTTAATAAAAAAAATTGTATATATGTATCCACTTTTGTGGAAACGTTTTTTTCATGGTTTAGTTTCTCTTAACGACTCAACCGATTTTAATGAAATCTTTTATACGGAGGCTTCTTTACAATTTTAAAATAATTATTTGATATAAAAATTTCAAAAAATAATTAGATTTTAATTTTTTTATGAAAAATCAATTTTTCCAAAACGGGTGACTGTATATTTTGGAAATTTTGGTTTCAGATGTGAATTAATATTTTCTTGAAAATTACATAAACAAGGTTTGAGAATTTATATACATATATACAAAATTATTTTGTATTAAGACACCCTTGTATATTTTCCCTTTATTATATTAAATTCTCGAAGGTCAGTATCTTCAACTTTCCACGATAGCAAAGAGAAAAACAAGAGTTTATTTTTGTATTTTTATTTGTATCTTAATGAATTTAAATTGACTATGCGAATGTTTTAACCAGGGGTGAATTCTACTATAACAAGGGAGGGAATACTTTCTCTATCCTATTACAAATTAATTTAATATAATTTTAATTTTATTTTATTTCATCACTCCGAGACATCGTATGAGTAGTTGTAGTTCTAAACAAATTGTTTTACTTGACATAATTCTGAATTAAAACCACTTGCTTTATAAATTCTGTAACTACTTCACTTTAAAAAATAGTTACCTGTTTGCACAATTGACATTTTCTATTTCCACTATTTTCTGTAAAAATGAGGTAGGTATAATTAACACTTTTTATGAAGAATTATTTTGATCTTTTCACAACGATGTATTCAATCACACTGGCAGCAGTTCTAGCTTATTGTTTGCTACCCAAAAAAAATATATCAGGAAATCATGATTTTAATCAAATTTATGAGTTTAATAGTGACGATTGTACACTCAAAAAAATATCCAAGAAAAATAACTATGTTTATCATCGTTATTTCGGACTCTATAAATTTATTAATGTTATATTAATAATATTTTATATTGTTTAAAATGCACTTATAGAAGGTAATTTTAACAAAAGTGTATTATATTAAACAATGTTACAATGTTACATTGCAAACATTTCACGTTTGATGCTCTGAGACAAACTCGGCATAAACGCGTTCTATAAATGTACACAAAATGTTTGAATGAACCTTGTTACCACCAAGTTTATGGGCTGGAATTATAGCTATTTCGCAGCCTGCCACATAATCATCAGAATCCTTCCATTTAGTGGTGCTAAGTCAATGTATGTTCGAATTATTTGAAAACTGATAGCCGAACTGGGTTAGAACCATCGACCTTGCGATTTGCAAAGCGCTTGCACTACGCATTACGCCTAGCTGCTACATTAAATCTAAGCCCAGAGCGAGTTTCATTGTTTATCAAAGTGTATTGAACCGACTAGCATTTCTACTAGCCCACTCAGGTTTGTTGTTGTTAATTTGGTTTCTTTCACTTTTTCTCCATACTAGTTTCATAATAATCTCATTATATTAAAATGTAAATACGATTTCTATTTCTCTCTGTACAACTAACTTACCAAAAATAATTTTATTCTTATTTGAAAAGTACAGGCAGCCTTCTTCCTACAATTCTGTTTTTATATCATAATCGGCGGTACTAGTAGCTATAATTCCAGATTATGAACTTGGTGGTAACACACACAGGTTGTTGTTGTTTCATTCAAACCTTTAATACAAAAAATAAAATATTTTTGAAGAAAAACTCCGTTATTGAAGTTCCTAAAGAAAAAACTTAAAATGCAATTTTGTTGCAAACATTTAACACCATGCACAAATTTTAAACAAAATCGTTACAGCCGTTTTCGAGAAAAATCCATTAACTCAAAACCGTAATTCTAGACGAGATATTCATAGACGATATATTATAGATAAAATTACTAAATATGCAGTTTTAGAAAAAAAAATTAGAAAGGCATAAAATTCAATTTTCAAATGAGGAGCTTCTTAAATGAATTTGAGCTCAAAACGAATTATAAACAAAATTTTTGACAATCGTTAGATCCGTTAAAAAAAAATTTTACGTTGCAATCATTCGTACCAAATTTGAAGAAAATCCATCAACTCATTTGGACAGTAAAAATGTATACAGATGGACGAACAGCCGCACAAGCAGACGGGCAGCATAACGCAAACCACTTTTTTGGACTTTTCCATCATCGTAATGTTGGTTTTGATTAAAACCTCAATTTTTTTTTGACACGCAACCAATACTTGCCCTCTATAGAGCAAGTTAATAAGGGCAAACATTTTTAGGTTTTTGGACCGCCACAGTTAGCACAGTGGTGTGTTCTTTTATGTAAAGTGTAACATTATGACGTCAAAATATCGTTCTTTTATACAATGTTAAACTGTCCGAATGTTACATTAGGTATGTCTCTCAAAGAGAGATCTCTGAGGACTCCGAGATTATTTCATTTGAAAAAAAAAATCTCAGCTGTCACTTTCGTGTATTTTGCGGAAATCTATGAGTCAAATTTTTGGATTTAATTTCTCAGAGATTTCTTAATTGTTGGGACAGGTCTATTGTGTAACAATTTCTAACTCATCTCTTGCATTTAAAGTTTGGTTGTTGATCTGTCAAGAGTCATTAAGTAATGAAAAGAGTGGATGAAGCGAGTATTGTAGGTTTTGTATTTTCTTGTTTTGGGTTGTTTGTAGCTTATTTGGTGTTTCCTTTCGTTTGGAATTTGTTTTGAAAGAATAAATAAGGAGAAAAAGCACAATGTCCCTGCTTAGAAATTTCTGAAATGGATCGAAAATAATTTTCTTTTGACAGATCAACAAAATCTAACATTGGTCTTTCCTAAATGAAAAGTAACATTTTCTAAAAAAGACTAATAATAACAACAACAACGATTATTTTGACACATCAACCAATTTTAACTTTATTTCATAAAAGAACGGACCACAGACAGCTCTTTCAAAGCTGCAAACTTGGTTTTAAACTAACGGTATACATTTGTAACAACATCCCATAAAATCAGTGTTGAGCAATTAGTTGCGACCTCGAATGTCTTTTATCGCTGGGGGCTGTGATAAAAGTATTTATTTTTATTAATCATTAATAAGCCATATATTATACAATAATGTTTATACAGAGATACAGTCAAGACAAGATATCAACATTTACTTTTAGCCTATATTTTAAATTCGAGCCATTTAGCTGGATTGGTAACTGTTATTTGTTCAACTTGATCGATAGTCAGTCCTTTTGCAAATAGTCTTGGCAAAATATTCATGTGAATGTGATGATATCCATGTCCACCATAAGAAGTCTGTAAGAATAAAAACCACATCATAAGCATAAAATAGTCAAAACAGAAACAAACAAAAAAAACTCACCAATCGATGTTTTGTATGAATATCATGAGACATTTGTATCTTATCTACCCAACCATCTTCAATAAGTAGCATCAAATTATTTATCCTCTGTGCATCTGATGGCATGTCAACTGAAGAATTCAGTTGATAAAATGAACACTCAATTCCAAAGAGATCATACTGCATATAAGTTCCAAGTGCTGCAAATTCAAAAAGCTGTTCCATATCCATGATTGTTCCTAAAACAAACTGTTCTTTAGTTTCAATTAAAAAAGTATTACTGCACAAATTTATATACTTTCTAAATGTGACATCACACATTTCTCAGGTTTGCCACCAGCTTCTAGGTACATTCGAACAATTTCAAATGGTGCCTTCGAATCACGTCCTGGATGGAAGGAAACTCCACATCCTAGAACTTCCTGAATTTCACCTGTTGCACGGATTGCTCGTTTTTCGAAATCTAAAATTATTCAAGAATTGTTCTTTCACATTTATTTAAGGCAACAAATGTTTGCTAAATTTACCATGAATAGGATAAACACTCCCAACTTCACCAATAAATCCACACTTAACTGGCCCAACATTTGGTACATCAATACCAGTGATTATCTCTTTCGAGTACATATCAGTCAATTGCTCGACAGTCATTGCTAAATGACCTGGAGTCTGGAGATTATGCACATAGTGACCAGTTCCAGCAATTATATTAACACCAGTTGCCTTTTGGATATCAACCATCAACTCAAGATTTCTGATTAAACCATGACAGCTATTTTCAACAATGCTTCCTCCACCAAACCTCTTATAGAGTTCAACATCTTTCTTAACAGCAGATCGTGTTGCCTCATCGCAGAACTTAAGATTTTCTTTACTGGAATATGGATACTGGTGAACGAATCCGGCAGTTTCTAGAGAAATCTTTTTTTCGAAAAACTCTTTATATTCGGTGGGTGGGGCGCAGTAGAATTTTTCAAAATCTAGTTCAAAATGCTCATGGGTTAATGTACGCCCTAAGAGATTTGGACTGATTGGACCAAGAACTAGAAATAAATTGCGTATTCTTATTTAGTTATTCAATAAATTGCATTTCTATATATATTTTAAGTTTTTAACCAATATAAATTTTAACCAAATAATCATTGGATAATCCTGAAACGGCCTAAAGTCCCCTTTATGACTGGCTCTAAAACCAGAAATAAAAAGGGGCTCTCCCAAAGAGTAGGTACTAAAAATATGTGCATTCTTTTTCTTTTAGTGCATTTTGTGTTCACTTTACTTTTTTGAATACCACGACTGCAAATGGATGAATTCAAGCAATTGACTCTCGTGGTATATAAGAAAGTAAAGTAAGTAAAAACAAAATCCACTGAACGAAAAAATGCACATGTTTTGAGTACCCTTTGAGATAGCCCCTTTTTTAAAGTGGGCTTTACGCTATTTCAGTATTACCAAGTGTTTTTCGGACACCCTGTATATATTTTTTTATAAATTCACATTTTAATGCAAAATTATCAATTCTTGGGCAAACACATTCGAGACAAAGAATTACCGTTCTAAATTTATAAATTATTAGGTACACGGAGCAGAATATTATACCTGTTTGTATAACCGACATTGCGTTTGTTTATATATTTTAGCTTATCAAATTTATAATTATTTTCACTAAAACAAAGTGCAAATTTGCACTCTCAACATTCAAGTATTTCTTTTTTAAATTGTTTTGTAATTATTTCACAATTTTACCACAGCCACAAGTTTATGGTGCAGTATTATGATCTTTTCATGTCACAGAAATAAACAACACTGATAAAATTCAAGCTGCTTCATCTTACTTTACCTCTGGAGTTTGGGTGTGACGTCTGAATATAGTATATTGTAATATATTTTTGTTGACGCCAAACTCTTAGATCCACAAAACAAAATCTTTTATTTATCTTATCTTCATACAGAATATCTTTTCAAGCTAAAACAAATTTGTGGGTTATTTTAATAAATTGGAACATAATCAGTAGAATAATTTCTATTTGAGTAGGTTATCAATCTTTTAATAATAAACTTTTATGATTGACAAATATTTTGTGTATGTAGAAGAGTAGGTTATTAAGTACATACTATGGAGAAGAAAGGAAAAGGTCTCAGAGCAATTTCTGATGGTAATAAGCTTTTGTTTTTAGTAATAAAATGAAAAAAAAGAAGAACTCTAAAAAGTAAATTATAAAATAAGTTTTTTTTTGGTATAATCATGAAAAAGTGTATTTCAAACGCAAATAACTGGCAGTAAAATACATTTTTTGGATGCATTTGAATTAAAACAAGTTACACTTAAATCAGCGAAGATATTATCATGAACCATTTGGTTTTAAAAGGTTTAGCTTTACAAAAAAAATAAACAAAAATCAAGAAAATGCATTTTTGTGTATCTACTTTGATTTTCATCGAAAAAGGTATTATTCTTAGGCGGGGTTTAAACACGTAAGTTTAATTTACAAATTAAGTACATTTTACAGAAGTTACTTGCAGAAATAGAGGAGAGTACGATAAATTTTTTAACCGCAAAATAGTAGAATCCTTTACTACTGAAGATAGACTAAATACAAAAATAACGGCAACACTTACAATTAAGATTTATACGATTTTTTAAAGCCTGGAATTTGTTCTTTTGTTTTGTTTTTAGATAAGTATACTAGTATCTGCATGTAGTTTTTGAAAAAAATATTTTTAAACTCAAAATTTTGGAAAAAAATACTTAAAAAAGTTTGTATTGTTACTTTTTTTTTTTAAATTCTGAGCCTATATTCTTAGTTTTTCTTTTAAAATTTATTAATCCCATTAATACATAATCGAAAACTGAAAAAAATTTTCCAGTGTATTTTCTAATTGTTGAGAAAATTGAAAATTTCAAAACTAGCATTTAATAGATTTTTTTAATTTTTTGATATACAGAGTACATAAGTAATTTTGCCTTACCCAGAATGTTAGGCGTTGTCATAGTGATTAAGTAATTGTGTTTTCATTTTTACTTGTTTTTTAGAAAATTGCCCCTAATGCCTAAACGGGGGAGATAGACCCCCCTTCCATAGTCAAAAATGCTTGTGCTAAAGTTATCGTACTCGTGCCCAAGAATGTTTACACTATAGGTCAATTTACGGTTAAAACCATTGTTAAAAGCTACAAAATTGACTGCCACAAATACTTAAGAATTCACGAAAGATGAAAAATCTATTTACTGTAAGCTGCAAACTTAAGGGCTAACCATAATAGAAGTTGGCAGTACGAATATAACCGAATACACACAAATCATACAGCGCACCCATAGCGGACGGCTCCGTTTCGTTCAGTTTTTCTTCGGAAGTAAAGTGCGTTGCTTGGCGCAGTTAACGACCGTAAACTTGATAGCTGATTTTAGTGTTTGGTTTGCACAAAAGAAAAATTAGTTTTATTAAGAAACGGTAGTATTATTTTTCATAAAAAACATCCATTGTAATATGAGGATATTTTATATCATTTAGTTATTGAATTATCAATTCATTAAATTCATTTCCACAACGCAATATGTTGAAGAAAAAAAGAAATAATTTTTTTTATTCAAAGAAATTTGGAAATCTTTTCCGTCAATTATGGGTACTTTCGAAAAGAAACGGTTCATTAATTTTTGACATTTCAGTTTCCATTTGCTTCCGTCTGTTATAGTTGGGCCCTTACAGAAACTGACTCTGTATGTTGTAAGAACTCCATAAGTTTTTAATAATGTATATTTCTTTTTTCAATTGTTCTCTAGCTTGCAACTTACCAATGTAATTTAAAAAAACGTGTGTTATTCTAGAACATTTTTCAAAATAACTAACTTTACTTAAATAAAACTTACGTGTGTAATTCCCGCCTTAAGGCTTTTTTTGTGTAAATAAGATAATAGAATTTAATTGAGAAAAAAAATTACGTATACGCCATAGTGAACATCTTACAAAGCAAGTTGCAACCTTTGCGATTTTTTGAAAATGGTCTCTGTTATAAAATATGTAATTTCATTTTGTATCAATTATGAATTGTTAATTGACAATCAAAATAGGTTTGTAAAGCGCACCGCACAAAAATACCACGAACAAAAACAACTTACAATCATTACTTTTATCCAAATCCTTTTGTGAACAGAGATTGCCATATTTGCAAAGCCTAAAATCTTAGAAAGTTGAACTAAAAATTCAACTGTTCTCTTATCCAAAGGGAGAAGGAAGGTTTTGCGATCTTGTATGAAGACCATCCACAAAACAGTTTTAGGGAAATTTGTGTTTTTCTGAATTCTTTTTATTTTACTGAATTAAAACAAATTTTAATTATTGATCCTCATCATCGAAATCAACCTCTACACTAAAATCACTCATTTCTTCGCCATTATTTGTAGCAAGACCTTTCTTCATGTGGTATTGCCGCCATTTTTCTTCCATTTCAACTGTTGGATCAGTTACTTCTGCAGAAATATCATTGTAATCTGCATCCTGAACAACCGGAAGTTCTTCCAATGAAGTACATCTAGCAACATATTTCAAACCCCATCCAAGATATATACAATCAGAGAAATTCTGAAACACTATAGAATATGCACCAGGCCATAAATTGGAACGCATCATAATCATTTGATTTGTTTTGTTATACACACTCGAGTATCGAGATGTCCAAGATGGAATTTCTTGATTATTCTTATCATTGGAACACGACGAAAATAGATCCGGTCCTGTTTCTGGCAAATTGTCTTCGCCAACTTCCTCCTCCTGAAGAAGTTCTTCTTCATCATCAAGTTCATCTTCGCCAGCATCTTCATAAATCACGGCATGACCCTTCATGCTTAAAATAGCTTTCTTTTCTAAGTTTTGAATAGCCAACTTCTCATTGACATGAAGAATACGGCCCTGGTTTAGAATATTGGGTCTAACATGATCCCAATTACTTGTCAGAGCCAATTCTTCTAGAGAAAGTTGTTTATATTCATTATTTTTAGTTACCAAAGTATCATTATCAAAATCATCTTCTTCATCGGATTCGAATCCCTCTTCATCAACTTCTTCGCTTTCTTCAGCCAGCTTTCTTTCTTTTCGGGTCATTCTTCTATAAAAACCTTTTGGAGCGATAAAAGTACCTGCAGAGATTCTAGCAATCATTGCTCTTAGAAAGTGTTTTTCACTTCCTGGAAATTGAGGTCTTAGATCAACACTAAGATCGCCAGTAAAATATTTTTTAATTCTCTTCGAAGCTCGTATATGTCTTGGTGCTACTGTTGGAAGTTCTTGCCATTCTTCACTCAAATAAGTTGTGACAAAGTATGTTTTTCGGTTTAATCCAGTTCCCACTGGTTCTTCGGGACCATGAAAAATTTCATCAAATTGAAATTTTGGAATCGGTTCCGTGGGTTGTTGCATTTTCTTTAAATCTTCTTCTGGAAATCTCTGCCATTTAGAACCAGGAATAAGCTGTATATCTGATGATTTAGAAGTTTGGTAAAGTTCTTTTTTGGTTATAAACGATTTCATATCATTTAATAAATTTGTTTTCATAGCTTTAAACCGATTTTCTGTTTCAGTTCGAGTAAGAACTGCTTCCACGACGTAATAAGAACCGTGCAAGCCAAATATGCGACCCCAAAAACGGGCATTTCCGACATGTTGATGAAGTTGAACTTTTTGAACCGACAGAGATAGTTGAAAAACTTCATCAATATTAAAACCTAGGCCACAATATCCAAAGAAATGTTGAATTTGAACAATATTTTCATTTTCCAAAAAACATCGCTGAATTTTAGCAAGTGTCGAATCGGAAGATTGGTAGATTGTCATTTCTGATTCACCAAAGCCTTCAAATTCATCAATGTAACTAAATTTTTCGTCCAAATCTGTGGGCTGTAATAACTTTGTATTACTTCAAATCTTAATGTAATTCAAGGAACACATTTATGATACCTTTATAAATTCTAAAAATGACTTAGCTAGTTCAAGAAATTGTGGTTCTTGAACTGATTTAATAGCAGACGTTAGTTTCATTTTTCGAACATTGCGACTAAATTGTTCAAAATAGTCAGCAACATTTATGGGACGTTCGTCAATTATGCTCTTTATGATTTCAACCAAATGGTCAAACCTGGAAAAAGTAGCGACAATCTTTGAGATTGATAAATAATGTTAATCATTAGAATATTCGGCTCTATCGAGGTATCCTTCGGAGCGGAAACTTCTCCGATTTATACGAATCGGAGAATTTTTGCTCGTCGGAAGAGTACCCCAAACCAAAAACTTTCCGATTGGTATGAATTCGGAAAATGTTCCGCTCCAAAGGATACCTCGATAGGGCCGATTGTCCTTACAGATTATTTCCAGTTCTGGAACTAGATTGCTGAAGAATATTTTTGAATTTTTCATAATCGATTTCTTGAATTTCTGGCGTCTGTGGACAGAAAAATTGCGAAGAACTTTCAGAATTGCAGTAATTTGATGAACATCTACAATGTTTGCATGTTATGGGTCCAATAGTTTTAGAATCAACAGAAGATAAGATTGAAGGATATTCATTGCTAGACACACTGGATTTGGACATTATCTTTGTTTTCTTTTAATACCGAGATTATTTTTTATGTCCTTCCAAGAGTTTTATAATTTGATTTTAAGCTCAACGATAGAAGTTTTCAAGTATTTCATAAACTGTCCAGTTTTGGTTGAAAAATTTGATTTCGTGTTTATCTTAATGCATGCGTTCTACGTTTCTTAGTCGCCATACGCGCGTTCGAATGTCTAACCCCTTAGTTTTTGGTTAAGTTAGGTTGATGGACTGTTAGATGTCATTTTACCGTTACACTTAGATTACTGCTGTACGAATATCCATTATGATATCCTGGAGATAATGACTCTTTAAAGTCGTAAGCAAGATTCAGCAGGATCGAGCAAAAATGGAACTTCGAGTGTTTCCCCGGGAAGTGGAAAAAGGGAAAAAGCTTTCGAAGAAAGGGAATTTAAGAATTTGCAAGCTTTTAAACGCTTTTGGTTGTAGTTCCCAAGTAGCATTTTTGCCTGCCTTAATTCAAGAGTATCTTCCCAGATTTTGTTTCTATTGGCTTCCTCTTCATTCTTGATCCTATTTTTGATTATGTTTTCTCCTATGCCGCAGAAGGGCTCAGGGCCTATAAGGGGTGCTAAGGCTCCTATGTATGTAAGTAAGTAAGTAAGTAAGTTAGTAAATAAGTTAGTGAGTAAGTAAGTAAGTGTCGAATATTGATAAATGTTAACCTGTTTTTAATGATCTTGAAAAGGCGTTCAAAATAGTGTCAACAAAGAATTTATTGCCTTGCATCACACAGGGAGGGCATTCCAGTTTCCAGATAACTTAAATGCTATTAATGAGGCAACTTACGATGAATTTGACTCCAACATGGAGTCATCTAGGGTTGATGTGTTGTGTGCAGCCCTGATGAATGGGAATTGAGTAATTCAATTGACTCTGACGTCCCAAATGAAACTCCTGATGATAGTGACTTTCATCGATCATAGATCACCTACACCGATTCCAGCCCTGGCTCTGGTAATGAATAGATAAGCATTCTCATAGCATAGACACATTCTCGTAAGGGCATGTGATTTCGTACAGCAATGTCTGGCAAATGAGTTTGATAGTCCGGTGGTTTGTTCATGTATCTTTTTAGTTTAGTCAGGTTTTCTGAAGTGATTGTGGATGTAATGTTAAGAGCAGGTGAGCTTACTCATCGAAGAAGTGGGATACTTCGGTATATAGGCAATAGACCTGTTCTTTGTTAAATGCTGCTTTCTTAGAGAAATACATGCGTTTTGCAGTAATTTTTGTTCGTTCACTCATTAACTTTTGGGGTTATTTTACCAATAAGCTCCATATCTCATTCTTTATTGGAGAACTTTGTCCTGAAAGACCTGTTTAAAAGTTACATGTCAAAAGCTGATCTTTGCTTAGCTAAAGGCTCTTGACATTAAGCCATGGATTATGTTATTTTTCGTTGACGTAGTAGATACACACAAAAGTATTCGACGTTTCTGAGATCTCACACTTTTGTAAGTACAAATATCTACTTTCATAAAACTAAAATATTCTTAAAGGAAGCATAGAAATTTTAGTTTTAAGTGATCAATTCGATAAGTCAATCGATAAGATGTCCTTTTGCAGATCCATATCACCATCGAACTCAAAAAATTATGAAGAAAAAAATTCTTTAAAATGTCCCTCCGAAATATATCCTCTTAGCATTTCGCAGACGAGATTTGATAACCAAAAACTTTTTGAACAAATTTATTCTCCACCTAATATTGATCATGAACTGAATGTTGCCAAATCAATTCTCCAACAAGGAAGTTTAATTACTGGCGATAGTTTGTAAGAAACTTGCTAAGACCATGATAAAATTTCTAATATTAGTATTTATTCTTCGTTTAGGTTTGATCATTTGGCAGATATAATAAAACTTGTAATAAAAGAACGGCCTCCAAATATCGTAGATTATTTTGAAGAATTGAGTTTTAATTTGCGTGCAAAGAAGCTAAGAATTCCTGAAAATTTTACCTGGGCTTACTTTAAACCAATAGACGTTGAAAGAGCTAAATCTATTATGAAACTTATGAATGTAAGAACATTTTTTTAAATGGATTTTACGGTTTTAAAGTTTTAGGACCTTTATTATTACAATTTTTCCATTAGTTTTTCTAGTCCCCATTTCCTTTATTTCTAATTTCTAACTCCCTAATGAAATACAAATAAACACCAAAAAATGAAAAACTTCACTATTCCGAGCAGGGTTAGTTATCCAATAATAGGTTTGTCTGTAAAAAAACTTAGAAATAATGAGGTAGGTATAGTTTAATGCTCCAAGAACTGGTTCTTTCTCCGACTTCTTCTATAAAAGAAGTTGCTAGAGTAATTTTCCATTCAACTGAGTAAAATATTGTTTCTTTTAGCTCCCGGACCAATCTAACATTGATATTGAATACGATGTTTGCATGGAAAATAAATCAAATCGTATCAAAAAGTCATCTGAAAAAACCTGTCGACCCCTTGAAAGAATACAACGCAAACTTTCTCCAAATGAAAACGTTCAACAACTGAACTTATATTGGACTCTTTGTGGTTTTGGTTTATTGGATGAAGAAGTTTTTGAACTTTCGTATGCTTTGCAAAAAATACAATTCAGCCAAACTATCCAGCATGCTCGCTTTTGGGGTAAGGTCTATGGTCTCAAAAAGTATTATTACATTATTGAAGCTGGGCTAACACAATCTGAAACTGATATACGTCTTGATAAAATGAGAGAAGAAATTATTGAGAAAATCAGCGACTTTCAAGAAAGAAGAGTCCAAAATTTAATATTTTATAATAAGGAAGAAGACCAAAAACTTATTCCTGGAGCACAATGGCAAGATCGATCAAAAGAAGACCTCGAAAAAATGAAACATCAATGCAAGCCTATCCCAAACTTGAAGAATCAAGTAGATTTTGACATTCCACCAGAACCTATTGGAACTGGATTAAATCGACGAACTTATTTTGTTGCAAATTCATTGAAAGACGAATGGATTGAACTACCCATTGTTGATCCTAAACAAGTTCAAATATCACGAAAAATAAAAAAGCTTTTTACAGGTGAATTAGATGCTCCTATATTTAGTTATCCTATATTTCCAGGAACTGAAAAACACTATTTAAGAGCCATGATAGCAAGAATTACATCGGGAACATACGTGGCGCCCAATAAATACTACAGGAAACTGACGAAAAAAGAAATAATTGAGATTTTTGGTGAGACTATAAGGGAGTCGCAGGATGAAATAGAAGAATCGGATGCTGAAGATGAAGGAGAAGAAGAAGACAATGACGCCCTAATTATTGAAAATAACGATTACAAACCATATACAGAAAACTTAATGTCTTTGGAATCTTGGGTTCATGTTAGGCCAAATATTCTCCATCAAGGTCGAATAGCTTACTTTGATGAGAAAAAAGCTCTGCAAGCTTTGGAAAAAGGAAGTTCCTTTAATTTTAGAAGTGAAGAAGAAACCGAAGAAACAGATATCGAAGATGAAGATTATATGGTTGAAGCAGATGATAATACAAACCATAAATCTGATCCCTCCCTATTTTTCACATGTAATCGAGATAAAAACGAAGAAAATCTTCAAAACTGGAGTGTTCGCCACTCAAGTACGCATAATAAAATAAATCAGTTGACTATTTTGCGTTCGAATTTGTGGCCTGGTGCTTATTCTTTTACATTTGACAAATATTCAGATTCTATTTACTTTGGCTGGGGATTTAAATATACTGCTAGAAATATGACAATAGAGCAAATTCCTCCGATACAAAATGACAATGATACAATTGGTTTCGATGAGATTTTCGATCCTACTGTGGCAATGGAGGAAGCATGGCGGAGATTTCATGAGAACAAAATTATTGAAGAAATTTCTGAAGCTGAAAACGAGGAAGAAGAAGAATCATGTTAATTTTTGTTTTGTATTGAAAATAATTGTATGCAATTGAATTTGTAACAAGCATCACAAAAAAAGTTTTTATTTACGTTTTTTTAAATAATTGGGTACTAGTAGTACATAAGTAACAAAGCACTATGTACGCTAGCACTATGTAGCTAGATCATTACTACTTCGGGTTTCGAAACAATATTTTAAGAACTTTTTCATTATTGTGAAATTTGTTAATAAATCGGTAGCTGGTAGCTGGGTCAAAATCATTAGAAAGGTACTGCTTGCTGCTGTTGCAATTCGAAGAAATCATTACATCATTGCTAGCAAATAATCCCTATAGAGCTTTCTAGAAACTCTAAAACTGTTGAAATGAAGCAAAAAAATGTAGCACCGCACTTTCCCATATAATTTCAATAAATAAAAAAACAAAAAAGAAGGAATCCAAAAGGCCCGCATATGACGGCGGCGGCTTGGGGTGTAGTATCAAGTCCAACGAATATAAGCAAAAGGGAAAAGAGATAGAAATAACACACACGACAGCTGTCACCGATTAAATCGATGGTACATTTTGTACATTATATTTTACTTCGATGTCCTTATAATTCGCAACTAGTCTTGCCCGAAAATTTCATAAGTAGAGGCAAGAAGATTGAGAAATTTGTCTTCTGAATTTGTCAAAGTGTTTGTAACAATTTTGAGTACCGACAATCAGTGACCCAGGAAAAGCAGACTTTAAGAGTTTGCTCTAGAAAAGTAGCTGTTCTGAACTTTTTTGAAAAAAATATATTCACCCTGATTAGGGAAGGCGTTTGCTCAAAAACGCCACGCTCTAGAAGCCATAGTTCGCGTAAAAGTTAAAATAAAACTTTACAGTTCTCGTCGTTCCGTGTCTCTCTCCCCATAACTGTGAAGTCGTTTCCGAGAAACGTCAGTTGTCGCTTCTAGAGCATGGCGTTTTAGCACAGACGTCTTGCGGAATAAGGGTGATTAATTAGCTAAATTCAGGAAAAGGGAAACTTCAGAGTAGGAAATTTATAGTAGACCGTATTACTTATAAAACTAACACTCAGGGTTTCTTAAGAAATCCCAAAGAACTTTCCTTAGACAATCATTTGAGGTGATCTTTGGACACAAGGGCAAGTTGCGCAAGGTTCTACTCTGGTTCTGGCCAGAGACATTCAGGATTTCTTTTGGATCCCTTAAGAACTTTCCATAGACCGCCTTCCAGGGTGCTCCTTGGACACAAGTTTGAGATCCGTTCAGAGGCATTCAGAGTTTCGCTAAGATTCCCAAGAAACTTTCTTTAGAGTTCATCTTCGAGGTCTCTTTGGACATTAGTGAGTTCCATAAGGTTCTTCCTCTGGTTTGTGTGTCGGGAACACTAAAGGTGAGTTCCGAAAAGTTCTTTCTCTGGAAATTGTTCAGAGACATTCAGGGTCTCCGTATCAAATCCCAGAGGCCAACTAGGGGTTACTCTTTAAGGGACTCTTTGGACAAGTATAGGAAGAACTTTGTTATTGTTTTTTTTTTTAACAAACTGAACCAATAGTAATAAAAGTGTTTTATAAAATAAGAAAACTGAATAAAAATTAAAACTGATAAAAATCTAAATTCTTAACAAAATAGTGTTCAAATTTCTTGGAGACTTTATCCTTAAAGCCCAAGTTTGTTGCTTCTTTGGGAAGGATCCTGGACACCGACGAGCTAACCTCAGCCTTTGATAAAAATCTTCACAATACATGATAGCATACATTGTCAGAAGCTCTTTTTTTAGTGACTGAACTTTTATTTTTTTAAAGAATTATGACGGATAAAACTTTGCATACACCCTACACCAAATTCTATAATCATCCGAAGGATGGGGGTTGCTCGCCGAAACATATCTCATAGTTTTTGCACCTGAGTCGATTTTTCGTAAATCGGGATACACTTATTCAATGCACTGTGCATATCAAATTGCCAATTCTTTTCCGTCACAGTATGATTATTTAGTTTTTTTTATTATTCACCTTATCACCGATTTAGAAGCTACTATTCCGTGCAAAATCTATAAATTAAAACTTATTCGTTTTATCAGAGAGCGTTTTATCGTTGGAGAGCGCTCACTGCTTCGTAAAAATTCGAAGAAATTCTACCAAAACCTTAAAAATTACCACAAAACTAAGACTTTGAGGTGCTCAAGGAATTCGGCTATCTGGGACTTGTAACACAACTTGAACAAAACTTATCTGACAAGTGTGATGCTCACATTTCTGCAACACAAAGTTCTGCCTATGAAAGATTTTATTGGTCCGAATTCACGTTGTGCTATGTACGCAAACAGCTGTACGCTCGGTAATTTTTCTTTTGTACCAGAAAAGCGATTGAAGAATATCGGCCCTATCACGCAGATCAAAAAAAAATTGTGAAAGACTCATCGTTGTGGCCCTGCTGTATCGACCAGAATTATACACTGCCTCTCAAGTGGATGGAAGCTTTTCGGGATAATTGCAAAGAGGATTCTTCGCACGCTCTATTGTTTGGTTGTAGTTATAGGCAACACAAAATCTGTTAAAGACGACAGGTTTAACTGAAAGCTCGGAAAGCTATATATTTTGCACGATTGGAATATGTCTGAGACATGTGAAGTAAAAAACAACAACGCGTTCAGTCGGTCGAGTCTTTAACGCTAAGTCAGTGGGAAACCTCATCTCCAAAGTTTGAAAGATATTAAAAGTTGATTCATACAGCAAACACGTGCATTCAATTTTTAAAATAATCACACAATTTAACCTATTGAAAAAAAACATGAAAAAAGTACGTATACGCAACAGTGAACCTATTTTTTCATACATATTTGAACTTAAATAAATATAATATTAGGAAATTATTTTTTCACACTTTATTTTTCCTTTTTGGCTTTATAAATTTTATATATTACAAATATTTGATGTATGATATGTAGGTACTTTGTGTTATGAGAGGGTTATTCGATTACTTTCTGTTCAACGTATTTTCATTTATAGCTAATGGCTCCTCCATGAATGCAACATTTTCATAATTAGCTTTTAGTGCTTGTTTGAGTTCCAAGCTGTGTGACCAGTCACGAGTTTCACAAACCACCTTAACCTGAATTTAAATTTAAAAAAAGTATTATTTTTTATTATATTTTTTATTTCACAAATTTCTTACTTCAACTGCATGAATATCTTTTAACCATGCTCTCTCATGCATAATGTCTTTAATAGAAACTCCCAAATCAGCTAAAAGCTTACACAATTCATGAATTCCACCAGGGCTATCAGTCAATTGAGCCATGAATTTCACTAGACGGCCCTCAGCAGCTAAACCCCTCTCCAAACACCGTCCTAAGACGGTTGTGTCAATATTTCCACCACACAGCAATATTACAACCCTTTTAACAGAAACAAAGAAAATTAGAATTTAGGAGAATGAAAAAATATGTAATTAAACTCACTTTTTGCCCTTTAAATCATTTAGCTGTCCAGCAAGAATAGCACCTAATGCCACGGCTCCAGCTCCTTCAACAACACACTTCTCTTCTTCTACCAGTCGCAAAATTGCCAAAGCTATCCATTCTTCTTTGACAACTACCATTTTGTCTATAAGAGGCATTGCGGTTGCGTAGGCATTATAACCTACCTTAGGGACTGCTAAGCCATCAGCTAAAGTGTTTTTAATTGGAATATGAATTGGCCCAGAATTTTCCAATGCCATAGTGAAACTTGGACATTTTTCAGATTCCACACCCTAAGCGAAGAAAAGTTTTGATAAATTTTATGGACCTTAGCCTATTTCTGTGGAGCTTACTATAATTTTTGTTTTTGGCGAAAGAGCCTTAACAGCTGTAGCAATACCAGCTATAAGTCCACCACCTCCAACTGGAACAATAATTGCATCTGGTTGTGGAACTTGATCTAATATTTCCAAACCAATTGTTCCCTGACCAGCCATTATAAGTGGATGATCGTAACCATTGATGTACATAAGTTTCTCATCTTGTGCCATTTGTAAGGCAACATTTTTAGCTTCACCCATATCTTTGCCTTGGACTATGACACGTGCTCTGTAGTTTCGGCATTTTTGAATTTTCATTATGGGTGCTGCTGTGGGCATAACAACAGTTACTGGTATATTTAACTTCCATCCATGATAGCTGAGACCCTGTTTTTAAATTGAACAATATTTTTTTCTCAAAATGTTATTTTAAGATCACTGAAGATGATTTACCTGTGCATGATTACCCAAAGATGCGGAAATAACTCCTATCCTTTTTTGTTCTTCTGAAAGAGAAAGCAGGGCATAGCGTGCACCTCTCTCCTTGAAGCTGCAATTTTGAAACAGAACAAAAAATTTAAAAATATTTTTATGCACCAGCGTTTAAACTACAATTTTTAATCAACCATATCACAAGTTTCATAAGAATCTTATATTAAACTTAAGAACAGCTGGCACGATTTTAATGATCTGTGATTTGTTGAATTCGATTCTCTTTTGAATAGCAGAAGATCTATTAGAACTTCCGAAAATCATGGTCTCGAGAAGTTTTTTTATGCGTAAAAACCAAAGAAAATAAAAAAAATTAAATCCTTATTCAACGAAATATTTTACTGGCACGGTTAGACAGCAGGAGATGGATTTGAGTGTATTTTTCTTTGACAGTTGATTTTGATGAAAAGTATTCTTATTGTATAACATTTAGCTGACTTTTAAGACGTACTTTTAACTGAATACCGGTGAATGATCGCGAAATACTGCATGAAATATCATGAAAATGCGCTTTCTACCAGGGGAAAAGCGTTAAAAATTGCGAAAAAAAAACAAACAAAATTACAGATAAGAGCGTGGTGACCTGGAGAGTCGCGGAAAAAAGTGTGAAATCACGGAAAAATATTCGAGGCACCCTTATAAAAGGCTCGGAATTCCGTGGACAAATGCGCGGAATACTAATAAAATATCGAGTAATTCTGCAGAGAGTATCAAGGAAGGTCTTAAAAAAGTACTTAGTACCACGGGAAAAAGTGTTAGATACCGCGGAGAAAACCAAAGAAAGTCACAGAGAAAAGCGTAGAAAGCTTATAGTTAAGTTTATTTATAAATGATTAAATGATGAAGAATGTTGCGAAAAAAATGCGAAATACCACGACTTGCATGTGCAAAAAGCGCAAAGCGCAAAATCCAGTGGATAAAAACTCGGAATTCTAGTGAATGAACTTTTAAACATGACTTTCCACTTTTTTCCCGCAATATTCAACGCATTTATTCAACACCTTACATGTTTCTTTCTCAAATGATTCAAACTTTTTTCGCGACTTTTCTCGTTTTTTCCTTGATTTTTTGCACTTTCTTACACGTTTTTTCATTGGTATTCCGCGTTGTTCCATGTTTCTCACATGAACATGGACAACTGTTTGGCTTCCTTACTCGTCGGAGAAGATTCAAACTGACTTTGTCTATGCTACAAATTGAAAAAAAAAAATATTGTGTATCCACCTGGACCTGCACTTAATTAAAAAGATTTTAAATACTAAATTTATGAAACCAATTATGAACTTGAAAATCAAAGCATGAAAAATTTTGCGGGTCAGTAGCTGGCTAATTTTAAACGATCGTGTAATAAGACAATAAATGTAATTAGGTACAAATTAAATATCAATGTGCAGGTCAGAGCAACGTCTGCTAGTATTTTAAATAAAATAATTAAATAGGTGAGTGTAAGAACAGCACAAGTACAAAAGAGAGAAAAACTGTTTTACAAAAACAAAAATATCAACTTTTTTGAAGAATAATATGTGTTGTATTTGAAGGTTTTGGGTCCCCCGGTATGTTTATGAATGAAAATATTGAAAAATATAATGTATAAAAGAAATATTGAGCGCAAAAAGCATTGAACTTGTACTGTTCTTACACTCAACACAAATAATACAAAACTTCAATTTGTTTTTATTATTTTATTAACTTTTTAAATCATAATACAGTAGAATCTCGAAGAGATGAACAGATATAAAACAGGCCCCGTTCATCTTTTCAAATGGTTCATCTTTCCAAGCATCAAGAATTCCTCTAAAAAAACATATACTTTCATAAAATGTTGTATGTGTTTTTTTAGAGGAGGCTTTTATTAAAAAAACAATTCATTTTCTTCCACAAAAAAAAAAAAACAAAACATAACAAAAATAAAGTTCATACAAATTTTAAAAAAAAACAAATTTAATCAGACATTTTTCTAAAAAAGCGTTCTTCTTTACAAAATGTTCATTTTATAGAACAGTTCATGTTATCGAGACTCTAATGTTAATTAAAACTACGGCAGTTAGGCTGGTTTTATTCAATTTTGTTAAACTTGCCGAAAACTTCAAAGTTGTCCAACTATGGAGTTGATCCCAAATTGTGAGTTGGACGGCAAGTTACAAATTTTTTTTATACACTACATGCATTTCAAATTATAAAGTTGAACATTGAAAGTTGATCATTTCCAAAGTTAACTAACTTTGAGTTTTCTTAACTTTGGGATATCGAAATAAATCGATAGAATAAAAACATTTTCTTAAGTTAAAAATGAAAATCCGCAAGTTGTGTTCAACTTTGAGTGAATAAAATCGCCTTTAATCAACTATTACTATTACTCTGGAGGATCTTTTGATGTTTTTTTCCATGATATTTAGTGAATTATTGACGATGAATGAAATGGAAGACATTATTATTGAGTATAAGAACAGTACAAGCTCAAGACTTTTAGTGTTTTTTTTTTTCAAACAACCAATCCTTGTTTTGTATGAATTTTATTATTGCACTATTATTATGCTCATTAGTAGGTCTACATGCGTACAGCATTTTTGCATATTCACCTAAAAATTTTTTGGGACTTACATATACTGTTTATGCACTCATCGATTCAATTGTTCTCCTGAATTTTTTTGTTTTTAGGTAATTCTTCATTGGGAACTAATTTCCCGAACCTTACACATAAAAAAATAGTACCACCTAGAAACAGGACGAATCTTTCTATTGAGCATTTTTACTAAGAAATCTTATTAAAATGAGTAAATAATAAGATATTTCCATACAGAAACCTTCTTGTTTTAATGAAGAAAATCTTATTAAAATTTTAATAAGATTTTTACATATTTTTGCTCTTCACACGCCCACAGCGTCAGGTAATGTCTACGCTTGGGTTCGATCACCGGCATAATCAATTTGATTTCTTTTTTTATTATTTTTATAATGAGATTCTCCTGCTAAACTTAGGATTAAACCCATAGAGAAATCTTATAGTTTATCTTCTATTTTGTGTAGCCAATTTTTCTCTGCGTATTGATCAAAAAATTATGAACTTTAAATTCTCAACACTTTTATCAATACAAATTTGTTTTCTATTTGTCCTCAGTCGGTGCTACATTTTAAATTTGTTTTTCATGGAAAATTTGCTACAATGGGGAATACTTAAATGATGATGATTTGCATTATATGATAAGTCCATTGACTTATTGATAACACTTGAATTTATTTAATGTCAACCGTACTCCAAACCGGATTATTATTATGGAAAAAAAAACAATTTTTCTTGTTTAATGGATGAAGATAAGAATAATCTTTATACAGACTTTAATCTAAACATTTAAAAATGAGAATACATACATAAATATAATTAAAGGTGCTTTTGCGAGTGGTATAATTTGTCAAAATCATTTATTTCAGTATCTACATTTCTTTTTATAATTTCATATTAATCACACTTCACACAACATTTGTGTAGTTCTTTCTTAATCTCATGCAGACACATTATTATAGGTTCCTTATCAATTTTAAACTTTGCAAAAAAAAAACATACATACTATCTCATAAAGCCAATAATTATCAGTCAAGGCTTTATTTTGTAAATGCCTCCATTTGACTAAATTTAATTAGGTCAATATTATGTACCAAAAAATAATATTAATGTGGCCCACCCAAAAAAAGGCAAGTCCATTTTTTATAAGATTTCCTTCAATGGCTTGCTTTATTGACATTTTTGTTGTTTAGATTTTTTCCGATCAGCAACAAAGTTTTTTATTTAGTTGACGATTTGGAAATTTCTCATTTTTAATGATATCATATTAGAATGTGTGTAGCTTTTGCAGGAATCTGATCATTTATATGAAAAATAATTAATGTTATAGCCAGAAATAATTGCGTTTTTGTTATTGAATAATTTTTATTTTGAATAGAAGCTTTTTTATAAAGAAGTGTTTTATGAAATTTCAAAACCTTTCAATTTTTTGAGTAAAATCAAAAACCGAAATATTTTAACATTAACAATAATTCAAAAATATTAAAAGAGGACTATAGGTAACTTAAACAAACAAAAATAAAGAAGTCAGAAGAATAAAATTTTGTTAGTAAATCATCACTTTTTCCTAAGACCAAAAAAAAAAAAACCTTTTGTATTTATAGCAATCTAAATAATAAACTTGGCACCCACTGATCTCTACAATATACTGGATAGTGGATGGATAAAAAATGTTGGTACAAACTGAAGACTCTGAAATTCAATGGTGAAGTAAATCGCCCATACAAATTGTCGCGTTCAATGCAAGAATCTTAATTTTTTTTCAGACTGCAATTTTTCTCTTTTCATCTTTAAATAAAGAGCAAGAAAAAAGTAGATTAGACGGTCCACTATCACGTTTTCAATTTAAACCAAGAAAATGGTGGACTCTCAAGAGAATGTTCTATCCAGTGTATTAAAGAGATCAGCGCTGGCACCCCTCTATGGATTTTAAACTGGGTGGTTATAAGTTTTACCCATAATTTTTCCTGTGTTGAGTAAACTTAGAGAAATTTCGTTTTCGATTGGAAATTCAGGAGATGTCGGAATCTGAAAATTTTTAATTCTGTCATGCTGTCATTTTTGTGCCAATAAAACAGTTTTAAATTTCAACAGTAAATCCTGCAAGAAAATTCAACCCTCTGAAGATAACTCGAAATCTGATTTTAAATTGAAAATGCTTGTGGAAGGGCTTAACTTTCTAAAATTCTACAAATTTAAGGCTTGCCCAAACCAAAGTGCGACAGTGCGTCCCGACATGTGCGACACGATTTTTATATGAAAAAAGTTTTGCGCTTAATCGCAATGACGCTGTGTAAATAAATTTTGGCGTTGTTGTGTAGCACTTTGGTTTGGGCAAGCCTTTAATGAGTAACTCTGAAAGTTGATTTGGAGTTACTCATTAAATTGAGAAAGCTTGTGGAAGGGGCCCAACTTTCTAAAATTCTACAAATTTTATGAGTAACTCTGAATCAACTTTAATCTACATAGCTGGGTAAACAAACTGGGCGTTTTGTTTTATCTACAACAAAAGATTCTGTTCAAAGTTCTCTCTGAATGTTTTGATCACTCTATGACGTAGCAAAATTTTGATTGTTGTCTTTTAGGCCTTTTAAATTAAGACTAACAACAACTATTGGTGGTGGAAGCAAAATATACTTTTCTCAAGGTGTTTGATGTTGTGATTTAATTTTACATACAAAAAAAATCAATTTTCCAATTCACAATGTTTTTTTTAACACTTATGGAGGTTGCAAAAGCTGCAGAGCTTTGGTTCGAGTCTCAAATAGGTATTCTATCTCTCTCTGATTTCCGAGATACATATTTACCATGTAAAAAAAAATAGTTTAAACCAAGTAAGATATTGTAAAATAACTTAAATAATTAAAACTAAGGTTCAAAAAACTATTCTATTGGGCCCTATGGTGAACCTCCAGGGGAATTTTGTTTCGGAATTTTTTTAGCGATCGTGAATATTCCCTGGTTTTCTTTTTCAGGGAACAAAAAACTGTATGAAATGCCAGATAAACTTCCCTGGAAATTATTTCTCCATACCAATAAATTCCAAGGAAAACATTCCCAAATTTTGTACGAGGGAAACATTCAAAGGGAGTTTTTTATTCACGCCCCCGTTAACTTTGGTTTTCGAGATGATCGCAACATGAATGTTATGTAAATAACAGCGTTTTTTCACTATACCTGTTTCTGAAATATTTTGTTTTTAAATACTGTCCATTATTCTTAATGAACAAAACTTTTAATAATAGGGTTATAAATATCGTTAGGCATTACAAAAGGCGTTAACTATGCAAATGTAGTATATATGATACAAAAAATTTCTGTCACTTGGAGTCTTCCAATCCCAATATAGTTTAATCTTCACTAATTGTGGCACATAAGCTTTACTTACCTTCCAGTAATTTGAAGAAAATCTTTTTTTAAGTACAAGTCCATCCCATAAACGTCAGATGAAGTTGATCTCTATATGCAATAAGTATATTTAATTAAGCACTGTTACACAATATTCAAAAGTATTCCTCACTGGACACGGTGTCTTTTCAATTCCTCCTTTGATAAGAAAAGCTGCTGAAGTGATATCGTGAAAAGAAATTTTCTGAGGATTCTTTGGATCACAATAGGGATCGAGTATTTCTTCTGATTCCAAACCACACTCCGATACATGTCTACATTTTGGTTTCGCCACATTGACTTTTTCTATTGACTTTGTCAGTTTTTCCTGGGAAGCGTTCTTAGAAGATGGCTTTAATCCTTTTTCAGCTGTTTCCATTTTGAGTTTAAAAATCAATAAATATGTATGTATGTAAACTAAGATCGCGATACTTTGAAATCAACTCGTTCAACAAGGACAGAATCCACGTCTTGTCACTCTCCCGACTTGATCGTTACTAGTTTAATTTATAATTCTATATCATCTGAATTAATCTTTTAAGGTACCTAGCATGTTCGAACTGATCCATAATAGCTAATCCACGATAGTACATAATATTGAAACACGATAATGTTAAATAACAGAAATTCAAACTTTGTACGATATTTTATCATCATTTCATATTTCTAGCTTGAAATTTGAATTTTAATCTTTGAGAATAACATTTGAGATGATAAGCGTTGTGGTCACTTTTGCTTGAATCATTAAGTTGAGACTAAGGGCCTCTACAAATGACACGCGTTTTACTGATAACAGCGTAGTGAATATTTATTATTGACTTTGGCGATTTGTGAAGATTACATCTTCATTGATAGTGAAAACTCTGTCCCAACACTTTTTTATCTATGAATACTGGGTCAAAACTAGGGAGTTTAACTTGTATTTTTGTATGTGTACAAATTTGAAATGTGAAGACAAGAAAATAATATACACGTATGGGTCCCACTTAATTGCGTAGAACTTAAAAATATGTAAAATCTATATAGTGGAGTCAATGAATACATAATAAGGCAATCATCGGAGGTTCTCAGAAACATTTTCTTTTTTAAGGTGCAACAAAAGGCTAAGGCGTAAAGATAGCTTGTATCAAATCCTAAAACAAATCATATGGGATTGAGGGTAGTCGCAACAATACTAGTAGTCAACGATACTTAAGTAAACGATAGTCACGACAAGGACCGATTATGTAAAACGAGAAAGGCGTTCTCAATAATTTGTCAAGTAAACCCAAAAAAACGAAAACCTAACGATAGCTATATGGTAATCGTAAAGAAAACGATTTTTGTTCAATTAAAACGATTTTCGATACGTAATCGCATTTGAACGATAACGAAGTAATTTCAACTATAATCGTTATAAAAATAATGCCCCAGGGGGTCTTTATTCACGATGACCCCCTTTAAATTTTATTCCACAGTGCCGTTTTAAAAAACATTAATTTTGCAATATTCGTTAAACGACAAGTACCGTCACTTTCATACGAATCGGTGAATTTTTTCTCTTCGGAAAAATACCTCGAAGCGAAAATTGTTTGATCCTTCTGATAAATCGGCGAGTTTTCCGATCCAACAGAGGCCCTATTATGTATTACGAAACGAACGGGAAGTCAACGACACTGACAAACTTAGCAAAAAAAAACATTTTTTCCCTAATTACAAACAATTTCTCCTCTACTTTGGAATATCAAGATCGAAAACGAAAGCCTTACGATAGCTTAAAAGGTCGTAAGGAAAAACGAGTATCGTTATACTAAAACAATTCTCGTTATTATGCTTTCGGCCAGTACATATTCGCATTTGAACGATAACGAAGTAATTTCAAAGGTTATCGTTTTACAAAATACACCCCCACATTTCTCAATCAAACTCATTTGCACCAAACTTTTCAGTATCAGAATAAGTGACAACAATTTTTGTTTGTAACTAATTTTTTTAAGAAACTGCATTCTTACTGCACATTTTTTCGCCCACATACATGCAAGCAGACTAACGGTTTCATCATTACAATGGCCGGGCCTAATTTTACTATTAGTACGAATAGGTTACCTCTCGCGCAAAAATTTGCTCTCGGCTTTTAAACTATCCATAAAACAAAATTAAATTGAATTGAAATTGAATTCCATTCGCATCGCAGATTTGTAATTGAAAATCACATACGAATTGCAACTTAGCGAACGGATTCTGTTTTTTTTTCGGGGTTCCCAACAACTCTACGATACGAATTGGCACCTGAAAAGTTATTTGCGTCACATCAAAGCTATTTTATTGATATACGAACTGTTTCAACAGTATTAGTAGTATTAGTATTAGTATTAGTAGTAACAACGTAAAATATAATAAATAAATCAAGCTAATTAGACAAAAAAAAGGCCTGACCCGCACATAATACTTTACAGTATTTTTATTAGTGGAAATGGTTGAAACTTGGTAGCAATTCCAATACTCATAACCGGAAAGTACGAAAGAATCCCATGTGGGGCTTGGAACCATCTTGAAAAAACTGTATTAATATTGCAATGTTAGGTTAAACTATAACCATTAAACTAATTTAGGACTTACTTTTCTAAAGGGGATAAAACCAATTTTTGTACTGAAAACAAATTTTTGACATTTAAACCTCAGGAAAACAATCGCAGTATTTACTATTTGTAACTACAAAAGTACGGAAAGTTTTCTTCATTTGATTTTTTGTCAAGGAATAGATACATTCAACAGTTTTAAACTTTTTATTTATAAATACAATTACCGAAAACAAAGCTTTATAAGCCTTTCTAATTTTTCAAAATACTAGTCTTATCGTAGTTTTTTGCAAGATTGAGGCCAAAACCCAAAAAGTCATTGTTGGGACTTTTAGGATACGAGTAAAGGCATTGCTGCCAACAATTTTCACCTGTAAATAATTTTGTCCGGTCAGGCCTTCTATTTGTTTCATTGCCCTGAGTTATTGATGCAAAGTTATTGGAGTCAAACTAAAAAAATCATATTCATATCACATACTTCCCTCGATCTCCAAACAAAAGTAATCATTATTAAAAAAAGAAGAGAAGAAACCAAATCAAATTGGGGAAAACTCCATAAATAAATTAACTAAATTAAATAAAAACAACAAAATGTAATTTTTTTTTAGAATTATTTTATTTACTTTTTTATCTCTTGTTACTAACTTCTTTGTTTTGTTTTTGAAGTAATCTTTTTTTTTAATTATTTTTTGTTTTTGTTTTTATATTTAATATTATATTTTATCTCTTTTTTGTATTTTAACTCTAAAAAGCTGGTGCACTAAGATTAAAAAAAAAAAACTTTTCACTTCATTTCCACTACAATAATAGCTTACAATTAATAAAGTTAAAGTTCTTAAAAATGTTACTCATTTATCATACCATTTCTTGTTTGTTTTTTTGTTTTTTTTTAATAATTTTTTTTTTGTTTGTTTGTAATTACATAGTTAGTAAAATGATTGGTATTTTCTCAACTGTATATTGGTGAATGTTGGTTTTGCAAATCAAAATTACTTTTTTGTTTGTTTTTTTTTATTTTTTAATTTTAAACATGTATTTTCTTTTCTTCTTGTTTTTTTTTTTATTTTGTTTTATTATACTCAAATACAACTAAAATTTATCTAATTAAAAAACTAATAATAATTACAAGTACAACTCATATATATCCATACTAATTTAACTCAGAAAAAAAAAATATTTAAAACAAAATACTCAACTATAGTCGGAAAAGTAAAGAAACAAAACTCCCTTAATCGTTAAAGCAAAATGATATAATAATTATAATATAGACACGCTAGTATTGTTTATGATTTTTTTTTTGATTTTTTATTTATATTTTTGTTTTATTAACTTTTGGGAAAATAATTAAAATTGTAAATATTATATTAGATTTGATTTTCATTTACAAACTAATTAATAAAGAAAAAAAGAGAATAATATAATTAATTAAAAGAAAAATTAACTACAAAACGACCGAAAAAAATCAATAAAAACAAGAAATTTGAAAAAAAAAAAAACAATTTAAGAAAATTACTTCCAAAGCGAAAAACGGGAAGAAAGATGAATGCAAGGAGAATATGTGAATATTTTTCTAATTTACTATTGCAAGTATGTTCTTTGTTTTTGTGTCATCAAGTGGTTGCTGCTTCTTGCTCTTCAGAGAACCTACACTATAATTCGAAGGAGTTATGCTACAAATCTTGAAACAAATATTGCATTACAAATCTGTGATGATTTTCGTCGGGATTTGTAGCACCACAACTCCCATTATGATAGATTCTTTTGATATAATCCCAGATCATAGACTTGTATTGTTGTTCGAAATAGGTGTTTATTTCTTGAATGAACTTTAAAAAGGTGAAGAAACAATAAAGAAGAAAAAACTGTATTTGTCTGTCTGTTTGGTGGTGAGAAAGAGAGAGAGAGATAGAGAATTATTTGTTGCAGCGGCAGAATTAATTAATATACATAATTAATAATCATAATAATAATTTGTTTTATTATATTTAAGAGTGATAATTAATAAAAAGTAAGTTGATTTTTTGTTTTCATATTACATACATATATGCGTTAATGTTTATTTTGTTTACCTAAAAACTTTTTTTTTTCATTTCTCTTTATATATATAGTAAGTAATAATAATAATCAATATTAATTGGAAAGAAAACAAAAGAACAAAACAAAATTTAATATTCCACTTGCATTATTATTTATGTATATTTTTTTTCTTTTAATTTAATAGTAAACTAGGTAATTTTTCACGATTTTTTATGTTTGTATTGTTTTTTCCGCTTTTTTTTTAGTATTTTTTTCTTAATTTTTTTGTTTTTTTAAATTGTATTATGTACTATACTTATTTTCCATTTTTTTTTAATTTCTTTTTTTTTTTTGTTTTGTTTTATTTAATTGTAGTTTGTTTTTTTATATGTGGGCGTGTGTGTATTGTGTTTTGTAATGTTTTTTTTTTCCTCTTTTTATATGTGTATATTTCCTTTTTGTTTGTTTTTTGTTTCATTTTTTTTTTGTAATTATATTTATTTAAATTTAATTTGTTATGTATATATATATATATGTATATTATAAAACTGATGGCACAAAAGTTCAAATTTTTTGTATTTTTTCGCCAACAACTACAGGATTATTGCGTCTAATTTCTTGGGCCCCGTGTTCCCTATAGTCAAATGTGCAGTCGTGTTTGTCGCTATACCGATGTACAGCACAATATAATCCACCACATCGGCATTCAAAACCTGGAAAGAAGAAAAAAAATTTAAATTTTAGAAAAAAAAGTTGAATATGGTGAAAAATAATTCAAGAGGGAACTTTAGTTCAGACACAATCATATAAGACCATATATTTGTTTCAATATTTGGGATATATAGTTAAAAAGAAAGTAAATTGAATTAATTCAGTTCTTCGTTTGAAAAAAAAAAATATTTTCAAACTTTAAATCCGTCCTTTTCAAGAGAAACAGAAAAGCTTTGTATGAAACACATTTCTGTGTCTTTAAATTTCGAATACGATCTTCCAAAAAAAAAACATACTCGAGCATGATTCCAGTTTCCCTAATAATTATATTTTAGTAAAAATTATGTTTTAAATGTAGGTATCTAAAGAGTGTGATATACTGATATTGTATAAGAGCGCCAAAATGAATTTTCTTTATCAGAAGAAAAACTCTTCTTCTTCTTCTTTATTTTCTTCCAATATCGATCTAAAATTTTGTGTGTTATTAGCTCTGTTTAAACTCTGTCAAATATGATAGGTTTTAACTGAAAAATTGATGAGTTAAGTGTGTTTTTGCATTCAGAAAGGGTTGCCGTCTACTTATACCCATTTTAAAGAAGACAACTGACATTTTTTAGATATAAGAAAGTTGAGGCTAAGTTTGATGTATATATTTTATCCTTTAACTCCACCAAAATGTATACTATTTTGTTTGAATAAAATTAGATGAGTGTGCTTTAACTTGAACAGGGTTGACACATTCTCAGCTTTACGTTTTTAACTTTATTTTTTGAATTTTTACATATTTTAACCTTTTGTCCTACAACAACAATTAATATTATTTAAAAAAACTTATGATGCATGAAGCGATGTACCTATTTTTCTGTTCAAACAGGATTGCCACTTTGATACACCCTTTTTCTTTTTCAGTATCAAATTATATTTCATTTGCGGCCAGACAAAATGATTCATCCTTAAGGGCATTTGTTCAAAACATAAAAAATTACCTATGCGTACTAGGGGTATAAGCACACTCAGAGTAAGGTCTTTTTGGTATACAACAAAAAGCAATGGACTGTCATCGCCTGACGTCTCACATGATGAGAACGACATCGCTGATATTTGTCAAATGCCTCGCGCGAAAAAGTTAAAAACATTTGAACTTATGGGCAAATTTCGATTTGCGATTTCCATACAAATTTCATCTGTCAGCGACGCACGTCGCTCAGCGACGAGCGATGCATTCTGTTCAGCTCTTTAGGCGATTAAATTATTGCTTTGTATAACGACTCAAACTGTCAATTAGAATTATGATCATTTCAACTCCTATTTATTGAGATAATTGATATTTCACAAGCGGCTCATAGATTTTGGTTAATGTATTTGGCCACACAGCAAAGGGCTCATATTACGAATTAGGATAATCTCTCGTTTTTGTTAAATTGCGATATACGATTTTGAAAAACGATACTAGTTTCCTTTTACGACTGCTTTCGGCGTTCGACTGCGAAAAGCACAGCCTAAATAGGGCAAACTCTAAATAAACACAAAAAGAAAAAAAAAGAGTACTCCTTCGATCATTTCCACGCTAAGTAATACCGAGACTGCTAACAAATACTGACAAACATTGCCTCTTTATTTTTTTTTCTAAAAATAAATTGATTCATTAGAATTAAGTTGATTTCAGTGATAATGCATGTCATGACAAATTCCACCCATGAGTTTTCAAAAAATGTTTTTGTTTCAGTCAAAACACAAATAGTATTTAAAAAAGTATTTCTCACCTGTTAATCCAACCTTCTTGCGGCAGACAGCACAACGATTCTTTTTCTTTTTTGCATCTTTATCACCTTCCTTGTCGTCTTGTTCGTCGTTTGTGGAAGTTGATGGACCTGCCGTTGTTGCACTGTCTTTAACTGTGTTTTCTTCATTTATTTTCTGTAATTTAAAATAAAATAGAACAATATAATAATAAAACTTCAACATTAAACAATTTTAATCTCATTTATAAATGCTTTTCTATAAAATTCCAATTTGCATGTATGCACATAAAATACTAAAAATAAAATATTTAAAACAAATTTGTTGTTCATCATCCCCTCTCTCTCTTTCTCTCACTCGAGGATGAGATGAGGAAACAAAAAAAAAATTCTTTCTCTCCATCTCCCCGATGATGAGATGCTAGATAGATTCTGTAGAGATGACATTTTATTAAGGGGAACTTGGACTTGGCTGCCTTATTATAAATCTGGCTATATGCCAGCATCATTTTGAATTGAAATGCAACAGAGCATAGAACACTAGCCTGCACAAGCAGCAAACTTAAAGCAACTAAAAACTAAATGCAGGCTAGCTTAAGGGCTATTTATGTTTTCCTGGCGCATCAATTCACAAAGAGCTAATGTTTTTGTGGCATTAAGGAACTTATCGCTATTTAACTTTGCGCCAAACTAACAAAACTAATTAAAAAGCCAAACGAGATGAAGAAAAAAAGCCAATTTCTTTTTATCACTAAAATATTCTGTTTATAAATCTTTTAAACTTGCACTAGTAGTAGTAGTAGTAGTAGTAGAAATAGTAGTTGTAAGAAGAAAAAAAAAATAAATAACATTTACCCTTTTCTTAGCCGAGTTATTAAGTGCTTCCTTGGAGTCCATAATTCGTATCGAAATCAAATTCGATGACGTTGAATAATACGAAGCGGAAACGGAAGTAGAACAGCACTTTGTTGTAGAGTTTGAATTGGAAGAGGATGAGGATGTTGTGCAATTGAGGATACTAACCGCTGACGAAGAACAACTTGTCGCTCCTGTTCGTATAGTAGAAGTTGTTGTTGTTGTAGTCGCTGAAGGTGTGGGTGGTGTTGATGATGCTGCTGATGCTGATGCCACCGACGACGACGACGACGACGACGCCGTCTTTGTTAATGTTGTTGTTGTTGTCTTCAAAGTCGATACTGATGAGGATGGTGATGTTGGTGACAATGTTGATTCACAGGCCGCCTTAATTTTATTTTAAAAATTTTCGTTTTAGATATATTATATTTTTCAGCTTTTCTATGTGCTTTTTTGATGTTTGTTAAATTGTTTTAATTTTTTTTTTTATTTTGTATGTTTAATTCCAAATTACTAAGACTACTTTAACTCTAAGAAAGAGTTTCTTCTACTAATCATCATTATTTTCAGCGTTGGCCGTTGATTTAAGCAATTGTAGGAGACTAATTTGCAGATATGATACCAATAGGGTAGTTACTTGTCGCAGATCAGTGCTCTTATTCAATTCTTCGATGGGTGCTTCGAGAACAGCATCTTGCTCATTGGACAGTCTTATCAATTTGATTTTTTCTATTTTATTTTTTACACTATCGTTATTGAGATAGTTTATACCAAACATGGTAACAACACGAATGATACCAATTGGATTTTTTTATGCAGAAGAAACAACTTTTTTGTATTTTGTTGAAAAGAAAGTATTTTTCAAACTAATTTTTTAAAGATACATTTTTGAAACTAAAAACTTAGAAGTATAATTCGATGAGATTGTTTTTGTTTTCGATTTAGCTTTCATTTGCAAACAACAAGGTGGAAAAAAAATTAAACATCCAGTGACCACATAAACGCAATAAATATATTACAATCAGTATGGTTTGATATTAATCCCATTTTGATAAAAGGATTTACAAAATATGTATGCATTTTGTGAAATTTTTACGAGGAAAATAGGGGCAAAAATAAAGAGCTATAAACAGTCATTCGAAAGTACGAAAAGATTGGTGTCATGTTTTTATTCGATTTTGAGGATAAGTTCTATATTATCCACTAGGAGCCTTTGTAAACGCAAATTATCATTAAGATTCTGCAATAACTGTAAAACTTTAAAACTCTGTTATATCGAACAAAAGTAATGAAATTTTTGTGGAATTTGTTTCCGAAGAAAAGTGAAGGCATACGGTTTTCACAACGAACCGATTTCAACTAGATTTCATCTAAATAGTCCAAAATCTAATCGAAATCAATTGAAGCATTCAGATTCACTGTTTCAAATTTCGATTTCGTTACAATTAATTTAATCGACTTTTGGAACCTAGTGTCGGTATGAAAATGCTATTATTTAGTTAAAGATTTGTTGGTGTTCACTATTTTTCTCTTCCCAAGTAAAAAACAAAAATGAAAGTATTTTACTTTAATGGGCCATAAACTGTTTTCAGGATGAGAATCCATAAATACCAATGAGTGACAAATCACTTCAGGAAGCAAATATCAATTTAGTTCTGCAGACACAAAAGCAACAAATTACAAAACTGATATTTAAAATTTTCGAAAATGTATTAGTTTAAAAAAAGGTTTCCAAAAGTAGACCGAATATATTAAAATAAAACATAATAACATAGTTAGGTACATAATGTCGAAAGGCAATGTTATAGAAATAGACTCTCATAAACTACACTACACATGCATATAAGTTAGTACTTAAAATTGAAACGGACAATTAGAGACAACTTAGCTAAGAGGTTATCTAAATCAAACATAAACTAATTATGGAAAATTTAAATTCTTGCATGTAGCTCATGACTTTTGTTGTTGTTTTAAAACTAAGTAATTAGCCTGACAAAATAATTATTTCGATTTTCCAAAGAGAATATTTTGCAATATGTGCAAGTATTTTAGTTCAAAAGAAACAAAACAAAAACCACACAAAAATCAGCACTGGAACCGCTATTGTCTGAGCTTAATGGTGCGACTCCATTTGTTAGTATAGCCTTGAATCAGTTTTGTTTTCAGTGCTTCACCACTATAACTTGAATGTAAAAAATGAAAGGAAAATAAAATGAAACAAATGGTACACTTATCTTAGTTTTCAGTCATCGTAAGCACTGACCAAATTTTATTCGAGTATATGGAACATGATTTTTTTAATGATAAATAGGTATGTATAATTAATAAAAAAAAAAATTAATTTGATTCAGCAACAATAGATAAAAATGATCATGTCCCTTATTCGAGTGCTAAACTAAGCATTTCCATCGCATCGTATGGATTTTTATGGACTCTTTTCATTCTAATTTTTTATTAAATTTTTACTGCATTTCACTGTATTAGCTATCTTTCAAAAGCAATTTTTGATGTTTTCAAGATTATTGGGCGAATATGCAATAGGTAAAACGACTATCGTGATTTTTAGTGTTACACGGTACAAAATTATAGTCGATTTTTTTTTTGTGATAACCGAATTATGGAACGAGTATCCAGAAACAACATGGCTCGATAAAAAAATTTGCGGAAACTCGAGCAACAACTGTTTGCATAAGATAAATGATTAGACGAATAATCAAAATTCAGTTGGATCGACTGTTTTGCGTGAAAAATATTCGATTGAATCAAATTATATGCTACCAATTATAGATTCTATCGACTCAATTCGATTGTTTCAAGTTACGTGCTTGACCCCCTGAATCATGATATACAATAGGAAATACTGCTTTAGATGCCCTCCGCATTATAAGAAGAGTCGGGTCCGTCATGCGAACAGTCTCCAAGAAGCTTTCCTTGTAAAAGGGTCAGATGTCACCTTTGTTCAAGAGCAGGAGACAAGAAAAGCAGAACCACCTGCGATTGCTTTGAAAGATATTGATGCCTTGGCCCCAAAAATAACGCATGTGTTAAATGTCTCCAGGAACTCCCTACAACTTATTACTAGAAAAAAATATAGTTGTCATTATAATTTCAGTAGTGGGGTGCAAATGGACCCCATGCCAGCTATATGGGTTATTTCGAGAAAAATAACAAAAAAGCTTAAATTCACTAAATAATGCTAGGTGAAAGAAGATAAAGGAAATAGCAAAAACAATAGCTATAAACATTTCCAATGAATGGCTGTGTCAAGATATAGCTATGGGAAAGCTACGTTCAAAAACACACTTGTATAGAGATTTGAAGTACTTCGTTGGCAGCTAATTCTATTTTTAAGCACTTATTAAATATGTAATTTATTTACTATTTAATAAAATAAATATAATAATAATAATATTTCTCAGTTTTTATACAAAATTAAAATCAAAATTTCAATAGTTGTCCGGAAAATTGTTAAATGGATCGAAATTCTTTATTTTTTGAATTCCGATTCAAAATTTATCTCGGCGAAGTCTAGAGCTGGGAGCAGATTTCTCGCGTGCGAGGCAACCGATACATATCATAGTGATGAGAATGACGAATACGTTCGTTTATTTGAAAATCTAGAATTTCTACACTTTTCAATGGTATTAAATAAGATTGATAATATAAGCCAAAATTTTTCAGCTTCGCATTGATTTATCGAGAACCTGAAGAGCTTTCGAATAGCGTAATAAGGATCTAAACGAACGCGAAGTAAATTTGCACGGCCGGCAGTCTAAAAATATTTAATAGGTTTACCTAATTCAAAAAGGAGTGTGACAACCACTTCAGAAGTCTGCTAATTGTGCTCTATGGGTGCCTAATGCCTATGTCGTTTAAATCAAAAAACATTTCAGACTGATAGATTTCGAAAAACAGCTCTTTCGTAATTTTTTTAATTTCTCTTAAGTTAAGAAGATTGCAATGGTGCGAAAATCAATGTGGTGGTCATCTAGACCTAAAGCATTAATTTTTTGTATGATGAAATATTTGTAAAAATAGACAGTATTAATTCCATGGTCTTCAAATTGTTAAACTTCATCCACAATCAATACAAGGACTGTTCCATGAGAGCTTAATTAAGTATTTAATTCACCAAGATGTGCAAAAGCACATTCTACCATGTTATAAACCCCATTGAGATATACATTTTGGATGAAACATGTAGAAGAATCAAATGGACCGCGAGATGATGAACAACAATTTATTTTGTATTCATATAGATTAATTTTGAAAAAAATAATAACACTACTACATAAAATTTAAAACATCAAAAATTATGTACAAATAAAAATTACTTACTTCTTTTATTTCATTGTGTTGCTGTAAACTCTGTACTGTTGGTTGTGCTGTGTTGGTGACTGTAATGGCTGGACTAAATGTGGGACTCGGTTGTGGGCTTGGAACTGACACAGGCGTGCTGCTGACTGGTGGCTGTTGTTTTTTTCTTAAGGAATCCTTTTCGATAATTAAAAAAAAAAAACACAATTATAATAAATTATTTAAATCAATCATTTTGGGAAAAAAGAAAAGAAACAAAAAACTTACTTTGTAGCAAACGGAACAGAGTCCATCTGTGGCTGGGTTACCATAGAAACCGCATCCAGAGCGGCACATGGGTTGCATTGGATTTGATTCGCGTTCCATTTTATAATTTTTTTTTATAAATATATATAGCTGTGTTGCTGAGGAGGTGGTGTTGTTTATTATTTTTTTTTTTTTTGTTGTTGATTTTTATTATATTTTAGTGACTTTTTGTGTTTATTTTTAATTTAAAATCGATTCAGAAAATCAATTTAATTTAAATAAATTTTTTTTGTCTACTCAAAAATGTTGAAGCAGACAGTCAAGCGATTAGATTTACTAAAATATATATATTTCTATGTTGTTTTCGCACAGCGACAAAACGACTTTTTTTTTTGTTTTTTTTAATATTATAACTATTATTATTTTTTTTTTAAATTGTAGGAAATACGTAAGGGTCCCAGAAAATTAGCAATACTAATAATTTATAGTTTTTTCTTAATTTTGTTTTTGAAAGCGATTGAAAATAATAAATGTAATTCACAATCTTTTCTTTCTTTTTTTTATCCAAATATATTATATGTATATGGTTTTTGATTTGCTCTTGATTTTGTATGTCACAAAAATCCTTTAGGTTGACGATTTATTCTGTGAAGCAATCCGTCACAGGAAACGTATTCATTCATTAAAAATAATCACACGATGACTACAACTGAACAAGTTGGAATCTTCGACTGATATTTGCAGAAAGAGTAGGTTTTTTTTTTTGTTTAATATTTAAGCGTCTTTAAGATGACGCACAACGTTGAACTTTTGTGCCTTTTTCTTTTCTACTATAATTATTAATTTTTTGTTTTCTTATTATGTAGAGTTGCTCTTCAACGAGCAGTCTGATGCTGCTGCAAACTCCTTTTAAATTCTCTTGTGTTGAATCAAACGTATTGAACGAACGCTTTTGTGGATGAGTGGTGAAGTGGTACGCAGTGCCACGTAGAAAGAAATTAAATAAAATTTAGTGGATATATTATTGGTGTAATTTTCTGTGATGTAATCAATCTGGAAATAGAATAAAGGAAAAGAAAGTGTTATAGAATTGAGTTTTATTTGAAGATTTTGTTTAAGAAATAAAATGGAAAAAATATAATTTCAAAGGAATAAGTACGTAATGTTTCGGTACGTACACACAAAACAAAAGTCAAATAACATGTGGATGACTGCGATCCCATTATCGCGTAAGTCTATACTGCAACTACATATACAGTAAACACTTTACGGATCATTATAACCCAGGGTGTGAGTTGAAGATAAGGGGAACCAAATTTCTTTTAGAAGTTTCCATTTCTTTCAGGGGATATGTTTGTTTACCCGGGCATATCAAGGCTACAAACAGAAATAGAGAGGAAAACTGAAAATATGAAAATTCTAAAATTGATTTTGAAAAGGTTGAAACTGCTGCTATCACAAGAAATCTAACATTTTGTGACATCTGGCCAAACAGAGCCTATCAACTGGACTGAAGTGAATGTTCTTGAACCCGGGGACTTTGTGAATATAAGCATGAAGTCAAGACCATGTACATATGTTAGCAGATGAAGGTGCCTATACTATGTATTTTTTAAGGTTTTTTTTTTCAAAAGCAATTGAATAATTTTATATACATATATCGGACTCGAATTTATTTGGGGCCTATTTCTTATCAACTTCCATCATAAAAAGCTGCTTTAAGCCCGTATGATACTTTTTTTTCTTATTTTTAATATTTCTGTGGCAGAAAGGCAGTCATTTTTTTGCATAACTGAGTTTTTGACGTATTATAAATTGTAAATGTGTACTCAATTACATGAATTACATAACATAACATAAGTCCACTTTTTTCACAATTTATTCAGGCAAAAAATCTTGAGACCACAAATGTCCACCAAAAAAGTATTTTTTACAGAATTTTTTAATAATACTAAGTGCTTAAATCGAAACTTTAATTTATGTTTTCAAAACTTCTGTGCGAATGTTTAAATATTAAATTTTAATTTACTAAAAACGAAAAAAATGGACTTATGCTGTTCCAGACATTTCCCACAGATTTTAAAAGAAGAAGGAACAGCATGTTTTAAATGGCAGATTACATAAAGAGTGAGTAAAAAAAATAAGTACTAAAATGTACTAAAAACGAAAACAAGTTTCCTTTTATCAGCCATTCTTTAGACTTTTCTGACATTTCGCCTTTGTAACTTGGCAGATCATCTCGTTGTTTTGTTTGTTTTATTTTTTCAGTGATTGATAATAATTTATATATGTGTACATAAGTGTACGTAGACTGTATCTGCTTCGTTTAAAAAACGTACTGCTTTTTTCACACGAAGCTGATTTAAAAGTATTAAACTACTTCTTTTTATTTTTAATACTTCAAATTAACTTCGTATGAAAAAAACAGGACATTTTTTTAAACCAAACAGATACAGTATGCGTACTCTCAAATATCAATTGTCAATCAATTAAACAAAACAAACGAATAAATTTTAAAATTTCTAAATTGTGTGAAAAATTTAAATTTATTCATTTGAAAGATTTAAAAACGAGAAATATCTGTGGATAAAACCCTTTTTATCAGAATAAATTAAAAAATCAATTTTGTAGGGAAAATGCCAAATTATATGATCTGCGAAGTTTCAAAGGAGAAATGTCAGACAAATCAGAAAAATGGCTTAAAAAAGTAAAATAATTTTCTTTTTAGTACATTTTTAGTACTTATTTTTGGCATTTGGATCGTTTCCTTTTTTAAATTATTTAAAATAAGAAAAAAATAGTATCATACGGGATTTACGGGCTTTTACGAATTACTTTTTTAGTACGACTGTCTTATTTTGACAACGAAAAGTACTTCGCAAGGTGCGATTTTTGATAGTTATAGTTTGATAGTTACAGAAAAAGAGATGTGGAGTTCTGGCAGACCCTAATGGGGGTGTTTGAAAATTAAAGTGCAATAACAATGCAGTCTTGTAAATAATTATGATATACCAATAAGAATTGTTGTAAATAAGATAGTTTTTTTTTAAATCGGACTGTTCTTAGAGTTACCATGGGCATAATAAAAACACTCTTCTTGTCAATATGGTAAGAACGAGAACAACTTATAATAGAATTTACTTTTTTTTTGCACCATTTGCACCAGGTATAAGATACAGTCATAATCATCAACATTGTTCATAGCACAGGATACCATGTTCCTTACAAAGGAAATGAAGCTTGTATACAATGTTCCATTTGGATGATATAGAATCAACACACACGGTGCTGTTGTTGTTTTTTATTCCCCTTTTGCAACAGAATTCTCTTCTGCATAAATTTGTTTTTTTTTTCATTCTTTGTTACTACTACACTTGGACTGGGAGTGTGCAGTAGGTATCTACTATGGTGTAGAATGTATAGGAGAAGAAACTCAGAGCTGTCAAGTAAAATGGATTGATGATGCCATCGACGACGACAGTAGCGACAATAAAGCGATTCCTACCCATTTCAACTGAATATACATTCATAATCCACAAAGCTCAGGAAAGCAGAAAAAACGGTAAATGGGGGAGAATGGAGGAGTCTCAAAATAAAAAAAAAAAGGAAAAAACAAAAACATCATTCACCTTAAATTTAAATTCCTATCCAACGCCATCATGAACATCACCATATCACATCAAAAGATATACCTCTACCTACTACACATAAAATTTCCACACCACAACCATAAGGTGGAGCAGAGATCACCACACCACCATCATTATCTTCTTCGTTTTCGTCGTTGTCGACTTCAACAGAATCGCATTGTCATAGAAATGGAATCTAAAGGAACAAGAGCAGAGGAAGAGAAGTAATTCCAATGGGTCGTTGAATTGGTAGAAACCAAACCAAGCGATGACCAAAGGGACCACAACATAATTGGATAAAGAAAATAAATTAAAATACCTAATAAAATAAAAAAAAGAGCTTGGGCACTCTTCATCTCAAGGCTGTCTTGTCAACATCCATTTTGCTCTTCGCCCCTTTTGTGGTTAAATGCAGTGTAACGGTGATAAATTGTTGGCAAGGATAGGTGAAGTTGCTGGAATACACGTACTTCAACTGAAAGAGAACCAGAAAAACATGGCTGCTGCTGCCATACAAAGGCACAACACATTCATCAAGATTGACTTTCCCCTCAATTTCTCAACAAAATTCTACGAGCTCCAACTTACGGATTACAAAAAGCAAACAACACAAGTTGAGAAACCCCAAACGTAGCTTTAAAAAGGAGAAACATGATCTGCGCATTTTGTTTTGAATATAAATTTTTCTCCTCTTCGAAGGAGGAGAATATAAGAAATGTGGTTGAGTTTTGGATTTGGACAACGAACCGAATAAAAAAAAAAATTATATTCACCATGCAGATATGGTGCACCCACTACTTGTGCACCAAAACACCCACAGAGGCTAGCAAAAGGGAGTGCTGCGAAGACATAACTTTGTGTAGAGTACCTTCAAAAGAACTCTTGCTTGTATAGGTTTTTGTGTATAGTCGAAATAAAGAGGAATGAAGTATTTATATTGAAGATGATGATGATATAGCCGAGTTATTTAGGTGCCTTCTCTTCCGCCCGTCGAAATAGGGTTGTACCCATTATATATGAAGAGAATGACAATGAACGTTGCACAACATGCAAGCTTCAACGCTGAAAAAAAAAATTCTTAAGCATTCAAGGTGTTATGATAACCCTTAAAAAAAATATGGTAAATAGGGTGAGGATTAAATAAGAGACCCGGATGTTAAATAGAACATTGATAATAATTTGGAAAGCATCTTAAACAAATATTTAAAAAATGTTTGCTTGAATTTTTATACAATTTGTTCGATTATGACGTCACTTAGTTGCGCATAAGAACGCGAAGGTTTATAAGTTCAAAACTTACAACTGCACGTTCTCAAGTTTTCAAGGATATTCTATATTTTGTTGGTGAGCAAATTTACATCAAATATCCTACGAAGATAAATCTTACGGACTAGAAACAGAACTGGTAAGTAAGACCATTGGCTGATACAAAACAAGACATTAATACAACATAGGAAGACAAATCTTAGAAAGAACAACAACAGAAAGAACACATGTTACAGCACGCAGTTGGTATTTGATGGTCCCCCATCTTCCTACCAACAGCACTCAATGATGGTTGATTGCGGTGATCGATCGGGAACCGATGCTTTATAAGACACAAGGCCGTTGTCGCAAAATAGTTTTTATTGAAAAGATCGGTTGGTTTTGTCATCTTTACTAAATCGATAGGTAATCTAGTTATTAAGGTTTGGTGACGCTGTAGTCAAGTTGACACAAAAATTCATAACTTAGCCGGATTTATACGAGTGACAAAATGTCATTATTTTCGTAATTAACATAAATTAATGAACAATCTGTCACTATTTTGTAATTATTGTAGAGTTAATAACAAAAATAATGAAATTTGTCACTCGTATAAGCCCGGCATTATGTTTGTTAGACGAAACGTTGATTGTTGTACGTACTTGAAAGGATGTTTCTAACTTTGATTCTTCAATAGGTAGCGCTGAAGTCAATTTTTTCCTCTGTTGGTTACTACACCGTTTTGTGTTGTTATGACAATCGAAGCTCCAAAGAGTTATACTGTGTATGCTCGCGAGACTTTCTTAGTTAATACAACACATTTTTATGTTCACTAAGTTTTCTAATAAAGTACAGTAAGCTTACTTTTTTAGGAACTGTAGTAAAATTGTCAACAAATTCAATAATGGCGTCCAACAATGATAGATTTCTGGGGACTCCGAGATTTTTTAAGTGAGACAAAAAATGTCTGCTGTCAGTTTCATAATTTTTTTCAGAAATTTCTGAGACAAACAAATTTGGATTTGGATTTTCAGTATGATTTTTAGTTGATGTGACGGGCCTTATATTTCGGATACCGACCAAACTGACACATATGTAAAAGGTGTGTATTTTTGGCAAAGCTATCCGCAGTGAAGTAGCATCTAACACGTATTACACCAACAACATCGAATACTGCCGATAAAAAACACACCTAATGTATCCACAATTTATATTCCTTAAGTGAGGAAAAAGAAAATTATACGAAATTTAAACCCGTTCAGTAGGGCAGAGGTTAAAATATTAATTTCTGTTTGTTTGGAGGTTTCAGAGCTTGTAGAATGATTTTACAATAGGAGTCAAGGTTTTTCCTTTGTTGGTTGATATACTATTTTCTGATTGTATTATACATGGAACAATTGTAATGGGGTAGTTCGTATGTTAACGACACTTTTTGAGAAAGTACAACAATTTTCAGATAGATGGCGCTGTAGTCAACTTCTTGTAGCAACCACAAACACATTACATATAAACACTTTACACAAAAACACTATACATTAAAACACTTAACATAAAAAGTATTAAAATTATCATAGATTACATTTGTTTTTCATGTTTCATTTACTTAAAATAAATTATTATTGTTGTAAAAATATTCAAATAGAAAACATTGCAATACTAAAAATATCTTAATTCTAAATCAAAATAAGAGTTTTCATTTCATTTTGGACATTCTTGTGTGTTGTAACTGAAAAGTACAACTACATTCTTTTTATAAATTCTTAATTTACTATCCTAAATGGGATATTTTCACAACATAAATTATGTATTTTGTTTTCGAACCCATAAAAAAGGGATAAGACAATGTGCTCTAGGCCAGCGTCTAAAAACCTATTCATTTTAAAATTATTTGCTAGTACAAACAATACTTTTTTTCTAATTTCGTAATATCGATCAAAATAAATGGAAAATAAAACAACATTTTAACCTCAAAACTTCAAGTTATATGACTGGCCTAGACGTAGATATGCACTTGACATTCTAAAATCTAAATGTTCTAATTAAACCTACAAAAATTTTTTTCTATTTGATTTATTTTATTTTTCATTTTCTTTTTGTTTTGCAAATAAATTTCCCTGTTTAACTACTCACATACCAAACATACATGCATGCATGATCTTTTTTATATGATAAAATCATTAACTTTTTCTGTACATACACAAACACAGAGCAGCAGCAAGTTGCTTTTAATTGAAATGTTTACCAATGTCTATACAATATTTTTATTTAAATGCCCTGTTTGTTTGCCACCAAGTATTTATTGTATAAAAATAAATGCCAAGTATATTCGTCACATGACTTCTCATTTGTTTTTATTTATTTTAAATTAAATAGGATTTGTTTTATATTATTTGTTGTACATTTTTGCAAGCGGAAATCAATAAAGAATTAAAAAAATAAAAAAAAAATATTTACACACGCCCTTCAAAAGCATTACAATTATGTCATTGACATCAACTATGTTTGGACTATCTGCGTTAACTTGCGGGCCAGCATGTCGTGGTCTTAATTTGTCAATGATCTCAATTTTAGTTTTGTGTAGAAAAAATGCTAAACTAACTGCTGCCATTTCAAGATTAAAAAATAAAAACTAAGACTTCAAATAACATGATTCAGATTGTTATAAAAAATCAGTACCTAAAAAAAAAAAAATTAGGGTACACGACTAGGTTTTCATCTAACTTATTTCAAACTTAATTTGCAACGGATTTTTAAGTAATTTTTGTAGATTTTGCAATCGATTTTGTAAAACAACTTCTCGTAGAACAAAAGACTTGAAACTATCAACTTAACTTAAAACTGGATGGCAACGCATTATTAGCTAGTTTGCAATCAATAGCTGTGTTTTATTGGTAGATGGGTGGAAAGCACAGCATCGAATGCAAATAAAACGATTTTACTGGTTCGAACATTCAATGTTTGAAAGTTGGTACCATGTTGTTGATGTTTCCTGATGCTATTTACGACAAAATGAAACCTGTTTAGGGGTGTGTTCGCAAACTTTATCGAATGTTATTTTCGATCTGCAACATGAAGTGCTCTCAATTTGCCCTTCTTTCATTTTTAAATAAAACACGAATAAGCAATTATTTTTTTTTTATTCTGCGCGATGGTGAAGTTATAAATTAAATTCTTAATTAAATTGAATCAAGGGTAATTTTGGTTATTTTAATTTTTTTCTAGTTAAAACGTGTTTTATTAAAAAAAAAACAAAAATCAACGAACGCATCCTTCGCACGTGAAACTGCCAACCTTCAAACAAGTAATTATTTCTTCAATACGACTCTGTGCCCTCTTCATTTCAATATTTTAAAGCTCCATAAACAGCATCGCCATATTGCTTTTTACTGCCATATTTTTCGGCAGCATTCGTTTTGTTTTTGTTTTCTATAGAAAGTATTACTGTGCTGCTTGCACAATAACCAATAAAACACGGCTAATTTCAAACTTATTTGCAACTGACTTTGAACTTATTTGAAATTTGTTGTGGTAAAATGTTGCAATTGATTTTGATAGCCCAAAAATGAACGAACATGAAATTTTAACTAATTTGCAACTGATTTTTAGCTAGTTTGCAATTTATTCTTGTAGAGTTTGCAATTGAACTTGATTTTAATATTAACAAGTTTGCAATCGGTTTAAAACTAGTTTGCAATTCGTCCATGTACTAGCTTCTCGATACATTTGTAATCTGAAAAATGTAAATTAAGCTCAGTACTTAATGACAAATGAATGAAATTTGTATTAAAAAAAAAAAAATTCTACATATCGAAACAAATTTGGAAATCGTTAAAACTTTTTGTATACATACAAAAATGAATATTACCAAGATTAATTTTCTTCGTCTTTTCTTTCATAGCAATGAACATGCTTTATTAGTTATTATTCTGACCACTTGTCCTTATTGCACACTAAGTAACTTAATGCATCGCAACTGAAATATGTGCCCCTTCCCAGCCTTCAATTTACTTAGCAGTTAATTTAAAAGCTTTTTTCATAAGGCTTTTTGTATTTGCAATCTGTTTTTTCGCTCTCTCTCTTTTATTCTTCCTATAATAATTGAGCATCTAGAAACTTTTTCTATATAAAAAAGATACAAAAAAAAAAACTTCAAAGAGGCTTTTGAAGTGAATAACAAACTCGAAGCAAAGTGGGAGGACGTAGGAGCGAATAATGAATGAAATAATATAATGCAAGAGTAGGTATTATATTTGCAAAAGAAAAACAAAAAACAAGAAAAATGAATAAGAAAGACAGACCAAAAAGAGAGCAAAAGGAATATATATAAAAAAAAAAAGTGGAGGTTACTTATTACTGAATGTAGTCTTGTGTACTAGTAGTGGTAGTATGGTTAAATGGATTTTGCCAAATGTAAGCTTATTAGTGACGAAATGTATACTTAAATTATTCAACAGAGTGTGAAAATAAATAAGAAGCACAAAGAAAGAAAGAAAGAAAGAAGAAAAAACTGTAATGACGTCAGAGAAAACAAAAATTAATAAATATTATGTACATATTGTCTGGCGTGGCATTGCTATTACAAAGACATTCTTACTAATGGAGTGTGACGTCAGAAACCTCAAGTAACATGGATTTCCGCGAAAGAAATATCATTTCGCTGATGACACATAGATTTTTTTTTTTTTTTTGAAAAGGGAGGTATTTCCTAATGCTTTTTTGTAAGTTTAGAGTTTCCACTTAATTTAATAAAATTGTGTTTGAGTAACAGAAATAGTTTTCAAATTGTATTTGAAAAAGTTTCGAGTTATAAGTTGAATCCAAGGTGAAGTCAGTTTGCAATGACACTAAGTCCATAAAAAAAAAAACACTCATACGCCATACAGGTTTTTTTTAATGAAGCTATATTATATTTTTTTTTCAAATTTTTTGGGACCTACAAATTTACTATGACGCTGCACGAAAGCTCTTAAATACATTAAGAGTCATTTTCTTTTCTTCACTACAAGTTGAACTCAACTTGAGGATTTATTTTCTCAACTTGTAATTTTGTTTTTCTTCACTCAAAGTTTTAATTTTCACCTTTCGATTTCTAACTTTCGAGTTGATCAACTTCGAATTGAGAGTTTTCTGCCAAATTCAAATTCATAATACAAAATATATTACAAATTTGCATCATCTGTTAAAAATTATTCTCGGTTTCGGTTCCCAAGGAATTATTTTTGGTTTTATTATTTAATTTAAAAATATTCCAAACGTTCTTCAAACTGTACTTCCTTACGGAAACGGGTCTTTGGAATTCATTTTCATATATAATTTCGTTTTTTTGCTCGCAGTAATTCAACAACTGACGAATGCCGATCCATCTCTACCGTCCACGTTCTCTCTCAATAGAACGCTTCTTTTCAAACAAGTATTTTTTCAAAATGGAAGTTGGCCATCTTTATATTTTAAACTGAAGAGTTGAGAAACAAATGTGTGAAAAAAAAAAGAAATTTGAACTTGAGTTTCAACTCTCCAGTTGTTCAACTTAAGAGTTTGCCTTAAGTTAATCAATAGTGAAGAAAATCAGCCTTAATATAATATTACAACATAGTTTAGAAAGCGAGTGTTTCGAAGTTCTTTAACGACTATTCTGCGCTTTTTTTCACGATAATCCGTGCTTTTTACCGTCGTAATTCACAGTGTTTCACATATTTTTCAGCGAAATTTCATGTTTTCCCCCGATTTTTGTGGTATTTTACAATTTTTTTAAACGGTCCTTTTGTCATGACTTTACTTGGTATTTTCTCTGTGTGCATTTCTAAGATTTTGGGTAGAAAAATTTATGAGATAAAGCTTTAAATTTCTATAAATATGAATGAGATTCGGTTTTGACCGATGAATTAATTTGAGATCCTAATATTCAACAAACATAGATGTGACCACTAAGAACTGTCTAAATGGAATAAATTTTTGCGCAACAAAAAAGGGTAGAGCATACAATTTTTCGAAAATTCTACCATAAAGGCATTTTATTCGTTAGTCTTATTTCTTTTTTTTTTATATTTTTTGTACTTTATGAGGTGCATAGTCTAAAACGTAAACACCATAATGAAATAGAAAAAAATATATGCAAATTTTTAAATATGAAGGTAAGAAAAATAAATTCTAGTGCATCTGCTAAAAACCTCATTATAACACTCCTCTTTGAAATTTTTAACACAACAACACAAAACTGACGCCCGCAGATAAAAAAAAAAAAAAACTAGATACCTATGCAAAGATTTTCGAACTTCGAAGTGGAAAAACGCCTAATATAGTTTTTCTCTCTTTTTACTATTTACATATATTCTCGTTTTGGTTTTTTTTTTCTGTATTTTTATCTCAATGCTATGATCTTGCTAGGCAACTTTTATCCGTGTTTTTATTATTATTATTTTTTTGTTTGTTTGTTTCTTAGTGTTGGTGGTAGTAGTTTAGCATATTAAACCGGTGAATATGCGGTGTGGCACCAAAAAACACAAGAAACATGTTTAACCACTTTATCAACTCACACAATTTAGAGGTTTTTTCTTTCTTTATCCTGCCTTCTGTCGTCTGCCGAGAGTTAAAGGTGAAAGAGAAGAGAGGGAGTAAAAACAAACCATCATAATAAGAAAAGGAAAAACTACATATACCGTTAGTTTCCCATCTCCCGTGGGAACAAGTTGACAAAAATGTTGAGACCTCCTGCACTCCAGTGAGATGGTGGATGCAACGGAGAGGTGTGTATGCACATAGTGCAATGTGTGTGATACAAGAAGTGTCAAATATTAAATACTGGTAAGTTATGAGTCATGGAGTGGACATGCCAAACAAGCACATTTTTGAAGGACGATTCTTTCCATAAGACAAAGAGGGACGATGAGTAAGTAAATTGGGGCAATGCTTTAAAAAACGTATGGTGAAATACTTAATATGGTAAAGAAAATTTGTACAACAATCAAACAGGTTAGGGGACATTGTATGCTTATAAATATTACACATTGCTGATTGGAAACAGGATGTGACTTTTTTTTTTACCCCCCAAAGAATACATTATACGAGTACTTTGGACATAACAATTTTTACTATGATGAAAGGAAATTCACAACTTCAAAAGTGTCCAGAAAGAGGACACGAAACGTGTTTCTTTACTCATCATGTGGATTAAGTTATTGAAACGCCCTATTTGTCTTGCTGTTTATTTTTATTCGAAGACATGGAATTTGTATTCAAACCGAATTCTCGAAGACTAAAATTTTAGGTCACTAAAAGCAACTTTTAACTAAGACAGGAAATACACTATTAGTAAATTGTGTGTTGTCGTGTTTGTTTTTGTGTTTCTCAAACTTCATTATCAACTCACCTTTACTGGAAGAAAAACTAAAGTAATTCGCGATAAGTTTTGGTCATTGGATTTGGTTTTTGTTAGGTTAAGTTCAAATTCTTACGAAAATACGGTTATTGTTTCAAGCTAACAGTATTAACCTCTAAAAAGAAAATAGGTCGACCATAACCTCACGAAATAATTCTTCTGAATGTTTGAGTCAGTGCATCTTCGAAGAACTGACCCAAGTTACTTTTATGGAAATTAATTTTCAGGTCAAACTACAGTGTGAAGTATAAAAAAAAAAAAAAATATTGATCTTAATCGTTCTAGTTAATGTTAACTAGTGACTTTAGCAGTATACAAGAATAGTCACCTTTAATATAATCTTCAACTCGGTGGGTGGTGGTGATGGTAGTTTGTTACCGATAGATGCGTCGTCATTTCGATGCAAACTTTGTGAAACCTTTTTGTAAAAATCGATTCAGATAACTCCATGAATACCCCCCCCCCAAAAAAAACAGTCACCATTACTTTTCGAGCCGCGTCCGTTGTTTTGACGTGATTTTTGCTTTGGGCGTAGAATGAGTTTCATGCTTTGGAAATTTTTCAAATTTCCATTTGTTTAATTGATGCGACGTAGACGGTACGCCACTTGAAAGTCAACCTGCTTGCAAGTTCAAATTTCAGAACGATGCTGTTTTTGTATTTGAATAGTTTTATAGAAGCTTTCAAATTACTTGCGTGCCAACTTTCAAGGCTTCAAAACTTGCATGCAAGCTGACTTGCAAGTAGCAACAGTTTGAATGTGTAATCTAAAACGTTTGAATGGATGACAACTTGCAAGCGAGAACTTGCACGGGTGTTGGCCTCGAGGTTTCCACTTGTCGATTTCTTATTTACAAAAAACGCTGAACAGGGTGCCTCATACATTATTTGCCTTCGTTTAACGATAACCTTGTACTGTCAAATCGACGTTTGCCAGTTAAAACTAGACAAGTGGAACTTATACTCTGTCCAACAAAGATTGTCAGTAACAGAGAAAATAGGACGTTTGTATCTCAGTTTGGTTGCAGCGTATTACATAAGTCTATCGCATTTAAAAAGCTTGAAAAAAGAAGCGTTGGACAGAGTGCAGCAAAATTATTTATGCATATTAGCACTGTCCGCCATCTTAAATGTAAGTTTTTTTTGTATTATCATATATGTATCTCGATATCTGTTAGTCCTACACAAAAAAAGTAAAAGTAGTACAACAAGTGAGTAGAATCATATTTCCTATTCATTATTTAAAACAATTTTACAATATTTAAAAGGTTCAAACAGATTTTTTAAATATTGTGTTTTCATGTATTTTTGAAAGTTTAGTGCATTCGTTATCAAAGCTTAAAGAAACTATAATGAGAAACGTGCTACTTAAACTAATCAGCAGTGAGACTTATGATAGCTACGTGTGTAAAATTCCTAGTTGCAAAAGTCAGACTATTATGCTTTATTGAAATAGTAAACGGAACTAAATTTTCTCATTAGAAATCAAAATACTTAAACAAAAAATAACACTGGCAAATTCCAACACATATTACACAATAAATTCTCTTATTTGATAAATCATGATCACGAGCAATAAATTACCTAAACCTTCCTACATACACTTATAAAAAAAACTAGCCTTGTAGGGCAATAAAAAAAATGGCCTGCAGTCTACATAAATCAGCAGGAAATAGAGGCTTGTTGGAAATTCCATAATTTTATTTAAGCAATTAATTTAAGGAAACAAAATCAGCAGTTATGTGAATAATAAATTAAATTTAAAACGATAATAAATTAAACTGCATCTGCGTTTATTTCTTATAAGAGCCCCATCGGGCTTAAATAACCTACAACAAAGAATATGAAAAAAAAAACGTAACGAAATGAAAAAAATTCACGCCTACTTTTGTGCGTTATGCCTTAGAGTTAGACTAAAGTAAAATAACAAAAACAAGAGAAGAAGAAAAAAAAAAACAAAATACGTATATAATAATTGCCCAAGAAAGGTTCCACCTGTTCCGATTCAAACAATGGTCTGCACTCAAGTTGAAATTACAAATTTCTGTAGGATACCATATAATTTAAAGCCATATGACAGGTAGGTATAGCGAGAGCATGAAGCAAAGGACAGAGGAACACAACACACACCGCACCAGTATACACTACAGCTTCCAATTCAACGTTTGCAGCAAATCCAGCCACCACTTTGGTATGCACTCAAATTGAACTGACAACCCAAAGGAACCTTCTGTTTGGCTTGGCATATCCTTGACAAAGACATTTATTTAATACCATGCTCTGCAATATTCTTCGTAAATGTGTAATAGATGATCACTCATTGGATTTGCTTGGTTCTTGGTTTCCCTTGCTTGATGGTTTTTTGTTTTTTTATACAGACACACAGTCATGTCTGGGCTGTTGTTCCTCAAACAACAACAACAACAACAAAACATATACTTATAGAGAAATGTAAATGTGTTTGTGTGGATTGGTTTAAAGACCCCAGCAGAGTACCTACCTACGCCCCTTACAAGAAAGACAAACGACCCAACAAAATCCAACATCAACATCAGAATTCGAATAGTCGCTTGTCGTCGTATCTAGTGGAAGTATTTCTCCTTGAACCTTGCCATTGCCACCACTATTATTTCACATAGAAATGCGATAGTGGCCGAAATATTCCTTTTTTCAATAAAAAGTTTCTCAGTCGAATATGTATGAGCATGAGTACATAAGTATTATAGTGATATACATACATACTATTAGGTAAAAGGTATATTTATGAGATACTCTTGTCTTCGTTTTGTTAACCCTTATATCTTTTTGTCATTTAAACTTTAAACGAAGGCTAATTATATAAAAATAAGTCTTTGTGTGCTTTTAGGGGAAAATTACTTGAAAATGCAAGAACAAACTTTTTATTATTTAGCTTCAAGTTAAAGTACCTACACTTGCAAGTGCTTCAGAGTTCTTAGGGAGTTCGTAAGGAAAGTAGACGTTATATTGTTACCCTTTACTGATAAAAAGAAGCATTTATCCGCTCATTAGCATACGTGTTATAAACACAAATATAAAACTTATTCGTTGGATAACACTTTATAAAATTTATCCCATGCATAAGTGCTAACTCACCGATATTCGCTGTTTATTACATGGGGGGAAGGATGGTTTAAAATTAAGGCAGGTGAATTTAAATTCTTGCTACAGACAAAAATTTGGCCAATAGTAATCTTTGTTCTTTAATTTAACAATGCTGGAATTTGAAAAGGCTTATACTACATTTCCCCCGCATACGTAGGGTGATTTTCGCTAAATCTTCTTTCATGTGATTTACCATACTATTTTAAATCTCCTCCAAATCTGCATAGAAATAGAAATTTTGCAAACCAAACATACCTATTTTTATTAATATTACTTTGCTGAACGCATTCATTTTTTGTAGGCAAACAAATGTTGTTTTCCATTTGGCCACTGAGAGTGTTAAATTTTTAATCTTTTTATATTTGGTGTAAAAACTACAAGATTTATTACTTAATCTCCTGTCCTAAGTCATGGTTAATCTTTGTTGCAAACTTTGCGTCACTACTTTTCTGTAGGTATGACCATAACACTACCTTACCCCCAACAAAGCATTAGCTCTTTTCACATTAGTACTGCATTAAAGGCCAGTTTTACAGTTCGGAAGTAGTCATAATTGGAAACTTAAGTAAAACTTTGTTCCATACAAAGTCCCTTGACTCAAGTATTGATTGTGAAACTGGCCCTTAAGAACTAAGCTTATTGCTTACCAGACGAAAATGAGGTGAATCAAACAGTTCTGTATTGATAGGGATTTTTTACCAAATTGTCACTAGCCAACACTTGACTAGCATACATTGTTTTCTGTGTTTATCATGGAACTAACCCAAATGTGAATGTGACTCTTAAAACACCTCTAATGTCAAATTTCTTTCAAAAAAAAAAAATTGATTTAGCAGCGATTTCACGGCAATTTTTTTCTTCAATTCATACGATTTAAAGGGAAAAAAATTTCCGTGAAATCGCTGCGAAATCAATTTCTTTTTTGAAAGGAATTGGAAATAAATTGTTTGACGTTTAACCAAAAGTTGATTTTTAGGGGTTCGTTCAGGCCTGAACTTTCTATTTGACATGCATAGAAAATTTCAACATTTGCAGCAACACCCTTTATTAAAATCAAGCGCAATAGCTTTAAAATTAAATTTAAATTTTGGTTTTTATTAAGTTTGTGTATAAATACGATAACTTTTGCGAGCGTTGACGTTAATTAAATCACGAGTGTAAAAACCTAGCACTATAATAGCGTACTTACCCATAATTTTTTTTTTGTCTGCGATGTGAATAAACCACAGCCAAAATGTGCAGTCAAATGCCAATCAGCAGTATATTTGGTTATAATATTTTTTTATTTCGTAGTTAAAATATAAGACCCTTTTCATGAGAATCCATATCATATTATTTAATTTAAGTATATTTAATGACGGTGCATAGCTCCTTGTATAGCCATTAAAATTTGGCTTTGTGCGAAGCAAGCAGAGGTTGATAACAAAAAAAAAAAATAAATACAAGTAAAGCATTTGGCTTTACGAGTATATATTTTTTTATAAGCTATCGAAAAGGATTCGCCCCCGGAGTGTCCTTAGCCGTTGTAGTGAAAGTTTTCTCTTATAAAGAGGCGCTGAGGAATATTTGAACGTAAATAACTTTTAAACACAAGAACTTATGCACTTGCCAACAAATTTCAATCTTTCTTTTTGATTATTATTGGACTTGGCAGGTATACGATCATAGAATCAAAATCTTTAAATCATTGCCCTAAGTGAAGATGAAGCTGCAACAAAATACCTAATATACCTTCAATTTATTAGAAGAAAAAAAACGGGAGAGAAAAATCACGAAATTTAATCTCTGTCATAAAACAAAGTTCATTCTTCTACAAAGGGCAGAAAAAGTGAACAACACAAAAAGTACGATTGTGCATAAGAAAAAAATTATAAAAAAAAGAATCATTAAAAAACACTCTTGGTCGTTAAAAGGAATTATAAGTATAAAACGCAACACAGGAGTGGATCAACCTTCCTAGGAGGTAAAGACCTCTCTATCTCTATGTAAAATGATATTGTCTGTTTTTTTTAAATATTTTTTTAATGGAATTTTGAAATTCTCTGTCTGCAAGACGCACGGACGACAGAACATGTGAACATGCTTTCTTACGCACAATTATTTACAAAAAAAAAAAAAAAAAAAGGGAAAGCAAAGGTGGCAGATTTATTTTTATTACTTTTTTGTTTCGATTTTATTTTGTTGTTGCTTTTATGTGCCTCTGTGTCAGCATGTGGTCAAAGAAGATTTAAAGGATTTACCATTTAGTTTAAGAGAATTCTGTAAATGGGTTTCAAAAATGGTAGGTACATGTTCGAATATATATGTAAGTAAACTAAATGAGAAAACGAAAAAAAAAAAAACAAAATCATATTGTTTCAGTTCGTGATCGTTAGGAGTTAAGTGGGCTTTTGAATTTGGTTTGGCTTTCATGAGCACGTTTTTTTTTATTCTTTAACATAAAGACCACAGATTATATCTGTGAAACTAAAAGATATTTTCTCCGTTGAAATCGGGACAAAATTAAACCTCTTACAAGCAATAGGGATTTTTATTAAATTGTCAACCTTTAAATTAACAGCCAACACTTTGCGAAATGACAGTTTTCACATGTAAAAAGTTAACTTTCACGCACGCACTTAAATATGTATTTTTTTATTACACGGTAAAAAAAAAAAGAATTTGCAACAAAGGTTTGACCATTTTTAAGTTTTTAATTAAAGTTTATAAGCGATTTCTTTATATATTTTGTCTGCAAAATATAAAAAAACAACCACTCAAGCGTTATTGTGCCAAAGTGTCGATTTGACGTTTAAAAATTATGAGACAGAGATATGTTTTTTGTTCTAAAAAGCCCTTTGTTCAAAAAACAAAAAAATACTCCTAACAAAGTGTCAAATAAGATTACTTAGGCTAGGTTTTAATTAGTAAGTGAAGTTGAAGTTGTCATTCTGACAACTAACTGGAAGATAAAAGCTTTGCTGAATGAGAAACAAAGAAGAACAGGACAGGACAGATCCTTCAGAACAGAAAACAACAACAAACACTTTACACTTTTGACAGCTCTGACGACTTTACCTAAATGTCATAATGTGATTTTGACTCCTATGCCAGTGTTACACGACACAATTCAATTTCCAATTTCCAAAAGTATTTAGTTATTCGTCGATCAGCGATTCGCTTAAAAAATAAAAATTCAGAAACAAAATTGATAAAAGCAACAGAGTCAAATTAGAAGAAACATGTTTGTTTGTCAATGACAAACATATTTTTGTTCAAAGCGATTTAAAAAAATCAATCCAGCGCAAATAATTTGCGTTTTACCATGAAAGTAGGGTATTGACCTTGTTTACACTACTGTGACGTTCTATTTTGAAAGGGAGAGGAGTTGTTTTTTTTTTTTTTTTTTGATGTTGTTCTGTTTTATTAAACTCCTCACATTCGTATCTATAAAGTATATAATGTACATGTGTAAGACAAAGGCATCCACATAAAAATAAATACAATTTTTTTTTTATAATTCCCATTCCATTATGTCTATGGTGTTCTTCTGATTTCACATGAGCAGAAGATGACGACAATGGAAACACAAAAAAAAAATAATAAAAAAAAAGACAAACAAATGAACTGTCAAGAAGACGTAAAGAACATGGGCGGATTTCTTTGGAGATGTTTATTATTATTAAAACAAAGAGAAACAAAAAAAAACCAGAGAAATCCAACAAAGCACATGCGCAGTGCAACCAACCCCCTTAAATGAATTTTGCAGAGATTCAAATTTCACCAACACCGCAGAACGACCGACGACATTGGACGCAAGACGTAACAAAGAAAATTAGTTTAACACACCAAACACCATACAATTGTGTGGTGTAGATTTGGAGAACTGTCAAAATCAAAACTCTCCAAAAAGGAAAATAAACTTGTTTCCAGGAATAGGGGAGACTCCGATTGTCTGCCTGATGATGTAGCACAGAGCAGCAGGCAAATTGCAATTATGTATTATGGCTTTTCTCTTTGTCCACTTTCTTTAGTTCGAGGTCGATAACATATGTTTTTTTTTTTTTGTGTACGTTGGTATTGTGTTTGAGAGGTGGGAAAGTGGTGGGTAAGGGAAACAAAAGTAAATGTCAACAATCACAGATTCCCTGACGTTTCCATTTCAAACCACCTTGACGTTAGTTTCTTCGTGTTTTTTTTTTCTGCTTTTGGATAGGGGTCGGCAGATGAAGAAGATAATAATGATAACTGACAAGGAGAACGGGAAATTGTAAACCCTTACAAAAAAAAGGAGCAACAACAACTGTTAAAAAGACAACTTTGAACTTATGCTCAAATAGAAGATATGGATTTCTCCGCGGGTCATTTTTGGGCGGACAGCTCCCCAATGATAATAATATCCTAGAAAGTGAGTGGAAAGTGCGTCTGTCATGTATATAATATGTTGTTTTGTATATGTCTGTGATCTCCAAGTGCAAATACACCTAACTTCGCGTGTGGTTGGAAAATCAATTGGAACTTACATCATGTCGTCATATTCATTTAGGGCTGTGCAGTCTCACCCTGTTTACATAACACGTCAGCAGGGGAGTTTTAGGTCTCACCATGGGCTTTCCATTTCTATTTGCTGACTTTAATTTAAAGGGTAAAATAGGAACCTGTTTGTTTAACACATGCTGATTTTTTTTTTGTTTTCTAATCTTTAAGATTTTTATGATTCAGTAGGTTTGTGTACCTACATACATGACTTGGAGAAATAAAAAAAAAAAGAAGACAAAAGTATAGCTGTAGTTGAAAATAGCACATAGCAAATATTAGAAAATAACAAAAGGATATCAGCTGATGAGTGAGTTTAGCAACTAGACGCAACCCTTTTTTAAATAGTTTGCTATTTTTTTTTTGTTTGTTTGTTGTTGTTGTTTAATTTGTTCATAGCAACAACAAGTTTGTATGTATTCTATGTATGAATGTATTGATTTTTCTTTAACCGTGGGAATAGATACAAAAAAAATATAATGCTAAAAAAGCCCCATTTATAGTTTCTGGGGCACGTGTATGCATTTACTTGCAAGGATTACTGCTTCAGACTCAGTTATTGTTGTCTCTCTTTTTCTTTGCTGTGTTTGATTGTTTCTTCTTCGTTGGTTTTGTCCAATTCAATGGGTTTGAAAAATAAGTTTTAAAGAGAACAGGAATTAGTTTTTGCATTGAACGTAGATATTCAGGATTTTGTCATTCGAGTGTAAAAGGAGTAGAAAAAGTTTTTGTTTAAGGTTTGTTCGATAATGGCTATTGATAATTCCCAGAAATAAGGTAGAAAGTGACAGACAAACGGTATTGATATGACGTTTTTCTCATGGATTAAAACAAGAAAGCTCTTATCGCAAACGGTTAGGATAAACCATGCTCAGAAGTCTAATAAAAAGCTTCTGCGATTTTTAGTGGAAAATACTTATGTTTCCAGCACAAAATATGGAGAAAATCCTTTCGAAAATTCAGAGGAGAACCTTTGTCCAGAAAGCTGACAATAATTCTTAATCAAAGTCATCTGTCATTCTAATTCCCCACCCACAAATCTAATGCAGTACCCAATGAAAAAGCCTGGCTGAATCTGCTCCTGAGAAAAATCCGTTTGACTAAGGATAATTTAAAGTTAGACTCGCTCAACTCAACTCAAGAAGTTTTAAGTTGAAATCCGACATTTTCAAAATCTATCTTGTTTAGGTACTATCGAAAACAACGAATTTCAATGAAATTCAATGAAATTGGCGGAATAAAGAATGGTCAAGTCTAATAAGCTGACATTCTAGTACGAACAATGGACTTGACAGTTCTTGGACTCAAAATTTGTTGTTAACGGCAATACCCAAACAGACCTACTATTAAACATTCTCTCCATTTTGACATGTGTTTATACTTTGTGAGACAATGTTTTAGTTTCCCGATGCCGAGACTATTACCATATTGCAAATTATGAGTAATTACAAAAACAGAAATAACAAATAGCCAGCATTTTCACTTTGTCTAAATGTAGGTACATTAATAATAGGTCTCTTTGGGTACTGCCGAAAGCAAAAAATAAATTGATTTCCAACTCTGTCAAGTCCATTGAATTGACAGGACTCAAATAGAACTTATTTTATGCACCAATGTGACAAAAATTAAAGCAGGTTGACAGTTTCGTAAGTATCAATGCAGATGTTAATAGAGGTACATCACAAATTCAGTTTTGCTATATTTGCAGACTCAGTGTTCAGCAATACTACGCCAGTAGTGCCAATATTTTGGTTAGTTCAAGTACCTACTATCGATTGAGCTTTGCTGTGGTGAAAGACAGAGGGCGCACTCAATTTTCTAGAGGATATGTTCAAAGAAACATTTATTTTTTTATAAAAGCTAAATTCTACATAAAGCGACAAATAGTTTCGAGGTGTTGTTTTTAAAAATAACACAAATAGTATTGTCTTTAGTAGTACAGAAAACCAAAACAGCGCGTTAGTAAGTAGGTAACGTGGTGAGTTGATTTTTTAGCGTTATATTTGTTGCTGAGTACTGAGCTTACAATAAAACATGGCTATCGTTATTCTTTTTATTTTATTTTGAGTAACGACTATGAATGCAAGAGCTAGATTTTGCCCAAGTTCATACAATTGAGGAGACTTTTGGCCACTTGAGCTATAATAATCGAGATTAAAAGGGAATGTTTATCCGAGGTAAATAGAACACTTTCAGAACCACCCAAAAGCATTCCGAATTACCATGGAAAACGATATAAATGATCCCACTTTTAGTTGTTAAATTTGACAGAAGTCAAAGTAATAGTAGTAGACTTTACACGCCACCTACAAAATTATTCAGAAGACAACGCCCATAATATCTGACTTCTAGACAATTGAAATTTAATTTAGATAATCGACAACAAAACGTCGATACTATAAAACTACAAAGCAGATAATAATACAAAATAATGTATATAAAGGATGTCATATTGTACATCACACAACCTATTTCCCTCGAATAAATAATAATTCAATTTTCAATGTCATTGTGTGATCGATTTTCTATCTGCAGCGAATTGAAAATTCACGTGCCATCTTCTCTCCATTGCTTTATCCCATTTTAGCTATAGCAACAACGTATATGCAATTGCAATGTAGGAAGGTAGGTAAGCATATGAAAGTAAAATGCAAAGAAGATAACCTTGATAAATGCCATCACTATAACAATTGTTGCAAGTTTGCCGCCCGTCTGTCGTTCGTAGTCAGATAATATAATGTCGTGTCGTGTCTATGTTATATGTTTGTGTGTTAAAAAAAAAACGAAAAAAACTGAAAATATTCACGAAATCTTGTTTAAAAAAAATATATACGTTTTTAATACAAAATTTGTCACACATATAAATTCCCTCTGCCCTATTCGAAGAAAAAGAAAAAATAAATTCACTGAACTGTCACTTTTTGGCAATGCGCTTAGTTTATGTACATAGGTACCACATAGGTGTACATGTTATACGTGCACATACGAATACAATGTACATTTTAGATCTACATATATGTGAAAAACAATTTGTATCTAAAATCATTTGCTTCTGCCATTTTCAAAACGAAGGTCACGAAGTGAATTTTCAGTATTTTTGCGTTAAAAAAAAACCTTAAAATTATGCACACACATGACAAAAACAACAAAGCTCTCTACTTCGTTTTTTTGCGTTACGTAAGTTGAGTAAAAATACAAAATTATAAAACAAACATACCTACGTATTTATTATCTTAACAAAACTACCTCACGAAAATAGTTGTGTAAACCCAGTGACAGCAGCAGCAATAACAAAATAGAAAAAAAAGAGACAGATAAGCAGCAAATGATACACCATGACAACTGGGCGGACTGTTTGTTCGTACAGTTGCATAACAACAGAGGGAATAGTTCAGCAAAATAAAATAATATACACTTCGCTGTTTTAGGGTATAGGTTGCCTCTGTCGCTGAATAGTTCTGTTCGAATGTAGTGGAAGAAAAAAAAGCTTTTTAGTTATTTTATTTTCTAGCTAAAATATTAATAATACTTCATTGTGTACATACAAGTAGTATTCCAATATAGGAGGAGGAAGTATGTATTTTTGCTTGTACTTGAATAAAAAAAAGTTAAATGTTAAAAAAAAAAAAAAAACAAACAATAAACACATGATGTAAAAATATGACCCATCGTGGTACAGCTTTTTTTTATTATTATTATCTTTATCAACGTGTGTATATTCACGAGGTCTCTGTTTTGTTATGTATAGTATTTGGCGTAATAAAACAAAACAACAACGTCATTGCCTGCGTGTGGTATTTTAAAATATTTGATATCTACAAGTGTTTTAGACACACATGTGTACACACACGCAGACAAAAATAGATTCATAGATAAACTTTCAAAGAAATAAAGGGAGGACAAAACAACGAATTTGTTTTTTTGTTATTTGTGCCGCTCTTGTAGTTTTCTTTTTTTTTTTGTTTTATATTATTTAGTTTTTGACCTAATTCAGAAACATCGACAAAATGTCCCACAAAATTGAACGTGTTCAATTCGTGTTTGTTTTTAGGTACAAAATGAGAGATAAATCGAACATACCTACAACATTTGAATGGAATAGTAGCCGTGTTCTTTGTAGGTAGCCAAGTACTCATGAATACTTAGCTTTTAAAAATCGAAAGAGTTTGATATTATAGCAGACCTCTCAATAAACTACAGTAACTATGAGACAGCAGTACACACTATGAACTGTTTTTTGTAAGTTAAAAAATAATCAGACAGAACTTAATTTAACAAGAAAACTTCCTCTTTTGGTTTTAAAACAGTAAGGGTATCCATATAACGAAATAATTTTGCACTTTGCAAGAAAATATAAATTTCCGCAAAAGGTTTACATGAACACCCCATTAGAAATATTTGCGTAAACGTGGGATATAAACAGCTGTTTGTTAAACGTCAAAGCGAATCGCAAGTTGCACGAATTTGATCTACCAGTATTTTGGAAACTTTTTAAACTTCTGAGGGTCACAGTCAAGAGGAGAGGTAGCTGCATCGAGCTAAAAAGAAAGGATTCTGAATCTATGGAAATTTTTAAGCATATTTTTTTGGAATGAATAAAAAATATTTGGATACAAAGTTCTGGCCTTTTGAACTGAAAACACTTCATTTGATTAAGCCTGTAGTAGTAGAAATTTAAAAAATGGTTCAAATACTCTACTTTTGTCGCATAAATTAGACTGATTTTGAAGTTTTTTTTCACTCGTTTGTTTAAATTTCGAAACGCAGGCAACCAGTTATGAGTCAATGTGTATTCAACAATCAAATAAAATAATTGAAACGTAAATTTGTATTCAATGATCAGAATGGAGTAACGTTAACAATCTGTAGTAGACCCTAAAAACCATAATAATTTTTTATTTTTTTGGAATTGCATGTTGTCGTTATATCATACTTTTCGGATGATAGTTTCATATTTTACGACGATTTTCTTTGTAGATCGCATCAAACTATAAGCAAGAGGGATTATGTTTAAACAATCATTAAGATTAATACAATAGGTATGAATGAATGAATATAATTATTTACAGATTTAAAAAGGTTTATTATAACTATTGTGGACTGCTACCATTTAACTGTAATTAAACATAAATTACACCGAGTAACACTAAAAAATACTATAGGGCAGAGATCTATTACGTTTTGTATGACTTATCGCACTAATTAATTTAAGTTTTTGTATACCTTGAAAATTTTGTTGTCGATTTTTAAATTTTATAGCTCGTTAAACGCAGAATTAAATAGACTTTAAAATGTATACATACAAAATTAGAGTTGTTGAACAAGTTGTGGTCGAAATTCTGCAAGTTGGAAAATTAAAAGAAAAATTCAGAAATTGGAAATAGATTTTCTACTTTCAATGCCAATAACCGAAATATGATTCCACAAGCTCTACAAACGGTACCAGTTCATTAAACAATTTGTTTTCACAGAGTTATTGACGAAATATAGCCGAAAACTGCTAGTAAATAACATATATTCTACACAATTTAGGAATCTTTTAAATGTTTGTTTTTCCAACGAGTTAGCTTTTCAAAGGAATGGCAAAAGATTCGCTAAAACTAAGTTAGTATTAAGTGTCACAATTATAGCACTGACTATAATTTTAACTATAACTATAAAGGGTGCCAGCTGAAACTCTTAAACATTTTTACTATGGAGGTATTCATACAACCTTGTAAACTCTTGGCAAATGTGGAAAAAATGTCAAAAATTGTATGGAAATGACAATTCTTTTACCAGATTTACCACTTTAACATGTTTACCAAGAATTTATCAGATTGCATGAATACCTGCCCTTTATATCATTGAGTGAAAATTTTTAAGTGTTGGACAGCATTCGAAATGTACTATCGTCTTTCGGTCGCGAACACTAAAAAAGTTGTCAAAATCTTATAATATTTTACACATAATTTTATTTTAGTATTCTTAGAGCAATATTAAGCCGTGTCCCATCGAATTTTCAGTTAGGATTTCAACGTTAATGCATTACGCTTCGCAAAACACGTTGACGTGTAATCTGTATCGACGTGATTTTTCATCTTTAATTGTCCATGCATTACCACGTAAGGCTTTGACAGTTACAAAACTTGTCAACATTTAAACATGTTGACCCTTGATGGTACTCTCATTAAACTATGACGTGTAAGAAAGTGACTGTACCTAATATCATTACTTATTGCAAAGCGACAAATTTAAATATTTCCTTTTGAGGTCTTGGGCTCATTATGGGTTCGAATTGTTTTTTTAAACGATCTATTTTCAAAAATTACTTATTTCAAAATTGTTTATTTGTACCAATATTAAAGCAATGTGCATAGTATTTTTAATAAATCATCATTAATGGAATTTGTTGTTTTGTTTCCGTCACAAAGTTTATGATAATTTAAATACAATTTTTTTAAAAAATTTAAAAATTCAAAAACAACAATAGATTAATAAATAAAAACAAACCAAAAAAACAATAAACAACTCGATTTCACCAGATTCAAAGCTAGTTTAAAAGTGGCACGCGCATGATTTAAATTAATCACACGTCACGCACTTTGGTATCGATCATCTTCGTCATCATTGTTTTTTTTTTTTAATTGAAAGTTTTTATTTTTTTACATTTTCAAAAAAAAAATAGTTATTTGAAACAAAAACAAGAAAAAATAAAAGTTAAATGATAACACCTTTCGCATTGTACCACGTTTTTCTGCGGTTACATAAAATCTTTTCGTTTTGTCTTTGTTTCTTGTTTTTTTAATGAAAGTGCATCGAAAGCTGTATAATTAATTTATAATATCGAAAATAGCTTTTATATCTTATCAAAAAGACCAATATATTTTTTCCCTCTCAAAAAAAAAAAAAGAAAAAACTATAATAAAAATAACGGAGCAGAAAGAAAAAAAAAAGTGATTTGAGAAACAAAACACAACAACAAAAATAACACAAAATTAGTATACCACGCAGAAAGAGAAGGGGAGATATAAATTATGTTATTAAGTTATTTTAGGTCACACGGCTGGTGTGAGTTGTTTTGTGTATTTATTCAGCATTTTTTTTTCTCGCTCTCTTTCTCTGTCTCTTAAACTGGAAAAATGCAGAACATGTTTTGCAAGCAAAGAAAATTGCTTCATCTCATTATCATCATTATCGATGTTGTTTAGTTGAACAAAAAAATAAAAAAAAAATACTAATTTATTGAATTTTTTTTTTTAAGATACAAAAAAAGAAAAGATATAAACACGTTTTAGGAATAATGTTGTGTTAAAAATGAATCCAAAATGAGAAAGAAATATTTATGTGTTCTGCTATGTTTAAAAAAAAAAAAAATACTTTTTTTATTATTAAAAATGAGAATAATTTGGGAGTGATGGGAATGTAAAAATTAAATTTTTGAAGCTTCCCTTTTCTTTCTCTTATTTTTGGTTACTCTTCTTATATTTGAGAATAATTTAAATTTTTATAAAATCATTATTTGGAACTTGTAACTTAACTTACATATATTTGGCTTTTGCTATGTATAGGTTGTTTGTCAAGGGTATTTGATAACAGTTGTTGAGAGTGCTAAAAATATTTTCTATTATCTTTAAATTCGTATCAAGGATATATTTTGATTTTTTTTGCTTTTTTTGGAAACATTTGGGAGTTTTTTTATCTATTTTTATTATTTTTTTGAATCATTCGATCAATCGTTTCTATGTTTCTCTATCAAAATTGTATACAAATTTTGCAATCTGGACCCATCTATTCTACTATGCCCCATGCTAATGTCGATATGACTTCTTTATTTCTACATATATATTTATTTCATTTGCCTAGGGGTATGATTCTCTCTTTGGCTGCGAGTGGTCCCGGATTCAGGTCCCGGTTGAGCCCCCACTTATTTTTTGAAAATGTTGACAGGTGTACCACTATGGGAGCGATAATTCATTTGCTCTGCACTATGGTCGTTATGACATTTTGGTTCACGACCAGACTTTAAAATGTGATCCAACGCTTCGCATATGAGCAGTGATTAAATCATTGAATATATGTAGTAGAAGAGACCTTAGGATTGGATGTGTTTTCACCAATCTAGCATTTAGGTTAGGTTAGATTGTTTTGCCGCGAGTATATTTTAACTGAGTTATTAATTTACCTCCTGATCTGATGATTGAGATACATCTGAACAAAAGGAGTCACATTCAACTGACAACACAAAGTTTTTGCGAGAAGATTTTTTGCATCAACCCGTTTCTTTATTTGCGTCAACCGGCCCATGTTTTAAGTACAAAAAAGAACAAAATTCTTTGTATCAATGCGAATGATTTTCGGCTTTGACGCGGGATCAAATGGAACGTTTGCTAAAAAGAATTCTATTTGTTTCATATGTTTCATATCAAGACACCAGTGGAATGCATGTGGTAAAAAAATATCTTATGGTACCGATGGATGCACAGATGACGCTAGGGATGGTTTTGTCTATATCACTGCACACGCTTAAAAGCGCAGTCACTCTGTTTTGTCAAACAGTTCCTAAATGAATCTTGATGGTAATTTACAAGTCGAATAAAAATTCTTTATTAACATAGTACCTAGATGCGTACCAAAAGTTTATCAAACATTTTGTTCCTTAAATAGATTGAAAATTTCTATCAATGACTAGCCAAAGATCGATTAATTTCAACTCGATATTCATCAATCAAAGCCAAAACCTGTTTAATTTTCGTCAATTAGTTGTCAATGAATGAAGTTAAATCATTCAAGAGTCATTGTATCTATTGTCCGTCATAGACGAACTAATGTCATATCGATATCGTATGGTTATAAATAATTATACCTTAATTAATAGGTATTTTGGTAACACATTCATATAAAAAATGAAAAAAAGGTAGATAACAAAAGAAAGTTAGCTTTGTTCCAAAAAATATTGTTTACCTAAGTACTACCAATTTCGTTATAATTCTCGTTTATTTGTTTTAAATTAATAAAAAACCCAGTTTCCACTTTGACAAGGACTAAAACAAAATGCTCTTCCTGTACCTAAATTGACTATTAAACAAATAAAACACAACGAAAGCGGAAGTAATTTGCTATCATAAATGTACACACTTTTTTCTACATAATGTCAAAAAATGCGGTAAATGACATTTGCAAATTAAATGTATGTATAAAAAACATGTGTCACTTTTGATTGAGAACCAAACCAGTATTAAAAGACTCACATTATCTTATCATATCTTAACCAAAAAGCATTTACTTATCCGTTTTTTTCTTATATGTATAAAAAATCAATGTCCATCATCCCTTCTGTAGGTGTCATTATCATACGTTATCTTATCTAAATGTCAAAAAAGTGGGAATTATATTTAGGGGTTGACAGTTCCTTTGTGTATTAAACAAAAGATACTTTGATGGCATGAGAACGGTTAAATGAAAACACTTCGTACTTTAGCTGTCAAATAAGCACGTTCGATAAATTTTGTTAAACTCAAAGAGGAATTAATGGGCGAAGAAATTATACAGGTCACATTTTTCATGCAGAAGTAAACGAAAATGTCAGACAGCGAAAAGAAATGTCAAACAAAAATCGGATTTAAAAGACGTCGTATAGCTTTCGGTACGTTACGCAGATTTGAACGTCAAGTTTTCAGATTTTTTTATTATTATTCTGTGTTAAATGTTTTTATGTATAAACAAAATTATGCGTGATAAAAATTATTTTCGGAAAGCTTAAAAAGTTAAAATTATGCGTGTCATGGAACACGCATAATTTTGTTATAATCAATCCTAAACATGTTAATCAATCCTTAACAACGAATTATGTAGGTATTATAAGAAACAAAATCAAAAATTTTGAACTTTTGTCAGATTTAAAAAAAAAAAAATCTACAGTCGTAATCTTTGACTGAGTGAGAAAGAAAGTTAAACAGAACACAACAAGGCAGAATAGTTTAGTAAAAATCGTCAGAACAATGTAGAATAGAAAACAGCAAAACAACACATATGACAGTTTATATATGCATCTGCATATGTGACTCAAAAACAAGTAGACAAAATAACACCCCAATTAAGTTTGTCGGGAATAGCCTCATAAAACAAAGATTAAATAATCAATTTATATTTAACTGCTTCTTTTCTTGTTTGTAATTCCTAGCGAAAGTCTGATTCCATGGATTCAGTGAAAGGGGAATTCAAAATGCGAAAAAACAGCATCAAAATGACTCATAATTACAAAAGAAAAAAAATTCATCAAAATAAGAAAATGAAAAACAAAAATAAAAAAAGGAAATTTGAATACATAACACAAGAAATGTCATTATGAAAACAGCACACTACAATGACATCCAGCATGACATAAATCATCAAATAAAAAAAAATAAAAAAAAACAACGAATTGTCATTCATTCATTGTTATCTCTTGTGACATTTCCGATATGCTGCTCGTGTGTTTTACTTTACACACTGCACATAAAGCACACACCAAAAATATGACCAAACAGAGCGCAAGTTTCACCAACGTTGAAATGAAACCCCCGTACAAAAAACATTTAAGCAAAAACGAATGGAAAGGAGGACTGCAAATAATGAAATAAGATTGAGAGAGAGACTGGTGAATTGTGACTTGTGAGTCACCATATTTCTTTTTCTTCAATAATAATAATAAAAAAAAAAATAGCATTGCAAATAAATTATTATCCAGTATTTTTTTAATTATTTATAGCAAACAGCTGATAATGACAACACTTAACTTACCAACTATACAAGTTTTGATGATTAATCCACAAAATTGTTGGTTATTCACGATGATGAGTTGGAGGAGAAAACATATGTTTGTTGGTTAATTTTTTTCATTTTGTAGATATAATCCCAAGAGAATTGACATGGCGACGTCGCAATGAAAGAAAATAAAGAAGAATAAAAAAAACTTTTTATCACAAAAACACAAAATACTACAACAAAAAAAAAAATCACTTAATTTAGATACATTTTTTTTTTAATTTTTTTGTATTGTAACTTATTTTTAAAGCAGCAGCAAATAAGTAATTAAGGTACAAAAAAAAAGAAGCCAAGTACATTACACATACACACACAAACACAGGCTTTTTTGTTGTTTTTTTTTTTTTTTATTTTGTTTTACTTTTCAACCAGACAGAATGTAGGTAGGTACGTGGTAAACGAAAAAAAAAGATAATTATCAGGGAAAAAACAGAAACAAAGGAAATTGACAAAAGACTATTTCTTAAGAAAAAACAAAAAAAAAAACAATTTAAGAGCAATAAAATATTTGATTTATTTTTTTTTTAACTTGAATTTAAATTCATTAATCACATTTAATCGTTAATTTATTCATGTTGAAATATTTCAAGAGAAATTCTTCTTCTTCGACAACAAAATAGAAAAAAAAATTAAAAAGAGGAAAAAAATCGAACAAATTAAATAGATTGAAAAAAAAAAATAGCTAAAGATAAAGAACCAATCTAGTATACGGGACAGAAGAAAATCGACTTGAGATTTTTTTATAAATCTATGTACGTCGTACTATACAGTCTATTTTAATTTTTAATTTTAAAATCCAAAACGTTTTTAGTTTGTATTATGCTGCTCTAAAATATTGCATATTTCAATTTTTTAACAACAACAGAAAAAAATGGGTTTAAAAAAAGTAACGAACAAAATGGGGGACTTCCTGTAGAGGTATTAAATAGCAATGTAAAGAGAATTCAAACACAGGGGGAGCACTTAATCATAAGTTTTCTTTTTTTTACATTTTTTTCTTTTTTTTTGACAGTGACAGGAGAATGATATGTTATTCACATAACACACGTAATTTAATTATTTAATTTTTTTTTATTTTCTATTTAAAGCTTTCACTTACATTTTTTAACAGAATTAACATAAAATTTAAATAAAATTTATTTATTTTTTTCCACTGAGAGAATTGCACTTTCTGGTATTTTATTTTTCTTCCCTTTTATTGTATAATTATATTGCACTTGTTTTTAGTGATAGATTTTTATAATTTTTTTTTTTTTTTTGTGATAAATCGCACTTCACAAAATTTTATTTAAGAAAATAAAAACAATCACATATACACTTTCAAGTATTTTTTTATTTTTTTTTTTATTATTTCTTTCCCTTTTGTTTAACCTCAATAGAAAAATGTATGCAGCAGGGGGACACAAAGGCAAAAACAAAATTTTTAACAATGACAATTTTTTGCTTCTTCTTTTAAATTGAATTTCAAAAAAAAACCTATCTAACGTGGATTTGATCCTCCCAAGTTGGTGAAGTCTCCAAGCACTCGATTCAGACTAAAATTGAATATGAACTAGAAGTTTGCCCGCACCACATAAAGGCGGATATAAATGAAACTCTTGGCAGGGGAAACCGAGAAAAAAAACCCAGCTCTGTGTCGTGTTTCGTGTGGTGTGTATAAAATAAAATAAAATAAAAGATTTTAATATTCAACAACGCCATCATCATCATCATCGTTCGTTTTGTTGTTGTTGGTTGTTGTGCCTCGCAAAACAGGGATGACAATTCACTTCGTATTTTGACAAGCAAGCGGTATGTCGGTATGGAAAATGTGTATGAAGAAGAATATTAAAGCTAGTTTTCAAAAGCTCAAAAATTACGGCGAATGTCTACATTTCCAAACTGTAATCAGATGTTTCTAGGTTGCCTGTCAGAATTTGTAGATTTTTAAGCAAACAAATGCAATAAAACAATACACTCCAGGTCGATAAACTTAAACTAAAGACGGATTAAATTTTTAAAACAGTTCTTATTCTGACTATCACACGTCATTTCTTATATATTGTTGCATTGTTGACTCTTTCTTTGATTTTTTGTCTGTAATTCGTTGGGTTCCTAAGATAGCGTATAGGATGAATTTATCATGTCTCTCAGAAGCTCCACTTTGGCCCATTTCCTTAGGCATAATTTTTTTTAGCCAAACTGCAGATGTTATGAGTATATCAACCCAGTTCCAAATTTCAGTCCGAATTGAATTCGTGAAGGAAATTTATTTTTTGGCATGAAAGAAAAAACGTTAGTTATGCCAATTCGATAGTTTCGGTTTGGAACACCACAATGTGGAAGAATTGCTGAAACGAAACGAAATTCGGATACCTCCTTTTTAATACACAGGTGTGTATGTCTTGGACTAAGGTTTTTCAGGTGACGTGAAGCCTACGAAACAAAGTTACATAGGCTCTTTCATTTTTCATTCTAATTTAAAAATCCCATACAAGTACAGACTAAAGCTCTTGAAAATCGGGTTCCTGATGGCCTAGCCGGGTACCCGAATAGAATCGAAACCCCCGTTTTTTGCCCCTAATTCCAGATTTTGGGGGTTTTACGGAATTTTTACACACCATTTTGTAATCAGTGCCACAAGCTCTACAAAACGCCACCCGCGTATATTTTCTTACCCTGTTTTACTCTGTTTTTTTACACACCATCTAATCAAAAATATTCCGCAAAATTTTTTGAGAAATTAAGTTTTGAATAGAAGTAGATGTTTTTGTAACTCAGTTTTAAAAATTACTTATTTTAAAACTCAACTAATCAAATAAAAAAAAAAAAAATAAGGAGATGTTCCCTATCTTAAAAATTTGGGAACGAGGAATATTTCCTTTGGAATTTATTTGTATCGGGAATATAATTACCAAGGAAACTATCTATCATTTTATACATTTTTTTTTCTTTCGGAGATTCACGATCTCTGCAAAAATTCCAGGCGAACAAAATGTTTCCGAGGAATGTATAAATAAAATTTAAAAATTACTGCACAATTAATTGATGCGTTCCTTTAAACTCCAGTATCTACTCATAAGCACTTCTGGCTGCATTTCTACTTCTTTAACTTTATACTACAAGAATTTGTAAGAATTTCAAAGTCACCTGGTGAAACATTTGTGCTAAAAATACAAAAATATTAATCACTCGCCAAACTGCGTATCTATTTACCACAGATATTTTTCTTTCAAGTTTCCGTTTTGTAGTTTCTCTTTCGTATGGAATTTGTCGTTTCCCCTCAGCAGCATAACTAGACTTAAAGGATTAACGCCTAGTTCACTCTATTCTTCCAATACTTCATTCTTGTATTTGCACTTTGTAATAGCGTTTTCATCCCTGTTCTCGTATGTTGTATCACACAAAGAAATTGTTGATGATATTATAGTTGATTTCATTGGAATCGAATGCTTGTAGTGGTGAATTACTTATAAAACAAACAAACAAAAAAAAAAAAATAAACACACACACAAAAATAGGGGAAATTTAAGTGTTGTTATAAAATGCGATTTTAAGCTATTTGTGTCGCAGCAGCACACGTTTTTGTTTCGTCTTTGTTTTTGCGGTTGAATCAATTTGGTTGTTGGGATATCATGCCCTGTTCTCTCAGTTCAGTTTCTGTATACTCTATATTTTGTGATCATAACAATTTTACGTGGGTTATTTAGTATTCACCATTGTGAAATGCTAGCAATTCCCCTCATTTTGTTTTTGGTTTTTGTTGTTCATAGTTTGATTGACGGATGGGTGAATAAAATTACGATTAGGAGAAATTTCATTTGAGTGAGGGGAAGTTTCAAAGTACGCATTTTGTGTTGGTATTATTTTTATATATGGTATAACTGTTTGTTTCTTAAAGAGATGTGGACAATATCGATAGTGAAATGCGAATACTAAACTTCAACAAAAAGAGATTGTTTTTTTTTTTCAAAAACCCCAAACTCTTGTATTGTTCGTTTCCATACTTTCGAAACGAAAGTACTTATCGCAAAAATTACTATGACTACAATAAATATTCATATTTATATAAATCTACTCCTATTGTATTGTTTAAGGAAAACCAGTGTGTGTTTGCATAAACATTTCTTACTTCGCATCAAAGGCCAACAACTTTATTACTTTTTTTTTTACATATTTATAATTCGCAGTTACTTTGTAATATTCTCAACGTTTTACATCATTTTATTTTCTTTGTTACGTTTCTTTGGGAAATAAAAAAAATTTATACGAGTATATCGTTGTCTTTTGTAGCAGAGACAAAGAAAGTAACAAAAAAAAAAAAAAAAAAACTCACAGAGAAGTGAACAACATTGAACACTACACTGTATAGGTACCTACTCGAACTGGCCCGAAATTATATTATAAATGCGACGAGTGGTGACTACAACGAAGAACGACAACGAAGTGTAGACGACAACGACAGACGCACAAAAACAGATATTTTGTGCGTAGTTCGATTGTGGTTGGAGGAAGGTTTCGGCTGCTCGCCTCTGGGTGAAATGATAATAATCATTACAATACAAGTGCATTTTAGCATCATCTCTTATAACAATGGAGAGAATGAATGAAAGTGATTGAACTTTGAAATTTGAGAATTATGGGAGTAGGTATCGTTGTTTTTTGTTGTTGTTCTTTTTATTTATTTGTTTGTTTAAAATTCTACGGAATTTGTTATCGATAAGGTAAACATCCAAAGTCTGATGAAATTGACAAAGGAGCGTAGTAAACAAGCACTCAAACATCAATAGTTTGGTAGTTTTTTTCTCTTCAAATGCTGGTATTCAAACAATAAAAATACTTTACTTTAACGGTTAAAAATTGTCGCTTATATCGGATGTTTTTCTAAATTAAAAACAAGATTTTTTTTTTTTCAAAACATTTTGTTGAAATTTTATAAAATATGCCAAAAAAATTCCATGACTAGTAAAAATAATAATAAATAAATTATCACCCGTTCAAATGGGAGGGAGAATTTTCTTAAAAAGGGTTTAACTTTTCCATTTATCGGCAGTACGAGCTTTTCCAAAAAAAACACAACTAATATATGTTTTCTGATGACTTTCTGGTCATCAACCTTCTTTTATTAACGTTATACAAATTAATTTTATATGATATAAAAATGATTTTCAAAACTAAGAATTTTGAAAAAAAAAAAATTCAATGCTTAACTGATTTTTTTTTCAATTTTTTTATTTTAAAAAGCATATAATTTGATCTTTTATTTGACTCTTTTGTATTTCAATAATTTTTTTTTCTGCTTTGAGTCAACTTTTGAGAAAATTCCCCCTTTCATCTGAACGGACGAAAATGGACCCCTATTTTTACTAATTTGCTTTAGTTACTCCACTAATTCTGGTCCGCGAACTTAACCACAACCACCACGATGCTCCCGATGGTCCAACCTTGAACTATACATATGTACATAATCAAAGTAAACCCGGAACAATTTGGGACGAAACACGAACATTTTAAAAATAAAAACATTTCACCTTTTTAGGTGATGTCATTAACTTTTTTAAATAACAATGCAAATGGTAGATACTTACAATCGGTATTTTAATAAAAATATAACATCTTATGTTGATTTTAATGAAGAGTAATTACATACCTGAAATAAAAATAAAAGAAGGTTATTATTTTCAGGTAAATAAAATTCAATAAACTCTCTGAAATGTTTGAGGAATGTGTTTAACATATTCTTTTTCTTAACTATAATTTGTATGCAATATATAAATATAATCCAGAGCTTGAAAAGAATTCTGCCATTAAAGAAAATAAAATGTCTAAAAATCTACTATAATGTGTAGGTAACACCACCAATATCAATTTTTATTGATAGACCAGCCTACAGAGAAAAGTATAAGCATGTTTTTAAAACTGAAAACGGGACTGTAAGTTTGCCACTATTTTGAAAAACGCAAACCAAGTTTGACAACTAGGTTTAAAGCAAAATTGGTGAATAGATTCTTTTGGATTGGATTTGTAAATTTCGGACTTTTTTGTGCGTGTTTTTAATCCATCGCCATCGTAGTTATCTTCATATGGAATTGAGAGTTCATGGCTTGATGAAATATATTTTGATACAAAACTTGTATTTAGTTCCAAAATGAAACCTTAATTTTGTCATATTTTGACAATCAATGTTTTTTTAAGTGCTTTGTTTATATTACTCCGCGATGATTTATAGGTTTCCGGATAAGAAAATTATGTGCGAATGAAATTTTCACTTTAAAAAAAAACACTCATACGCCATACATTTCTTTTTTATATAATTTTTTTAAATTGTAAAAAAACGATATTTAGTTTTGAGAAGGGTACGGTGGTCTGCAAAGTTTTATTTTAGTCCTTCATATAATTTTCTAAAATTATGTAAGATTAGACTTTTCTGATTCTAAATCTGGTTTCAGAAAAATTCTATTACGAATATTTTTTTTTTATTGATTTTTTTAAAAAATGTGTTTGTTTTGTAGAAAAGAGCTCTCTTAGATTCAGTTGACCTAGTATATATTCAAAAAGTATATATTTGGAGGACTTATTCCACATAGTATTAGCTAAGACCTTATTTTTATTCATCAATTAATAGACACATCTTAAACCGTTATTTCAAAAAAAAATCACCATAAATGTCATAATTCCGTAGTTTTTCGGATGCACACTTCAAAAAATAAACCTCTAATTTAGAGAATAGTATAGAATTTCTATACTCTTGATTATGGCCAAGTTAATTATGTTGTAAGGAAGGCAGTAATCAAAGAAAAACCAATAAAAAAAGGATATTTTGTGCTTTTTAAGAGGACTGATTTTTATGGATTTTTCAAATTTTTTTTTGTGAAGAATCAAGAAGTCTTACAAAAAATTGTTAAGGAAAAAACTATTTTTTGTAAGTTTTTCAATGATTTCTCATGTTCCCCCTAATAAATTTTGTTGGCTTACTTCAGATTCATGCACAGCATCACAAAAAAATATAAAGTTAGCCATTGACAATTATCACTTCAGAACTTTCCACTTCTAAAAACGCTTTATGTGACTACAAGAGAGTATTTTGAACAAATCATAAATTTAATTTTGAAATATCTTTGTGCACAAAGCGAATTTTCAAATGATTTAATTTAATTCACATCCCATTAATAGTCTTGTAATAAAGTGTTTAGCAGTAAAGAAATTATAAGTTAAATATACCGAAGTTTGTATTAGCATATCTCGAAAACGTGCTAATTCTGATTTCAGATACGGGTTGAGCTAGCCAAAGTCTTTTAGAAAAGTATAGTTTGGTTTTAAGGCGATTTTCGTTGCAGACTGCATGTGGTTTTTTGTGTTTTGTTTTGTGTTTTTTTTTTTATGTTTGGACTCAGGACTGAGTGGGTCGATTTTGATGATTCTTTTGTATTGGAAAACTGATGTAAGCTTACTTCAATTTGGTCAAGTTCTGGCAATGGCATCCATGAGAAAACATAAACAACGACAGAGACTATCGTTCTTATGTAGGTATTAGTTTTCGTATTCCCGAAAATTTATATAAAATATAAAATGTATCTTATATATTTTTCGGGATTCAGAATTTTTGTGATTTTGAGCTCTTGGGATTTTCAGTTTTGGGATTTTGGATTTTTTAGAATCTGTATTACTGGAATTTTGAGTTCTCGGAATTTAGAGTTTTAAGAATTAGGAGTTTTTGAGATTCCGGGATTTTGGGTTTTGGCATTCGTTTCTTGGGATTATAGATAAAACCTGTTAAGAATTAGGGGTTTTTGAGATTCCGGGATTTTGGGATTTCGTGTCTTGGGATTATAGATAAAACCTTATAGAATATAATCTTAATATTGTTTTTAATTGCAAAAATAATCATTTCAAACAAAAAATAATAGGTTTTCTATGGAAATACTCTTACGCGAGACGATTCGAAACTCAGAAGTCTATAGATGTTTTAGAACAAGTCATAAGATGATTGTAGCTGTCGCTACGTATGAATAACATATCCGGATATACATTTGAAAGCCAGGTAAACAGAAAAATAAAAAAAATGTAATCATCTATTGCTGACGCAATAAATTTAAAAGTACAAAACTTACTACCTAATAAAACCAACATCATTTATGAATTTCATAAAAAGCAAATCCAAATAATCAGATAGGTAATCGTTGTATCTAATGTGTGTATCACCAATATACTGACTGACTCATTGATAATTTCTAAGAAAAAGAACGAAATATAAAGAAAAAAAAATATTCATAAATCTTCTAGAAAGTATTAATTTATGATTTCCGAACAAAACCAAATTCCACTAACTATCTACCAAATACGAAAAAAACCTTCTATTTTGTTCTTAAAAAATTTCTAAAATAAAACAAAAAGCAACAAAACAAAATCATTTGTCAATAAAATTTTAATCTCAAGTGCAAAAACTGATACTAAAAGTAGCAGCGATTATAACTCAGCTTTAAGAGGGGAAATTTGAAAAATTTTGAAATAACAACATTTTTGCTATCTCATCTCACCAATCAATGGTTCAACAACAACTCAACAATATTAAACAACAACAAACAAAAAAGGAGGAGAAGAAGGTATGATAATTTAGACTCTAGACAGATAAAGCAAAGAGTGGAGAGAGGAGAAAGAGAGAAAATGAGGCGAACAAGGCAATTGGATCTGAATAATTCATTCCAAAAACTAAACATACACTCATCCATACAAATACATTTAAAATAAAACATTGTTTTCTGAAGGAGAAATTCCAAAGAGAACAAAATTCCAATAAAGAGTGAAAAACAACAATTTTAAATTGGGAGCGAACTGATATGGAGCTGGTAGCTGGTACTTGGAGCTGTGTGTTTTATTTTTTCATGATAAAATGTTTCACAGAATTTAAGATTAAAGCTTTTGAAGTGTTTGTGAAACGGTCGAGATGTTTAACAGAGATTAGATCATCTTTAGAGGGAAGATGTCAATATTTCTAATGAAAAGATATCCCAACAATATTTTTTATGAAAATTAATAAAAGAAAATTAAAGCACAGAACAAAGCAAAAAGTATATTTCTCAATATTCAACAACGGAAGCAGGGGTGTCGAATGCCCATCTTAAAACACACCTTTAAAAATTCCCCTCCCTTACACTGGTATTGGTTTTGATCTGTGCTAACATGTGTATAGAGCAAAAAAAAAAAAAAAAAAGAGAACAACAAAACGTGTGTTTTTAATCGAAATAAATTTTAAACTTCAACATACACTCTCTGACTCGACATTGCCCCAACGAAACAAGTATATCTAAGGTAGGTAATCGAGGAAAAAAAAGAAAGAGGAATAGAGAATTACAAAAAAATATATAGCCAAGAGTATAAAAGGTGTTGTGGTCTTGTGGCGGACACATCATCGGAAGTCAGGTGTTGAAGGCAGTGCAAATAGTTGTTGTTGGTGAATGTACGAGTACGCGTCATCATTATAGTAAAGTAGGTACATACAAAAGCAGAGAACTGCATGTTTTTGAATCAGAAGGAAGAAGACGAAGACAAAACACAATATAGCAGCAGCAACGAAAAATAAATAAAGAAACAAGAAAAAAAAACAAAACAGTGTATCGGAATGGGGATGAAGGTTGTCTGCTGAACTCTACTCACCACGTACATACAAACATACCTACATACATATGCCATGTACATATGTAGCCATCTACAACAACGATAGTAATAATTGCCGTCGATTCGCATTACTGTGTTCGAGTTCGAAAGTGTCTGAAAGGAGTAACTTACGGATTTCTTTTCTTGTATGCTCGTAAATCGTCTTTATCCTCCTCGTTCTCCTCGTCCTCGCCATCATTGTTTTTCTTTGAAGGAAATCCCAATAGGATCAGAGGCATAAGCATAGTTGGATAAAGTTAAGGTGAAGCAATTGGATTGCTGTTCATTCACTTTTCAGATAAACATATATCGTTCGTACATACATACACATGTGTAACTAATACACTACATAGCAACATACAAACATGTGATTTATGAACAATCTGTCAAAATTATGTCTAGTCATTTATAATATTTTTTTTTGCATCCACACCAAAAAAAAAAATAAAACAGAGCTCTAGGTCTTTCATAGACTTTGGGGAATTATGACGTCAACAAAAAAAAGAAATGAAAAATCTTATTTAGTGGTGAAACTAATTGATTTGGCAATCTGGTTTGAAGAAATAAAAAATTCAACAATCAATGCAATTTAATTAATTGTAACGTTAACTTCACCATGGGAAATATATTTATGTAGGTACCATGCGGGGAATTTTGATTCTTCCACGTGAATTAACAATTCTTTGCAAATGGAATGATTATAAAAATCATTTTATTCAAACTTGAAAAATCATTTGATTAAATAACCATCAATTTAAATTGTTTTTAAAAGGTTTTCTAATGGTTCAACGAGTACCTACCCTATGATTGACACTTGGCATGATTTTAACTGTCACCAGTTTACAAGAAATTTTATTTATGTGTACCTACTCACAAGTGATTCTCACGAAATAAGAACCAAATAAAATAAGTCAAGTTTTGCCCTGAAACAAAATCAAACTATTGTACATCGTGTTTTCAGGAAACATTGTGAGAACAAAACAGTTTCTCTACAATTTTCATAAAGACTATTCTATTGTTTTTTTTTTTGTTTTTTTGTTTTAATTCCAAAATGCACATTGAAATTTTAAAATGTTATTGGGCAACTAAACTTCAATTGCAAATAATAGTACAATAAATGAGGGTATTTTTAGATTCCTGAACTTTTTCTGACGGTTATTTTAGTAAAGGGTTACGGACTTGACAACTTTTTTTTAAATAAAAAGCAAACCATTTGAAATATTTATTTCAAAAATTTTATTATTGGCTTGAAGTATAATACGCGGGTACGTTTGCAGCGGTCGAATCGTTGGACCCAATTTTAGACGACTCGGCCACACATTTCGGCCGAAACGGCCACTATTTTGCGCTCAATGTTGGCTCTGAGCTCTTCCAACGTCGTCGGCTTGTTGGTATAAACCAATGACTTAACGTAGCCCCAAAGAAAATAGTCTAGAGGCGTTAAATCGCACGAACGAAGCGGCAAATCGACTGGCCCATTTCTTGAAATAACACGCACATCATAATTACTCTACAATAATTCGATTGTCGTTCAAAACATGTCGTTCAAGTCCATATCTCCCAATTCGTGCCAAAAATAGTCGGTTTTCATTTCGGGATAACGTTGGCCATTCACAGTTAAGTGACGATCGTTATCGTGGACGAAAAAAAAAATGCCCCAATAACGCTGCCGGCATAAAAACCGCACCAAACAGTTATTTTTTGTGGATGAAGTGGTGTTTGTTGGAGCAAATGTGGATTTTCACCAGACCGATAACGCATATTTTGTTTATTGATGAACCCATTGAGCCAAAAATTAGATTCGTCAATGAAGATGATTTTGCGATGAAATCATCATCTTGGCGCATCTTCTCCAGAGCCCACTCGGAGAAAGAACGTCGCTTCAAATGGTGCATCGGCTTCAATTCTTAAGTCAGCTTGATCTTGTATGGGTGTAAACCAAGATCCTAACGCAAAATACGCCAAAATGTGGTTTGAGAGATTCCAATTCTTGAGAACGCCTTAAAATTGAAAATTTTTTGGGTCGTTTTCTACGGACGCCTTAACAGCAGCGATATTTTCGACCCTTCGACTCAAATTTTTGCACTTAACTTGTTATTGCCTGTCTACTAGTTCGAGAATTACGACTGAAAATTGGAGTTAACGCTCTTAAAGTCGCGGTCACCGACTTCGAATTTCGGTAGAAATTTTTTTATAATTTGCCGACGTTGCTCAACCGTGTACTTTGTCATGATGAATCTCCTATTTTCTTCTTGGCTTTTTGGTAGGTATTCGTTAAATTTTTTGTAGTGAAACAGTGGAGAATTTTCTTCTGAAAATTTTTCAAGTAGGGGTGAATGATATTTTGTTTTGATACTTTGACGTTGGGCAAGAATTTTTGTTTTATACGCAAGTAAAAATACACTTGGTACTGTATTACTTCAGATTGAAGTGAAAGACAAAAAACTATTAAAAATAAAAAAAAAGTAGATCGCAGAACTTCCTTCTCTGACATTCGATCTGCCAGCAAGGTAGATAATGCGTGATTGATCATTTTAAATAGAACTCTGATTTTATTAGCTTTTAGTTATTCCCACTGTTACTTTTAGCCCCGCTCTCCTACTTTTAAAATAAAAAAAAAAAATATTTTGTACCACACACCTTTTTTTATTTTCTCAAATGAACTGAATTTAATTTCCGGGTAAGCTATATTAATTTATTTATTCACCTCCACCCACTCGTTTTTATTCACCACGCAACAAAAAAATGGTATTGAATAAAACAAAACAAAAGAAAAAAATAAATACAAATAAATATTGAAAATAATTTTACTCTATATACAAATACAGGTACATACATTTTGACGTCTGACGTCCTTCAACTCTCCTCCATTCGATTCACAATTTGTTTGTCCTTCACAAAAGAGGAAATTAAAATTGAAAAAAAAAAACGTAGTCGTTATTGTGCTTTGAAGTTGCGAAGCATGTGTTCATTGTTGTCATCCATCTACTGCCTGCTTAATGATTATTATGATGATGATGATGATCACTGATCAGTCGCGGGGCGTGTGAAGTACGCCTCTGTTTATAATGATTCTGCTATTTCTCTTGTTTGACTTTTAGTTGAAAACGCAAAAAAAAAAGTTGTTTCTGGCTTTTGTATACACGTTGTTGTTATTGTTTGTTCGGACAATCGTCATCACTTGCGGTCAGTGAACGAACGGAAAAGCGGGAGCGTGGAAGATAAGAGCTAGGGCAAATTCTTGTTTTATGAATACAATATTTATGACCTCAAGAATATTCTTTGGAATTTCCAGGTAGTTTAACTACAAACATTTTTCTAAAAAAGGCACATATTTTGTGTTGTTTTAGCTATGAAACAGTTGAAGGGTTCAGTATGGCAATGTATGTAAGATTCACAAATTTAATTTAGCCAGAGTTGTTAGTTATGAGTTCTAAAATTTAATTTGTGGATTTTTTTTTTATAAATGCATAATTTCGTTTTCCATCATTTTCTAAAGGTGGCTAACGACATATTTCCATTGTTGTTTTTATTTTACAGATAACGTGTTAAAGGCTTTAATACCTTCTTTTTAAAATCAGAGGTCTTCATTGTGTTAGTTTTTGATTATCTGATGTGTGTTAGTATTGAGATACACACAATTACTGTAACACAACACTATAAAACGATTATAGATATTTCGACTATTCACAAAGGTTTTAATAATACCATTTAAAAGAAAAACAACCAACTTCAAATTTAAGACTTTTAATATTTTCTCATGGATTCAATAGTCAGAACTGGGCCAAATCAAAATAGGACCCTATTGGGACCCCATTCAAATAAAAAAGAATCATCAAAATCGATTCACCCAGTCAAAAGTTTTAAGCTAACAAACAAAAAAATACAGTCAAATTGATAACCTGCTCACTTTTTTGAAATCGGTTAAAAACAACTATGATTTTGACAATGACGACCCGAAATTCAACATCTTAGTGATTAAAAAAAAAAACATATCGTCGTTTCAAACAAGAATTGGCGTATCTGCATTTAATGTAATAGTTGATCAAAATAATTCTAATAAGGAACTGTTATTACATGCCTCCTTAAAATGAAAATTTATTAAACCATTTTTCGTAAAATGCCAATCTCCTTTATCTGTCATGTCGTCCTTATTTGAAAACATAAAATAAAACAAAAATAATTTATTAAAATTATACGTAGGAATTACGCGTGCTGATTTCGAATCCGGCAGAAAAATTGAAGTATTTTCTGGTTCATCTGTAAGATATATTTTCCCATGACCCTCAATTTTCATATTTGTATGAAAAAAAAAATTGTCGTTTCGAAATTCCTTGCTTGACATTCAATACCGTGTAACATGTACATATGTTTATGTACTCAGCATTTGCATATAATTGAGGGTGACAGAAGACCCATCTTATATTGTACAAAAAATTATACACCTGATGCACCTTCAATAAAGAATAACAAAGTCAAAGAGACAAAACCAACAAAGCAAGGGGATGTAAGTTTTAGTTTAAGAGTTTTTATTATTAATTTACTTATTGTACGAAGCCCTTGCTTGTTAACTTTGACTTACGTCAAGGGATCCCCTCTATCTTTCTGCAGAGCATGCAGACGCGGCCACTGACCTTAGGGGAGGTTATTTTACAAAAAATAAACGTTTATTCAGGTTGAAAGTAATTTTACTGATGGTGATTACCAAAGTCAACACTAAAGACTTCGGGAAAGACGAAAAACAATGACAACGAAACCAAGAACACATACATACGATTTTGTTCCTCGTCGATCACAGCAATAGAGAGACCCAAGAAGAATGGATAATTTCTTAAGAAGCTTTCTCAAGAATACCAAAGGATTGCGAAAAAAACAGACATACATATATAAACCAGGCATAAGTATGGTATATATGTACAGGAAATTATTTTGCGGCTTGAACTTGAATGAAGAGGATTGGAATTGTGGGAAATTATTCCCACGAAGTGCAAAATCCTTTCTTTCGTCGATGTTTCTTGTTTCTCGTCTTACCTTCGTGTGTGTGTGTGTGTTTGTGTGTATACTAAGAAGTTGAAGTGTACACACTTCTGGGTTGATTAATTTCATTTCCTCACAGCTAGAAGAACACAAAGAGTATATATGAGGGTCTCGACTCTCGACTCTCGAAGATGTTTATACTGCTGCTACTACTGCAGCTCTGTGTTGGATTGCATTGTTAATGCTTGCTTTATTGGAAGCCACAACACCACCCAGCCAGCCAGCCAATATAGCCAGTCAACAACAGCCGCAATAGTATTCAGTCATTTCACTGGATGACTGACTTTAGATTCTCGTTGTCCATGCTGGATGACTTGATATCTAACTTTTTTTATCCTAAAGAAAATTTCATAGCTGATTCTTCACAAATACAACATCAGCAACAAAAGAACGAACGAAAAATAAAAAATCAATGTATTTTGAGGAGATATTAAGCAAAAGTTTCCCTGATTTATGGCCCGCCGTGTAGTCTTTGATTGTTAATTCAAAGTAAAGTAGTTAATGTAAAACGGCGGCGCGTCGGACAAAGGAGTGCAATGACTGATTTGAATACAATTGAAATGCAATTCATGACGAGGAGCTCTTGAAAAACTTCTCGAAATAGGCTATAATTAGGGTATTCGTTTTAATGAACACATCAATATGGAGCATGGTGTTACACAAAATGAATGAGAATTAATCACTCGCATGCTTTGAGATTTATGGGCTGCTTTTTTTAATGTTTTAATAAGCTGTCCACAAAATTTTATTATTCTGTTCGTTGAGATTACAGTGTCCGGACAGGACGGATGACCCAGCTGAAAAAATAAGTACGACTCAATACCTTCTTACATTTTTGGAGTTCAGGTTTAAAACAAGCTCCTTACTTCCGTTCTGAAAAAATATTAAAGAAATGCCGTAGGCTGCAGTCCGAACTATTTGCACAGCACTCATTTACTGATGACGAATTCTGCAATTGGGAAATGACACATCTAGTTCTGCTTGCTTTTGAACAAACAACTTGCACCCCCAAAGTTTGAGGAAGTCCTCATAAAAGAAATGCGATGGAACCAATCGACTTTGATGCGGCGAAATGTTGAGAGCGGTTCCCCACCATAACGGCACTCTTCAGCAATCAACTGTCAAAACACAGCCATCTTTGTTAAACTGACAGGTCTTATTATAATTTAATAAAGTAACAAAGACTCTTCTTCGTCGATCAAGATCCAGAAGATAGCAAAAACACGAGAATGCTGCTTTGGAAATCAATACTTTTATTTTAGTTGAGATGAATGCGCCCATTGAAGGTTTAAACGTGTGGAATAGCTAGAGTTATGCAGAGCGAATATAAAGCCAATGTTGTCATCAACGTCTCACTAAAGGGTACGAGAAACAGAGGAAAATCTTATATCCAACGACCCACCTATCTCTCTAGTGCCAATATTGTTGTTCAAAGGTTAATAGAAACTACGAAATTCAAATAAATGTAAAAGCTAATCTTGACCAACATCAAAAAACTTTCAAATTAAATTTGCCTCCTCGGTGAATGCAACGAATTCTTAGTTTATAAAGGAAGTATGGAGAGAAACATGAAAGAGACGAATAGCCAATAGCACACTTGTAGGAACTTATAAAAATTCAATTATTTCAGTATGTACGCCGGTTAAAATGAAACAAAAAAAAACTAAAAACCCTTTTTTAACTTTCTATTTCTCTTTGTCGAATGCAGATGATTGCAATTTTAGACTTTTTGTGGCTAGTCTACATTTTAAGTCCTACTTACATTTATGGCAGTAGTAGTAGTAGTAGTAGTAGTGGTCCTTCGAAAAATTGTCCTAATTTTGTTTTATGTAGTTTATATGATACGCTATTAACAGCTTTTCGAACATCTCATGTTTGTTTCAAGTCTATATTTGTAATAAAGTAGGTATAAGGTAGCCTACTAAGTAGACATTCGATATGGGAAAGAGAAATAAAGTCCTTTATGGTCTATTATTTTTTGGACCTGGTATCTTAATGAAGACAACCGGCAACACCTAGTCCTCTCAATCTCTTTCACAATGCCGACCTTCAGTATTCGGTCTGCCTTGATAAAAAAGGGCTCGGAGAAGAAGAGCGTTGAAGTTAATCATCTTTGAACCACAAAAGGGTACGGTTGTTAGTTTACTCGGTGTATTGCGGTATCAATACGATGAAGCGCTTTACAAGGGCCGACTTCCCAATTTACTTTTGGTCAAAATCCAGAAATTTCTATTGACAGAGTCCTCAAATGATATTATCAATGCATTTTCTGAAACCTTAATCCTCCCCTATATTTTTGGTTTCGTCTATTCTCAAACAATTTTATTCTCAAAACTACATACATGAATGTATGAATGGATTCCTCAGAAAATTAAATCCACATTTCTAATAATATTCTATCACAATATTGTCTGATTCCAACACCTTTTTCTCATCATCAAGGAAGTCAATACAAATTGTAAAATATATTTTTTTTTCACAAACCACTGTGTGTGTGTAAAATTAAAGCGGCCTTTGCAGTCACATTCAATATTGTATCTCATTTGCACATTTCAATTTAACGACCTTCGAAAATTACTTTATTAGCTTCAAATAGTAGCAATAGCAATTCACACAAAATGATTAATTTTTGCCTTAATAGACAACTTGTAGAATGTTGCTGCGCAGCAACAAAACAAGTCAGCGCACATAATCGTGATTTAAAAAAAAAAAAAAAAATAAAAATTAAAAAAAAAACCAACGATTATCTACATGACTTAATCTACCGCATTTATGCCTAATGTTCTAATATTCATACAAATACGATAACAAAATAAATAAGTTCACCATATTGAGAATCACGGTATCGTCAAACGACCTTTCATTTTCGATACGAGCTTTCAAATTCTTGAACCTTCTTTAGGCTTTTAAAATGTATATAGTCCTTATCTTTACCGAATTGACTTGCCAAACAGCCGAAAGATAACAAAAAAGGGCACCGCAAGTGAGACAACTTTTATTTTTTTAAACGAAATTTAAAAATTTTTCCTTTTGGTGTCTGGGAAGTTTGGTATACCTCAGCTTGTCCCAACTTCAAATATAACAAACCAAAGTCTACAAGAGGAAAATCGATTTTTGTTTTTTTTTTTTAATTTTCTTTTACCATTTATGGCAAAAATGGAACGAAATTGAGAAAAAAAAAAATTATATTTATTTTTCCTAGTCTCGGTTTGTTTTTCTGTTCTGTCTTGTTCGCCATCGCAGTAACAACGACTCATTTTAAATTGTGTCATGAACGCGAAAAGTTAACAACCTTTAACTTGACACGAATCAGTGGAGGGAGCTTGAACAATTGATACACAAACAAACCATCACTACTGCCAGCGCCCGCCAGAGTTACTTTGACCTTTGTATTTCTACGTCTTGTCGCAGTTGGTGTTATTGTTGTTGTCAGCACTGTCTGGTGCTAGCCATCAATGCTATTAGTCGTGCTCTACGTGTGTATGTCCATAGAATCACCAACCAACCAGCAACGCGTGTATGTAAGCCATAAACAGTCCAATGGGTGGTTGAAGCTGATTCCGCTCTAAAGTCGCAATTTTGAAAATGCGTTCTGTGTTTATTAAAATTGCCCATGTACACCATAGATAGGCGCTGGTTTCGCCACTCACCCACCCTTTTAGCCACCACAAGTACTTCCAACTGGATTTTGGCAAAAACTAGAATAATAATTAGGAAAACACGATAGGCTGCGACCCGTATTGGTCTAAGTTTTAAGGTAAACGTCGCAAAATTAAATATTATAAGCGTTTAATACATCGCTGTAAAACGTTTGTGTTATCTGTTGCTCTAGAGTGTCTAGAGTCAACAAAACACACAGCTTCAACACAGCGTAATTGTATTTTCATTGTGTCAGTCTTTGGCGTAATCAACTCTCGCTAAATTAACTTGTTTTTGAGAACAGACGCACTCGATTGTAAATTTTATCAGATTTAAAGGAATAAAATATGTATTTTTTGTTTTTGTTTTTGGTATCAATTCATATGGGTATCATAAATTTGCAAAGATGACCCACATAAAGGCGCAATTTTGTTTTCAGCTCTTGACGTCAGACTTAAATCATTTAGCAATATAATTGAGCCTGTGCAACTTTGTGATTGTGAAATATAGTACATAGAAAATAAAGAGTTCCCGGATGAATTGGAAACGTATTTTTGAAAATAGGTCATTCATGATTGTAAAGTTGAACATAATTCTTTTCTATTAAATATTAAATGATTAAATCTATTTTTTCACTTGTTTTTTTTTATTGTTACAGTTTCAATAGTATTTTCAACTCGCTGAAATAGGAGTTTCGACAGTTGTTGTTCCTTCAATTAAAAAACTGAGTGTGTCTACTAAGGAACTCTAAAAAGAAGACAAATTATCGAAAGAATGATCAGATACAATCAATGATGGCATCACTAGGCCGATGTATTCTGACGATATCGTTTCGACCATATGTGTTTTATCATTCCAGTAGAGAAATAAAGCAAGTAGACAATATTTACAACCTCCATGGAGGGAAGGTTTACGTGGCGGAGGGGCTTACGGTAAATACTACAATGAAACTTAGAGTTATGCAATCGCGGAACTTGTTTCTGCAGAAGGGCCACCCATATGGTCGACAGATCGAAGTGGAGTAGGATCTCACTTATAATTACCTCCTTCGACGAGTGTTTCCACCAAGGCACTACCAACAGATTAGGCGAAATTCCCTTGATGGATATACGGGCTACTAGGACATATTCGGAGGGCAGGCTGATAAGGAGCGGTTTCAACCGGCTATTTCAGGATGGGGGTTGTGCGCCTGGGTTACTTCCCTACCACGGAAAAAAGACTTTGTTCCGAAACAAAAACATGCCTGGAATACGGATGATCTTAATGTTGCCGAACCCAGCAAACAAAACAAGGAAAACAAATTTTGGACCTGTTCGTTTGTTGTGGAGTTACAGAGATGCGATTTTTCAAATTCGAACACTTTTTTTGTAGAATCAAATTACATAGTTGGGCCACTGCTGTATGGGGCAGAAGCATGGGTTTAAAAGATTCGGATGAAAATTTGCTTGGTTGCTTTGAGAGAAAGATTCTTTGAGTGATTTTATCTGGGACACGTGAAGCGTATGGAAACCAACGCACCAGCCCGACGAGTCTTCGAATCCAAACCATCAGGTGTACGCAGCAGAGGAAAACAACGTTACAGGTTGCGCACATAAGTGGAGAACGACCTCAACCAACACGACAGAACTGGCTGGAGAGGCATGTTGGTTGAGGCCGTAATCCATCCTGGATTGTAAGCGCCATCTTTAGTAAGTAAATGTAGACATATTTGATGGCATATTGAAAATCTGTTTCTTAACTACTTAAGATGCCACTTAAATACCAGTGTGCCTCAACCAACAAAACTCTTCAGCCAACTCAGTCCTCAGTAGCTAGCTGCAACCACTTCCGCACACCAACTTGGTTGGGGTCAAGACATGAGCCCTTCCTACTACAATGGAGAAGATTGTCTACATTACAAAATATAAAATTTATTTCGCCCCTAGCTAAAAGCCTTACGTGTTGCTTATATTCCAAACCACTAATTGCTTTAACCGCAATAATAATAAAAGTGATCGTAAGAAAAAGTAACGGTAGACATTACTTTTGTTCACTCAATAGTGTGTGTGTTTTCCTTAATTTAATAAAAAAAAATCTTTATACAGAATATTTATTTATTTTACAAATGCATTACTTGATACTACACCACGTAAATGTAAATTCAAATTGATTTTCTTCCACTCACTATCATCATGAAGAGCTTCTCTCATCATCTAATAGAATATTGCTATAAAATTTCATAGAATGTATAGACAAAAAAATCTCCCGTGTCCCTGTCCATATTGAAGTTGCTATTTTCAGAATCCAATAGAGAATAAAATAATTCATTTGTGATAAAACTCAAGTCAAAAGACCATTTACATAATCACATCATATTGAATGCTCGATATTTAGCTTGAAATTTATTGAAATTTCAAGCAATAATGATACTTAAAATAAAAATCAATAGAAGCTACTAATTTTTTTCTTTTTGGGGTACTCGTATCTGTGGATGTATCTGTATAATATATGGAAATGAATGTAATATAATACTTATGAAATATAGCTCCTTTCAGCTTCAGCGTATATATACATAATATAATAGAAAGGATAGAAAACCCATAGAAAGTTCTTTGCCATCTCTTGTAGTATCTTCAAACGATAGATGTTAAATTAAATGTTAAAGTTTGAGTGCTTGCTGTCGCCAGTTGCATCAAATTACTGTGCGTAAAGGCAAACCTATTAGCACAATAATTATTACTTCAATTACAAGTGCCAACGTGGTTGTGGCAGGAGCACCTTGATTCATCTGCAATCATGATATATTAATTATAACGCATGGTGGTTAAGTGTCGTTTTTAGGAGTTAAACTGGGCGTTAGTATAAGTAAGTTTAAAAATGAGAAATTAAATTTCTAAACAACAAAAAAAAACATTTATCCAGTCTCTTTAACTAATTTTAATGTCATTTATTTACTGAGATTTAGCTGGAACACAAAAAATCATCTTTTAAAATTGAAATTTTTCTATCATCCTCAATTAGCCCTGACACCTGACATTCAGTTTTTGTTTGCTTTTATGTATGTTACGAAATTTTTGAAACAAGATTCTGGTGGCAGGCTCATCTTTTCTCTTTTTTTTTTGATGATTTAAATCCAATCATTCTACCATGGTAACCTTTCAGAAACTACGTTTCTGCATTGAATTTTGGTATTCATACAAAATTATACTTTAAAATAAAAAAAAAAAAAAACGGGAGCAATCAAAGAATTGATTGGGAGAATAGAAAGTGACTCTCTATTAAACCTCATTCAGAGATTAAATGATAGTTATTAAGTCAAAAACACACTTGCGTTTTTATTTAAATGCTCCATTAAAAACGAGATATTTATCTAGAGTGAGAATGAATGTGAAACTAAATAGAATTTTTTAGTTAAATATAAATAGAGAGTCAATAAACTGTCCCTTAGCCAGTCGAGGTTAAGTTAGGTTAGTTTAAAGGTGACTGTCAGGAAAACGTCTGCCACACTTTTGCCAATAATAGACCCATTGTGATACCATATAGCATTGAGAGGAAGTTCCTCTTATTAAACCAGTGGGAGTTTTTCTTTTAAAAGAGCGGTGGAGACTGTGAACAGTGGGGTATTGATGGGGGGGGGGGGGGCTCAGGGAGCCTTCTTCCTCTCTTCTGCAGAAATCATTTCGGAAGACCCCTAGTCTTCTACCATGTATACCTGTAAGGCGGTGTTCAGTGACAACAGCTGTTATGGAGCTTATATGAAATCTGCTAAGAGACACCAAGCATTTAGAACGTTTCAAATCCAGTATTGGAGATATTGAGCTTCGTCTGAGAAGTTGAGTGGAATACTATTAGGGTGATTCTATTCACTCAAAGTATATATGTAAATCTTAAGTTGAAACTGGCATTTTGACAGTTGACAAAACTGTCACAAATATCCTAGGGATATTTTAAAAACTGGAAGTAAACAAACCTTTGAATAATTTCGAATTTTAAATTGAAGTGGTGAATAAAAATAAATTTCAAATCACAATTTGGGATCAACTCCGCAGTTGGTCAACTTTGAAGTTTTCGGCAAGTTGAACAAAACTGAATAAATCCAGACTTAATTGTTGAAAGATCTAAGTCAGAATTTTATATTTCCTTGTATAGAGGACAAGTTCAGTTTTGTGGGGTTTATTTATACCGAGTCCAATTTTTTTCTGTCCATTTAAGTAGCTTGTTGAAATCGGTTTGCATTATTTCTTCCAGGTTAACTAGCAGTTCGTTAACCACGATGTTTTATAAAAGTGGAGATAGGACTGCTGTTGTATGCCATTGCTGACAGTTCTTCTGACAAAGAAATCTCCTAATGCTGAGTTAATAATTGAAGCGTTCTCATCGGTATAATTATTCTGCCACTTCTGGAATCTTTTTTTTTTGATCACGTTAGGTCAGGGGAGCCAAAAAAGAAAAAACGCCAACAGTCTCATTGCGATTAAATCAATCAATCAATCGGATGTTTCATTATTTTTATTGCTGAATTACCAAGTTGCCCTTGGTTACTAAGCTTAGAATAATGACGGGAATCTTGTTCTTATTCTCAAATTATTTCTGCCATAACTTTTCCACACACAACTAGTACCTTCGGCTTAATGATTAGTGGAATTTACTAACACGCTAGGGGCTCCTGTTCAAGCCCAGGCTATGACACCTTGTTTTTCGTGGTACTACCTACATCCTACAGCGTCTTGCGACAATTGACAAACCGCCAAGAGAACTCGTGTCATGAAAAAGTGCATCTCACTTAAGCCATTCGAATTCAGCAAAACATTGTAGGTCCCTCTATTCATGCAGACTTACATGCAGTTTGTTGCGCCATTCTAAAACTAGCTTCGAGCAGATTGCATATGAGTTTGATTGGGTTGGCTTGGCGTTCTAAAATATTGACAATTTTATGATTACGATAATCCATTTCTAGGTTTCGTTTTTCTCCAGTTGGCTAGAAAAAAATTCAAAAAAAATCAAATCGAACATTTAGTCTTATAAAACTCAAATTCAATACTAAACTTGAACTTGAGTATTTATGTACTAACTGTCTTAAGGGGGGCTATAAATGAACTATCAAACACAAAAAAAAAATAACTAAGATCGGGTGTGTTATAAAACTTTTCTAAGAGTCAAAGAGAACTAAGAAAGTGAAACAACTATTCTGGATACCTGATTAATTATTTCCCAGGTAGATCTCCAATTGTAGGAAAATTCATAAGAAATGTTCAGATGCCAGGCACGTCGTACACTAAACACTTGCCTCCATAGTTTCTTTTTTTCTAAACCCGCAGCAAATAAGAGAAGTAGGAGATGTTTAAACTAAGTCACCTTTCATTGGTTACAGACGGCACCAGAAGAATGTTCGCAGCAAGCAAGCAAAACACTCAACTTCTATCAAATCAACTCCAAACTAACTAGAAAAACTTAACGAACTTGGCAAGTTTAACGTACTTCTGAGCAAATACAATAGCAATGGTTCCATAAACAATATTGAACAAATTGCGATTCAAGCAAGACACTTTTCCACTATTATAGATTTCCGAGCGGTCCGAGAAGTCAACATTAGTTCGGGCCTCTACTTTGTCAAGGATACAAAAATGCAGTCTATTAAACAACGAAATACTGTTATAATTTTTGAAGGTTAAAATCGCAAGCGATGTGTTCTTTTCCGATTGAGTTTTGGGTAACCTCATTAAAAGTTCTATGCTTCCAGCACCAACAAATGTTGAGAAACAGCAAAGCGTTGGTGCAGAGAAGGAACACAGTTTTTTATAGACTGTGTTTTTTGAAACACTTGTTACTTCGATTATTCAAAAAGCATACTATGTAACTCTGAATTTTCATTTATAAATATGTATGTATGTATTTTCATTAATTTTGTAATCGTTCAAACAAAATAAAGAACTATTTTCTTTTACATTTAATTAAAAAAGGCACTTAACGGTTTGTTGGTGGAAGATGGACAACTTGTTCATATTAAAAGAGTATTCCGCAAGAGATGCATGGTTGGCTATACAGTCTTACCATGAAAAGAGCACTTTCTGTCATAAGGTCCACTTAATGCGCAGTATTTGCAGCTTAAAATTGTACGAGGGTAATGACATTTAGACTCACATTAATGAAATTGCGGTGTTATTTGATATTTTCGAGACATCGGTGAACAAGCTCAGATAAGATTAGACTGTTGCTATGCTTCTTAGTAGTTTGCCAAGAAGCTATGATAGGTACCCTGGTTACTGAACTTGAGACACATCCAGAAGGAGATTTGACTTTCTCTTGTAGTCCAATCTAAGTTGTTGGGAGTAGACAGTCGTATTCAATCCTCAATGGTCCTATTTGTGTTGCGGTCGATATTAAGATCATGTTAAGGAAATCATGTTTTTGCTAGAATCCTTAAATCGCTTAGAATGCCTGAAGCGTTTCCTGAACAAGCACATAATTGTGGCTTTAACTAAGAAAGTCCACCCTATCGAGAAGACATTCATATTACGGCAATCTTTGAATCCAAAAAATAGATGAATCCCCATTACTTTCTCGACACCAACACCGTGTATGACAGCATTATACAAAGACTAGTACTGAAAACTTCGTTTATTTATGCAGGAAGACGAAGGAGAATGCACACTACTCCGTCAGATATCAGTGCATCTCCGTCATAAGACTAAAGTGCAAGATATTTATCATCCAGTTTCTACTATAATGATGCAGAGGCCTTGCCTTTGTCAAGACTGGATGTGAACGCTTCAGTTTATTATGAACTAAAAATTCATTTTGTCCGTCTTCCGGGATGAATTAACGATGGTGAGTAGAGATGAAAATACAACAGCGATCTGTACAAGAACACAAACCTAGCCAAGCGAGTAAAGGTAAACAACCAAGATCGCTAGATCATATGAAGCGCATGGGAAACAAGTTCAGTTCCGGAAAGTTATCGGCTCTATCAGGGGATTACGATGTAAAAGTCCAGACCTCGTCCAACTTGGTGTATGAAGTTGGAGGTAACAGGGTAGGAATTGGGCTGCCTGGAGGAGTTTTTTGGTTGTGGTCCAAATTTACACAAACAACTCGAAATTAGTCGCCTTCAACAGATTATTCATGTTAAAGAAATGTGATGTCACACATATTGGACCCAAAAAAACCTAAAAGGGCGATAATTTACAAGTTTGAGAGATCTATGGAACTGATTTTTCTGACACACAGAGTAATTATGATTTTGTCGGAAGGTTGCAGAATGATTGGTCCTCGTCTTTCCCTCCCAGTTACAAAGAAGAGATTGATTCACAAAGCTGTAAAAAGAATTCCCTATTCGTTTCAAAAAAAAAAGATAGGTATACCTATATTGTAAATGGTTTTCAACTGTATGGATCTCAAGTTTGAGGCTCACGATTACCTATTATAATCATCAATTACAATAAAACACACCCAAACTAAACATCCTTTGTTATACAAACTAACTAACCTGCCATTTACATAAGAAATTCCTTCCAACTTCAACTATACTGTTAATAATAGTTTTATACAGTTTCTAGACATCAATCGAAAACTGTTCATTTGACGCACTGATAGATAAAAACAAAAAAATGTATTTGAAATCAAGAATCTTATGATTAGAAACTCACCTGATTAAATGAAGATTGTGAAAATCTGTGCCCAGAATGGCAAACAAATTATTCCAATAAGATTCGAGGAATTCACAAAGAAATTGTTTGCTCCTTCTTTTCTGTTCACAGAATAATTTTGTTCTATGTATTGTTCAAGATTCTTTATTTGCCCGCACTTTAATTAAATCAAAAATGAAACTAATAAAATCGACAATTGATTTCCCTTCAAAATAGTTGGTCACCTGAAATAAAATAAGCACAAAATGATGATAGATAAATACTTAATATTCAATTTAAAACACACAAAAAAAAACGAAACATATTTCTCAATAATTTATACACAAGATTTACAAGATTTTTTTCCAATGAGTGAACTTCTTGCACATAATAAAAAAAAATTAAATCTGTACAAAACTACAAACAGTTATTTACAATCTTCCAATATTCGAACTATGTAACTTTAAAATCAATTTTAATTAAATTTCAACAAGAAAAATGTAAAATTGTTTTAAAACTTTTTATTTTGTCCACAAAAAATATGTGAACGGGGGGATGGGGGGACGAATAAAATGGCCGCCACAATGGTGTCTCGTCGCCGTAGTCGTCGTTCGCTGCAAATTGCATTTTTCGATAAAGGGTCTCTCTCATACCATATTAAAGTGAAACCTTCAACACACAGTACATATATTTCGAGTGATGCGCCAAACTTTATTCGAAGATTTTTCATGAATTTTTGTTGAAAATGTATAGATAATCGATAAATATGAATTGAGAAGATGTTTAAATTTTATTTATTACTTACAATAATTGGAAATGAACAATTGAAATCAATCAAAATGTCGAATTTCTTTCCAAATTACTATGACACAGCATATCAAACTACACCACTCACTTTTTTTTGTGTTTTACGATGTTAAATTTTAATTTACCGTAATGTCGAATAAGAACGTAGGTATTTTTTTTTTTTAATTTGATGGCGATGTTATTTGACAGATGGATTCAAAATGGCCGCAAGAGCTGTCAAGATAGTAGTTATCGATAGCGTTATATAATGGTACGCCTACACAGAATACATTTTAATTAGGCTCTCATCATGATAACACTAACGGCACCAAATATAAAATTTATTGTTGAGGTCAAAATGTGTGTGAAAATAACCTGTATGCTGTGGTCTCTTATAAATAAACCATACATGGTATGGCTTAAATATTTAAGTTGTCTCTTGATAACGAATCTTTTTTGATTTGAAATCTAAAAAATTGGAAATAACGTTTATTTTGTATTATTTGTGATCCACACAATGCATGGTAAATTTTCATAATTTTTAAAGTCCACTCTAAATTTGATTATTGGTAGGGCCCTAAGGCCCAGTGCGCTGATGAGTACAAGACAAGGATAGAACCATAATTTTCTCCAAATAATTCAAGTATCAATAAATAATTTACAAACATATACCCAAGTTGATTTAAGGGGCATTCATGAAACATACGTGGTAAACGTTCCCATTTTACCAGATGGAAAAGTTTACCAGGTTTCATGAATACTTCTATGGTTTTTATTTTGATTTTGGATTGGTATAAAGTGAACTATAAAAGTATCGTAAGCACCAAAAACAAAGTTAATTTTACAACTGGAAAAGGTGTTTCTTGCTGTAAAATGTTAATTTTGTCACTTACGATAATTTGGCGGTTAGGATTCGATATATACGATGCGTACATGCCTTCAATAAATGTTATCGATTTATCGAATTAAATACAATTAAAACACTCATCCATGTAAACCCTTTTTGTTCTTCTGTGACAGTCTGACAGTTTACAAAACTAGCCGTAAGCCACAAAAATGAACTGTCAAGAAAAAAATACATGTCAACGACTGCAACCAACCTAAATATTTGTGAAATTGATATTTAATTTCTTTCTTAAAACATAAAATATGTCTCCTAAAAATAAATCATCTAGTAAATCCGGTGATTTTGGTATAACACTAAAAAAATATAATTTCAATTACAATCTTTATACATAATAGCATACTCTTAGATGTGGTCCAATACTTCTTAAATCTCATGGAGAAAGACAAAGATCTTAACTCTGGTATTGCAGCTATCAAGACGCTCCTCATGATCCTGGAAAAGAAACAATGTTCGTCTCCTCTTAACTTTAATACTATTAGGTGTGTGAATTAAAATTAAACCATATTATTTCTTTTTGCAGTTGAAACAATTCACATTTTACATGAAACCATGCGCAAAGCAGTCGATGCTATGCGAAGAACTGATATTTCCATTGCTGCCATCGTCTCCGGAGGAGAACTTTTCTGTCGATTTATCACCCTCAGCCTGGATGACAAGCATATGGAGGAATGCCGACAGATTATGTTGCATCGAGGCAAGATTTTCTTGGCCAAGCTTGAACAATCGAGAATGGTGATCGCTCGTCAGGCGGCACTTTTTGTTACCGACGGTTGCAGAGTTCTGACACACTCCAGATCAAGAGTAGTCCTGCAAACACTCATCACAGCTGCCAAGTCTAACAAACAGTTTCATGTGTATGTCACCAATGGAGGTCCAGATGATTCTGGGTAGGTTTACAATTTCTTTACAATTGACAAGTAATAACCAGAACGAATTCTAGTTCCCAAATGTGTCGTGACCTTGAAAAAGCCGGAATCGAAACAACACTAATTCTAGACTCGGCCATTGGCTATGTCATGGAGAGTGTTGACATAGTAATGGTTGGAGCTGAGGGAGTCGTCGAAAGTGGTGGCATCATAAATCGAGTTGGTAGCTTCACTATGGGATTGTGTGCGCGTGAAATGAAGAAACCCTTCTATGTGCTGGCGGAGAGTTTCAAATTCACCCGACTCTATCCACTGAATCAGCGAGATCTCCCAGATGAGTACAAAGTAAGTTTCCTCATTAATTTTGAAAACATGGGTTTTTGAAAATTTTCATTTTTAGTATCGAGCCAAGGACCTAAAGGACGTTTCCAAAAGCCATCCACTCGTCGACTACACTCCGCCAGCTTATATCACTCTTCTATTCACAGACCTGGGTATACTAACTCCTTCTGCAGTGAGTGACGAGCTGATTAAGTTGTACATGTAAGCGAGGCTTGAGAAAATTTGATGTAAATTGTTGGCAATAAAAAAGAGAAGCGATTTTTATAAAGAATTTGTCTACTTTTTTCAATGTTTCGATGATAGAACACGAAAATAAATGACACCCTTGTTTGGAACAACAAGTAAAAACCTTAAAATCAAAATCACAAACATTTTAATTTTAACAACTCTTGGAGTATTTTTATTCAATAAAATCCTTAAATCTAAGCTTAACACGTATTTCGATACAGAATAAGATAACTTATCCTAACAGTCTAACACTTAGAGATCATAGTTAAATTGAAGAGTTCCTTTAGTCTACTTCTTCGACAGTTGGTCCAGAATAGCCGTTTCCACCACCAAAACCATTAGCCTGTTGTTGGAACTGAGCTCCACCTGCACCACCTCCGGCTCCAGTGTGTATTTTCGTCATAATTGGGCTGCAGATTTTAGTAGCTTCTTCCATCTTGTACTCGAATTCTTCCTTTTCAGCTGTGGTGTTGTCGTCCAACCACTTGATGGTTTCCTTGCAACAATCCAGAGCTCTATTTTTGTCCGACTGTTCTAGCTTGTTGCCAGCTTGTTCCACTGCTTGTTTAACATTGAACACGTAGCCTTCTAGGTTGTTGCGGGCGGCAATGCGTTGACGGTGTTTTTCATCTTCTTCTTGGTACTTCTCGGCCTCAGACACCATTTTGTCGATTTCAGCCTGTGATAGTCGACCCTTGTCGTTTTTGATGGTGATGTTCTTGGCTGCACCAGAACCCATCTCCTTGGCAGCAACATTCAAGATTCCATTGGCATCCAAGTCAAAAGTCACATCGATCTTTGGCACACCACGAGGGGCTGGTGGTATGCCAGTCAAGTTAAATGTGCCCAGAAGATTGTTGTCTTTGGTGAGTGCCCTTTCTCCTTCGAAGACCTGGATGGTAACTGCTGGCTGGTTATCAGCGTAAGTTGTGAAAGTCTTCGATTGCTTGCAGGGAATTCTGGAATTGCGTTCAATGAGCTTTGTCATCACACCTCCGGCAGTTTCGATGCCAAGTGACAAGGGAGCTACGTCGACTAGAAGGACATCCTGAATTTCGCTACTCTTGTCACCGCTGAGGATCGCTGCTTGGATAGCTGCTCCATAGGCAACCGCCTCATCTGGATTGATGGATAGATTCAGTGTTTTTCCGTTGAAGTAGTTTTGCAGCAGGTTCTGCACTTTGGGGATTCTGGTAGAACCGCCAACTAAAACAATATCATGGATTTGACCTTTGTCCATTTTGGCATCCTTCAAGGCTTTCTCCACGGGTTCCAGAGTCGAACGGAATAGATCAGAGCACATCTCTTCGAAACGAGCTCGGCTGATTTTAGTGTAGAAGTCAATTCCTTCGTACAGAGCATCGATCTCAAGAGTGGCCTCAGTGCTGGATGATAGAGTGCGCTTGGCTCTTTCAGCTGCTGTCCTCAAGCGACGAAGAGCTCTTGGATTAGATTTGAGGTCTTTCTTATATTTGCGCTTGAATTCTTCAGCGAAATGATTAACCAAACGATTATCGAAGTCTTCACCTCCCAAGTGTGTGTCTCCAGCTGTTGATTTTACTTCGAAAAGAGAACCTTCATCGATCGTGAGTATGGACACGTCGAAGGTTCCTCCTCCCAAATCGAATATGAGCACATTTCGTTCACCAGACAGATTCTTGTCCAAGCCGTAAGCCAATGCCGCCGCTGTTGGTTCATTGATGATTCTGAGCACGTTCAACCCAGCAATTGCTCCAGCGTCTTTAGTTGCTTGGCGCTGCGAGTCATTGAAATAAGCTGGCACAGTAATCACCGCATCTCTAATGGTATTTCCCAAATAAGCCTCGGCGGTCTCTTTCATCTTCGTTAAAACCATTGAGCTGATTTCTTCTGGAGCGAATGTCTTTTGCTCACCCTTAAACTCGACACTGATCTTTGGTTTGGCACAATCGTTGACAACTTTGAATGGCCAATGCTTCATGTCATCTTGAATCTTCTGGTCGTCAAACCTTCGTCCAATCAACCTCTTTGCATCGAACACAGTGTTCTTAGGATTCATGGCAACTTGATTCTTGGCCGCATCACCGATAAGGCGCTCCGAGTCGGTGAATGCCACATAGCTGGGTGTTGTTCGATTACCTTGGTCATTTGCAATAATTTCCACCTTGCCGTGCTGGAAGACTCCAACGCAAGAGTAGGTAGTTCCTAAATCAATACCGATTGCTGGCATTTTTCAGTACAATTTCTTTTCACTTTTTTATTGAAAATATGACAAACTTTTCACAAATTAAATTAAAAACAAATTCACTTTATTAACTTTTACAGAATTTACTTTATTACGATTTAAAAATACTTTTCTGTGTAAATTTACAGAATACTCCCTCGCTTGCTTATCAAACGTTCACTTATTTAATTCAAATTGAATACTGAAGCGAAGAGAGTTGAACCGGCTATTTATATGATTTTCCACAAGAAGAGAAATTTCTCGAATCATTTTCTAGAGGTTTGTAGAAAATTGTGGAAAATAAATAAAGAGAGCGAACAGCGAAACAAAAACAAAATGATAAAAAAAAATAAACAAAAACAAACCTACTTAAAAAGAGGGGAAATATGAGAGAAATACATGAAATGTCAAACAAAAAGAAACGAGAAAATATCCCACAATCCCACACTGGAAGGACAAGCATTGCCACCTTATTAAAATTTACCCAGTTTATGTATTTTTTTTTTGAAAAACTAGTAGAATTTACTATGCAGACATCACCGTTATGGGTTAATATACTTTGTGGTGCCTCAATGCTTTTTTGATAGATTGTGCACAGGAAAAATTTTCGAAAAAAAACAAACCTCGGAAAAACTCTAACCGAGTATTTATAAATGCTATTACCAAGAGTTTGCCAGGTTGCATGAATAACCCTAATGTTTTCAATAGTGGTATTCATGCAACCTGGTAAAATCTTGGTAAACCTGGTAAAGCACAATACCTGGTAAACTATGTCATTTCCATACAAATTTTGACATCTTTACCACATTAACCAGGTTTACCAAAATTGCATGAATACCCTTATAATTAAGGAATAATAGGGGTACTCATGAAACCTGGTAAATCTGGTAAAAGTGGTAAAATGGTAAATCTGGTAATTTAACTGTTTTTCTATAGGAAACCTTTACCAGTATATGGTAAACTTTTTCACACAAATGGTAATTGTGGGCAACCTAAAAAGTTCAATTTGAGTCAGTTTAAATATAACCGGCCACTAAATTGTGTAGCTAGTTGTTGACGAAGACAAGGAAATAACCATAATTTCCTGCAAATAATTCAAGAATCAATGCATAATTTACACATATATACCCAAGTTGATTTAATCACATTATCACTTTCACATTTTACCAATGATTACAAATGTTTTCTATTTCATTCACCATTTTCAAGTACATAATACTTGAAAACCGAAATTTTCGTCATATAACGTTTTTTTGAATGACGATATTTTCTAAACCATCCATCAAAGGAAAAAATATGTCTTAATATTTTTTGTAGCAAACTATGTGTTCTACAAGTTCTGCATGAAATACTTTTCACTAGCTTTCATCGTTAAAAGTTGTATGAGACAAACCAATATTTTTACATTTGAATTAAAATATTGTAATGTTTTTCGGGGTTCGAAATAAAACTTATTTCTACTTTTTCTAATTCTCTTTTTATTTATTCTCAAATTAACAAACACTTTTAACTCAGTTAGAGTTTTTCCGAGGTTTGTTTTTTTTTCAAATATTTTTCCTGTGCACAATCTGTCAAAAAAGCCTTGAGGCACCACAAAGTATATTAACCCATAACGGTGATGTCTGCATAGTAAATTCTACTAGTTTTTCAAAAAAAAAATACATAAACTGGGTAAATTTAAATAAGGTGGCAATGCTTGTCCTTCCAGTGTGGGATTGTGGGATATTTTCTCGTTTCTTTTTGTTTGACATTTCATGTATTTCTCTCATATTTCCCCTCTTTTTAAGTAGGTTTGTTTTTGTTTATTTTTTTTATCATTTTGTTTTTGTTTCGCTGTTCGCTCTCTTTATTTATTTTCCACAATTTTCTACAAACCTCTAGAAAATGATTCGAGAAATTTCTCTTCTTGTGGAAAATCATATAAATAGCCGGTTCAACTCTCTTCGCTTCAGTATTCAATTTGAATTAAATAAGTGAACGTTTGATAAGTAAGTGAGCGAGTATTCTGTAAATTTACACAGAAAAGTATTTTTAAATCGTAATAAAGTAAAGTCTGTAAAAGTTAATAAAGTGAATTTGTTATTAATTTAATTTGTGAAAAGTTTGTCATATTTTCAATAAAAAAGTGAAAAGAAATTGTACTGAAAAGATGCCAGCAATCGGTATTGATTTAGGAACTACCTACTCTTGCGTTGGAGTCTTCCAGCACGGCAAGGTGGAAATTATTGCAAATGACCAAGGTAATCGAACAACACCCAGCTATGTGGCATTCACAGACTCGGAGCGCCTTATCGGTGATGCGGCCAAGAATCAAGTTGCCATGAATCCTAAGAACACTGTGTTCGATGCAAAGAGGTTGATTGGACGAAGGTTTGAAGACCAGAAGATTCAAGATGACATGAAGCATTGGCCATTCAAAGTTGTCAACGATTGTGCCAAACCAAAGATCAGTGTCGAGTTTAAGGGTGAGCAAAAGACATTCGCTCCAGAAGAAATCAGCTCAATGGTTTTAACGAAGATGAAAGAGACCGCCGAGGCTTATTTGGGAAATACCATCAGAGATGCGGTGATTACGGTGCCAGCTTATTTCAATGACTCGCAGCGCCAAGCAACTAAAGACGCTGGAGCAATTGCTGGGTTGAACGTGCTCAGAATCATCAATGAACCAACAGCGGCGGCATTGGCTTACGGCTTGGACAAGAATCTGTCTGGTGAACGAAATGTGCTCATATTCGATTTGGGAGGAGGAACCTTCGACGTGTCCATACTCACGATCGATGAAGGTTCTCTTTTCGAAGTAAAATCAACAGCTGGAGACACACACTTGGGAGGTGAAGACTTCGATAATCGTTTGGTTAATCATTTCGCTGAAGAATTCAAGCGCAAATATAAGAAAGACCTCAAATCTAATCCAAGAGCTCTTCGTCGCTTGAGGACAGCAGCTGAAAGAGCCAAGCGCACTCTATCATCCAGCACTGAGGCCACTCTTGAGATCGATGCTCTGTACGAAGGAATTGACTTCTACACTAAAATCAGCCGAGCTCGTTTCGAAGAGATGTGCTCTGATCTATTCCGTTCGACTCTGGAACCCGTGGAGAAAGCCTTGAAGGATGCCAAAATGGACAAAGGTCAAATCCATGATATTGTTTTAGTTGGCGGTTCTACCAGAATCCCCAAAGTGCAGAACCTGCTGCAAAACTACTTCAACGGAAAAACACTGAATCTATCCATCAATCCAGATGAGGCGGTTGCCTATGGAGCAGCTATCCAAGCAGCGATCCTCAGCGGTGACAAGAGTAGCGAAATTCAGGATGTCCTTCTAGTCGACGTAGCTCCCTTGTCACTTGGCATCGAAACTGCCGGAGGTGTGATGACAAAGCTCATTGAACGCAATTCCAGAATTCCCTGCAAGCAATCGAAGACTTTCACAACTTACGCTGATAACCAGCCAGCAGTTACCATCCAGGTCTTCGAAGGAGAAAGGGCACTCACCAAAGACAACAATCTTCTGGGCACATTTAACTTGACTGGCATACCACCAGCCCCTCGTGGTGTGCCAAAGATCGATGTGACTTTTGACTTGGATGCCAATGGAATCTTGAATGTTGCTGCCAAGGAGATGGGTTCTGGTGCAGCCAAGAACATCACCATCAAAAACGACAAGGGTCGACTATCACAGGCTGAAATCGACAAAATGGTGTCTGAGGCCGAGAAGTACCAAGAAGAAGATGAAAAACACCGTCAACGCATTGCCGCCCGCAACAACCTAGAAGGCTACGTGTTCAATGTTAAACAAGCAGTGGAACAAGCTGGCAACAAGCTAGAACAGTCGGACAAAAATAGAGCTCTGGATTGTTGCAAGGAAACCATCAAGTGGTTGGACGACAACACCACAGCTGAAAAGGAAGAATTCGAGTACAAGATGGAAGAAGCTACTAAAATCTGCAGCCCAATTATGACGAAAATACACACTGGAGCCGGAGGTGGTGCAGGTGGAGCTCAGTTCCAACAACAGGCTAATGGTTTTGGTGGTGGAAACGGCTATTCTGGACCAACTGTCGAAGAAGTCGACTAAATGAAATTTTGAGCATAAGAATGTTATCTGTTAATTTTTTATTATTTATTTTTAATTTAAGTGTCTATAACAGATTGTTAATCTTAGCTTGATTAATCAAAATTATTAAAGACTGAAGAACTTGCTAGTATTTATCAGAAGTTCCTATAAAATGTTTTGTTAGTTAATAATATTAAAGGAATAACGAATAAAATACAAATATTACTTAATAAGTGTTATTGAAAGAAACTTGGCGTCTTTTAATTTAGTAACAAATTACAACGTGTAACTATCAGGAAATACTTGCCGAAGAAGATATCGTATGCATTCTTCAGATAAAAAAGAAGTGGGGCCTTACCCTTAAGGTAGAAAAAAGTCCTACCTACAAAAATAACTTGATTTTACAATAAAAGCGTTCGAATTTGGACAATAGGTGTAGCATCAATGTAACAAACATTGGGCTATATTTGGAAAATTTGAAGTGGTTCAAAATTAACTTTCGAATTTATTCGAAATTAGCATAATGGTACAAACCTTTCTGCGAATGTCTAATCAAAGCAGAATTAAAGTCAAAAATAAAATTAGTCGAATGGCCGGTTTCAAGAACATTAAACATAAACGTCGTTTTATGATTTAAGTGTTTTAATTTTTAAAAAGGGCTATATGCAATCAGCGGTAAGATCCAGAAAAGAAATGTAGAAGCTCATCTATTTATTACTTTTGTTTGAAATGAAAGGGTACCTAAAATATAAATATTCTCTACGGCGTATACGTACTTTTTGTTGTGTCTATTTTTACTTAAATATTATTTATTTTATTTTAAATATTATTTTAATGCATTTTAAGCATTGAAACTTACAAAATGGAAGTATATTTTCTATATTTACTTAAGAATTAACAATATAAATCCACGTAAACATGAATGTGGTCAATTTTTAGAAAGGCAACATAATAACAATAGGGGTACTCAATACTCATGCAACCGTGGTTAACTTGGTAAACCTGGTAAATGTGGTAAACATGTCAAAACTTACAAGAAAACGACAATTAGTTTACCAGATATTGTACTTTACCACGTTTACCAAGAGTTTACCAGGTTGCATGAATCTTCCTAATAGTTCTCTATGGTTTTTATCCGTTGGACAATTTTTGTTAGTCCATTAACCTTGTCGTTTCCTAGGAAGGAGACCTTGCGTCAAATCCGGTAGTTCTGATTTTTTGCTGAGTTGTTTATGATGTTAAGCCGATGTTAAATCCAATTTTTAAGCAAGGTCTGATGTACACATATATGTAGTTACTGTACTATGTAGTTTGTGAGCGAAAATAACGATAAAAAGAGTGCTCATCATTACTTTTTACCTAGGCCATGCGAAATTATGATTCAACTTTAATTTGATATGGAGGGCTGAAAGCTGAAGTGAACAAAGTCACAAAAAGTGAATTCGGAGATATAACGAGTTAAAGTTTTTCACTAACAAATGACAATTTGACTGACTTTCTAAACAAACTAATGACAGACAAAAAAGTTAAGCCAGGCGCAGATTTTGGCACCAGACTTGGATTTTTTTTTTTGACTTGGTCCGTTACAGCTGTGAGACCTCCATATGTCAAACATAACGTTACATGTTTGATTAAAATCTAGCAAGAGTGTCTGCTTTGGTTGTAGAAGCTCGAACAGCCCAACGTGGAGGAAAGTACCGTTAAATCGCCTAAAAAAATCGAAACTTTTTTGTTTACTGTCGGATTTTAAAGATTAAAGTGTTCAATCTACAAGATGGTGAAATTTATTTATACTATAAAATCTTCAAAGAGTAGATAGGTACTCTGTGATCCCAGGATTCAAATTTTTAAATACCGAAATAACTGAATTGGTAAATAATTCTAGTATTGCAATCTCTTATAAGTTATAAAAAACTGATGGAGGACTTTAATAATTGAAACAATCAAAGTGTTTGGCTACATTAGACTTAAGCTCAGAATAAGCCAAACTATTATAATTAATAGCTTGATAAAAATAAAAAAAAAACACAAATAATTAACTTTATTTACTTTATTTTATTTATTTGAATATTAAAAAATAATAATGTACATTTTCTTACAAGACTAGTTAAAAAATCCATTTATATTTTAATTTTAATGCTAAAAATATTTACTTAGGCATATATTTTTTTTTTATAAAAAAAAAACAAGCAGTGCTTGAGAAAAAAAACAATTACATAAATTCTTTCGTTGGACGTGAAACTCAAAAGTGCATCAAATTAAACATAATTCTATATTTTAATTGAATTAAACTTAATAAATAATACTCTACATTTAAAAAACATTATAAACAAGGTTTTAAACTAAATTAAATTTTTACAACTGCAGGTTTCCAATAAAATTTAAACTTAAATTCAATTAATATGTTTTTTTTTGTTTTAATTGACATTTTGTAGAGTTAATTTATATTCATATAATAATTAAATACACAAAATTCGAAGTCTTCATTTCGATAAAATGGAAAGAAAACTTTAATAATAACTTAAACATAACAAATTACAGAGCAAAGCCAACAGAAATGTTATTTGATTAAGTTTAAATTGTTTAATAAAAAATAGTTCAACATAGCACTAAATAAAATAATACAAAAAAATTAAATTTTTTTTGGCACATTGAGCTTTATTTTAACGAGAAAAATTGAAACTCAAGTATGTATATGTATTTTTTAAATAAAATATTTTTTGCATGATTTGTATTTAATTGTAAAATACTTTATATTGTTTACTACCATTATAATAATTACAAATATGAATTGAATATGAAATAAGTTTTAGTGATTAAAATGTCTATGATGAGTTGTTCGTTGTAAGAAAAAAACATATAATTGATATTTTTTCTCTTATTAAGGCTATTGTATATTAATTTTAATTTTAATTTATTTTATTATAAGATTTTGTGTTTAGGGATAGATTGTTGTTAAGAGACGGTATTTAAATAAATTAAGACACAGTGTGACAAAAGCATTATAGATTATTATGAATTAATTGCTGTTGTTATCATATCGGATAATCAGTGCATCGACGACATTAAAAATTTCATCAAAATGTGGACGAGATTCAGCTTCAGCAGCCCAGCATTTAAGCATTAGACGATACATTTCCGGTGGTGTATTCTCGGGAGCTGGCATTCGAAAACCTTTTTTTAATAAAAAAAAACTTTAATACTAAAGTAATTTTTAAAAGAAATATTAAAAATTTTTCAAATTATTTTTACCACAAGCCTTACAAGTTTTTATAAATAGAAGAGGCCTTAAGAGTAAGAGAGAATGGCTAATTTTTTATTTTTTCATGACAGATAAGGCAGGGTTTAAGACAAGTAAGGCAGGTCTTAAGGGAAGAAAAAAAGGAAGTCTTCACTTTTCCTCAAAAAACACCTTTTTACGGTTTCTTTATGTATATATTTTTAGGAATTATTTTAATTCGATGTTAGGGTAAATAATAAAATATTCACGACAAATTTGATCAATCTACCATTACTTTTAAAGGATTTTCGGTGATAAGTTTAAAAGAGCTGTAACTTTTAACCAAGATCATTTGATCATATTGGGTCTAGCTGTTTTGGATTCTACGTTAAAAATTACTCTTAAATCATGTGCCACATGCTTATATTATTTCGCCAACATTTCTATTCTCCAATATTTCATTTTTTTAAACTTTCAAGATTACAAGCAAAAAATACATTTTGCACTATAAGATGTTTCCAATTTTGTACTGTGTCAAAAGGAAACCAACAACGAACCGAAAAATCCAAGCTTCGTCTCTGTGGAAACTAGTTCCTACTAAAACCCTACAGAACGTATACTAATCGATGACATTTTAAATAAAAAAAAATTAGAAATTAGTGTGTGCGTAACTTTAAATTAAGTTTTAACTATTTATGACATCCACAACTCTTTTAAGTTTTTATTCCTTATGAACTCTTATACCATAAATATTCAAATCTATCTATCTTTGAAACCATAGGTTCTAGGAAAAAAGCTAAATTAACGTTTTCGTGTAGAATTGCATATGCTCCAACTTTGCGTACCAAATATTTCCTTAAAAGTGATAATTATTGAGGAACAAAAAAAACACACTGGAAGAAAAACCCATTAACACTATTACCCCCCCACCTCCCCTCCCACCCAAAAACTAACGGTTAGAATAAGAAATAAAATGTTTTCCATGTACTAGACCTTTAAATAATGATTTCAACTAAATCCGATGTTTTTTTTTCTAATTTTACTGGACAAAAAAAAAAAAAATTGAAAATCAGTGTGTGGGGATCTTAATGATAGGATGTAAGCATGTTCCGCAACAGTAGTTTCAAGTAATTTTTGACTGTAGTACCCTTACACCATATATTTTCAAATAATAATAGTCAAAAAGAGTTATCTTTCAGTTGCCAGGTAAGTCCAAAAATTAGCTAACGTTGCAGGGCTACTAGACAACCATAGAAACCCAAGGGGTAAATCGTGGCATACGAAAACGAATGAACGGAAACGTATTTGCTATTTCTCTCGCTATCTTTTTGTAACGATTATATAGAGACAGCAATCGTCAATACGTTTACGTTCGCTTAGGTATTCGACGATTTGGCCCTAGAGTTTTAGAAATTCAGACAACACGAATCCTTCAGAGCCATAGATGTCTCAATCCAAGAGTAATCATCGATAACAGATTAAAGCATAAGTTCTACAACGAAGAAAGCCCCAGGGTGCCTAGCGACTCGTCTTAGCTGTTAAATGACCGAAGACACACTTATGCTTACTCTACTCACTTACCAGTATCGATACGCTCTCTAGCCCTCGAATTACTCATTCCTGAATAAGGTGTATCGCCTTTCGAAAATATTTCCCACATCAAAATACCATAAGACCAAACATCACATAAGCATGTATATTTTCCAAAGTTCAAAGCCTCTGGGGCAGTCCATTTAACTGGAATCTGTTTCATTCCATCGGATACTAAAATTAGACAAAAATATAACAATATTAGAAGATATTTCTACCACTCAACTGCTTATATCGAATGTTTACCAATGTACTCTTCTTCTTCTCGAGACATTCCGAAATCAGAAATTTTAACTGAATTTTCTAGATCGATAAGACAATTTCTAGCTGCCAAATCACGGTGAATGCAATTCTTCGACTCAAGATATCGCATACCTAGAAACCAAAAACTCATTTAGATTCAGTAAATATTTATTTTGTCCAAAATCTTCTTCCATACCGGCTGCAGCATCTCTACACATTCCCATCAATTGTCTTGTCGTTAGAGAGTTGGAGTTCTTTCGCAAAAAATTCAGCAGTGATCCACCTGGTACAAGTTCCATAACAATCATTATGGGTTGCTTTTGTACGCAGATTCCTATTAACTTTACGATATTCGGATGATCATATTGTTTGAGAATACGGCCCTCTTGGAGGAATTTCCTTTTTTGTTCGTCTGGCAGGGTCATTCGACAAGTCTTCACGGCAACATCCTGTTTTGTAGACTTGAGTTTTGCTTTGTAAACATCACCAAAATTACCCTAAAAAGATGAATTTTAATATTTAGTACTTTTGTACTGAAAAATAATGCCAAATAATTATTTACCCTTCCAATTTTTTCTAGCAATACCACATCATCATTGCTCAGCTCCCAGCGTTCCCGACATATTGGTCGTCTTAGAATTGCTCCCGATTTAACGGTCACCGGTAACTCCGACTGATACTGATGCATAATGAGTTCTTGTATGCTTGGAAATGGTGGTCCTTCGAACCGGAAATGCCCATCAACTGTTGTTTGGACAATAAAATGCTTATGGCCATTCCAGCAGACACTGAGAACAATTTGACTTTCTTCATTACGAATTGTTTCACGAACCAAGAAGTCACCATCGTTGTTGAGTAGACGGACGACTTCTTCCCGAGGCAGAACACCATGGAACCATTCTTCTTCGTAAAGTGGACGGTTTGATGACAATGACATCTATAAAGAATGCAATGTGTTTTTTATTAGAGTTTGAATGTTTGTTTGGTTGAAATATCAAATATTTACAAAACTATAGTAGTGCTAGTGTTACAATAAAATGTGCATACGAATTTAAGCGCAATTTTAAGTTTTTGTGATTAAAAAATACAAACATGCTCAAGTGTAAAATAAGGAAAACATTGATCTGGAGGTATAAGGGAAAGGTAGCAAACACTAGAAATACTAACAATAGATTGTGAAATTCCACCTTAAATAATCAAAAGATTTTGCATATAAAAAGAAGAAATAATGAGAACATGCTCGATTAAGCTGTTCCTCAAGTAGTATCGAGTTTGTAAGCTGAGTCTGTGTTTTTTTGTATTAACAAAGCTTTTTAATCTAGAAGATACTAAATACTATACCTTAAACCAATATTTTAACCAATTATGGGTTGGCCATAGTATGAAAAAAAACATGTGCGACTAATTCAATGAAGATCTACTTTTCCCGCCCTGTATTAGGTAAGTTGTTAAACGAGCAAGGCAAAGACTTGATACCAACGACTGGATCAATGGTGTTATTTTAAAGTACCATTATGTCAATGCTTCCGAAATAAATTGCAACTCTGTTGTTTTCGAACGAATACAAGAAAGGATTGAGGCATATCGCTCGAGAGACGAAAAACTGGATTTCCTAGTGGTCGAAACTGCGTCTAGCACATTAATACCCTGCAAATCAAGGGCTGAATAATCAGCTAAGTACCAGTTTTCGTCTTCGTGGTATCAAATTCATCAAACATCTGGCAACCCTAAAACTCAGTTTACACTTCTGGCACTTTTTTTCATACAACATATTTATACCAACTCTAGTTGTACCAATTTTCAGACCTGTATCTTCCAAGTTTTTTTTAAATTAATTTATTTAATTTTTCGATTTTGATATATGTATACATGTATAAGTTCTTGTAAGCCAAATTTGTCAATGGAACTGTTCACAGTACACTTCTTAAATTTGAACTTTTATCAAAAAAATTGATAATTGATAACGATAATACGGGTTCAGCAATTTTATTGATAATTGTCAAATTATCGTATTGATAATAATTGACAACCGTAATAGGGCTGTTAGATTTGTATTAATCAAGAGTTCATAAGTTATGAGCACTCATATAGGACATTTCGGAGTCAGCGCTCTCAATTTTAAGAGTAGTCGAAACAATTCACAAGTCACTAATATTCCTCCGAAAACTCCGATATGAGCGCTAATAACTTATAAGCGCATGAGAATACCTTGATTGTCGCTGAAACTCTTATGAAGCACCACTGTGCGGTGCCACACGTATTATGTATCAACCCCCAATACCAAGCGAATTCCATTTTATGCCACCGATCGAACAAATTAGTGGCCAAGTGGACGTCATTTCTACCTTAGTTTATACCCTAAAGAAATCACTGATCTCATCCAATATTTATATATCATTTATATATAAAAACCGTGGCAAACAGGAAAGCCTTAAAATATTAGAATTAATTTAAATTTTATGATGCATTTTTTTTTTGTTTTTATAAAATTTATATAATAATAATAATAATACATAGTTAACACTAACCAATAACATGGATTTTGGTCTTTTCTTTCTGGCCGGAGCTATGGGTGCAAAATTTAAACTCGACGAACCACTACTACTTGCACCAGATGCACTCATAGTTGATTATCTACCGATCTTATTAAAAAACCATTAAATCCATAGAAAAGATATACAAAAATTTATTTTCCAAACAAAACCGGGAACACAATTTTGATTCATGAAAACCAAAATAACAATAAATTGCAAAACGTGAGCAAAAAAAAAATGTCTTGATTGTTATGACGGGAATATTTTGCTACTTTGAAAAATCCTATTTCCAATTTCCGACAGACACTTTCTTTCGTTCATGCGAAAACGACATTTTTTTTTTTAAATTCTATTTTCGTTTTAATAATAAATTAACGTAAATGACTTCGTTTTCAAGTTTCCACTAATAATTTTCTAAAGTTTTTTTTACACTACTATAGAACCGCATCAGTATCGGGCAAATGCACTTGTCTACTTGATAAATGGAATTACTAACTCGAGTGTTTGGAGAAAATCAATGAAATTGTTTTTTTTTTCTTTAAGATTGACGCTAATTGAAAAAAAAAAATCCAAACAAAACTTTTAAGCAGCGCGAAACGTTTTCAACTCGAGGCCAATTTTCTATTCCTCCGCCAAGGAAATGTGTGTTATAGGTTATAGCCAACCAACAGCAGCAGCAGTACATAGTTGATGAGAGAACGATGATCATACTTCTATTTTCAGATTAACCGTACTCTCGAAAATTACTCAATGGATTCGTCTAAATGTTTTTTTTTTTTATTTATTTTCAAACAAGCAAACGCATTGACGATAGAGAGAGAGAGAGAGAGCCCGGAAGAACGTGGGAATTTTTCCTCAGTTGTATGGGTTTTTTGGTAGGGTATTTTGGGGGCTTCATAAGCTTAAATTTGTGTAGGTACGCTCTAATTAAGTTAAGAATTTATGGAGATGTTGATTGAGTTGGACTGATACATGCCAAATGATAATAAGCAAGCTTTATGTGTCAGCATCTCCTTATAGAAATGTTTTATAGGCCAAGAACTCTCAGGAGAAAATGTGTTCTTTAATTTTTTTTTTATTTTGTGTAATAGTTGTAACTAGTTTGATGAGTTTCTCAGTTTTTGATTTAATATAAATTCTGAACACATGTTGCTATTATTGTCATTCGAAAGACTATACTGTCCCACAGTGAACCACTGTAGAATTAAGAAGCAACAATGTAGTAATTTTGAAGGTATCGGAAAAGAACGACTGGTTCACTGACTACTAGAGTCTTAAAAGTGATTTTAGTAAATGACAAGAATTTGCCACAAAGTAGCCAACATGCAGCTTTTTGTACGTGGTTTAGACACCTTTGATACAACTGCCTCCATCAAGGCTACACTGACCCAATTGAGGGAATCATCATAATCATTCTCTTTGGAGAATGATGCATGCGTAAGCAGCTTGTCATCCTTGGAATTTGATGTCATTTTACCACTTCTTGGGACAAGGGACAAACTCCTAAAGTAGAGAAGCAAGAAAAGAAGAAGAAGAAGACCGGTCGCGCAAAGAGGAGGATCCAGTACAACAGACGTTTCGTCAACTTTGTCCATGGATTCGATCGTCGTCGTGGTCCAACTGCTAACTCTTCTTATATATTCAAATTTATTTAATCTTTTTTTATGAATAAAAAACAAAACATTTTTATGATTAACCACTGGATTATTTACTATTCACTTATATTGAATATTTCCATGGGGATAAGCTTTTAAGTAGCGGAATGGTATGGCGACTTTTACTAGAAAGTTTAGTAAAATCACTGAACATGTTCCGAACCCTTGATCGACAGGCTGAAATGAAGTAGGTTCTTGCTAATGATGCTTTCCCCCCCATCCTCGTCCATCCGTACGAGGAAAATTCCTTAAATGAAATCCCTAGTGCCAGTAACGTCGAACTATTTACAAACACCATTACATGACATTTTCCTACGACGTATATTCAAAGCATAGAATCAACCCATAGAATCCGTCACGTGCGTTACGTCGACGTTTTCAACTGACAGCTCGATAAAATACACATGTTCTTAAGAGAAGCGACCCTTACAAACGGACGGGACGGAAACAGTAGCCGAACTTTTAACTTCATCGACAACGGGTTCGATGACGGAATGGACGCGACGGATTCAATGGCCCCTTAAGTCTATGAGGAGTAGTAGTTAATCCGACCCCTCGTCCCTGTAGGCATCAGGTGGCATGGCTCTGCAGGTAAAGGGGGCTCCTGCCGTTAAAAGAACAACGAATCAGCTTTCCAATCAACCAATTTGGTTGGACCCGAATACGGTTGAACCAAACGTTAAAGACACCCAGTACACAAAACATAAAAAACGAATATCCGATCTGCACGTATAATTTAAGGATCTTGAACAAACCACGTGCTGCCGAACAATTAGTAGAGAATCCAGGCGATGGGATGGAGAAAGCATACGGAACACAAAATCTTATAAATTTTTAAGTGGACAAGCCATAGTCTCCAGATAAAAAAAACTGTCAACGTTGATCACATTGCAATTAACAGCACGTATTCCGCAAGTATATTTAGGATACTGCAAAAATGCAAGCCATCCGAACGTTCCAAAAATCCACCAGACTCTGTAGCTGCTTTGATCACATTAAGTTTGAGGAGGGAATGGTCTACCAGCCGAACTGTCTGAGGCGTCTTGGTCAGGAGCATACACCAAGGCGAGAAGACCTCTTCTTAGATGACGCAATCAAGAGGATACCGATCTTGAGATTAATGTTATATTTTTCGATTTGTTTATGCAAAAAACTTCCGAATAGAATATCTGTTAAAATTTCGGAAATCATGCTCTCGAGAAGTTTTCCTATTGATTGAGAAAAAGAGTAAATCACAAAAAAATTTAATCCCTTTACAACTCCATCCCAAATACACGATAGAAACAGAACACGGAATACTGGCTTGGGTAATTCCAGTAGATGGCGTTGTTTCAACTCCTTTGGGAGTTGATTCAGTAAGTAGCAAAGTCCTTTCATTGCATACCATTGAGCTAACTGTTGGGACATGCTAGACGATTTATCAGCATTTTTTTCTCAAGTTTTTGATAGTTATTTCCATTGACTTATTATATATGGACTGCTAGTAGCCAACTTCACGATGATTCTACCAAGAACTATGCGATACTAGCCCTCGAAAGGACACTAGCGGATAAGAAAGATAAACAGTTTTGACGTTTGAGTTTTGCTCGTCCTAAAGTAGTTTTTTTAGTCTTTGTGGCCATCATACAAAGTATATATAGCATATAACGTTTTCACTCAATAATAGACAAACAAATAGCTATTGTAAATAGCTTAAACGAAGTAGACTATGATTTGCATTTAAATGCAGTCCATAACTGGACTGGGAATCCTGGATTATTTTCTTTCTTTAAATTGAAGATGCACAACTCGATGCACAATAGCACAATCACAAAAAACAAATAAGAAAAATAGACACGGTGCAACAACTATTTACTGGAAAAAATGCAAATCTTTTTTTTCTACACGAGTTGAGAGCCGTGTTTTATTTATATTTTATTTACTTTGTATTTATTTTTCTCTCCTAAACCGGCATGAGAAAAGTAAACTCTTGCAAAATGATAATTACAACACACACAAAAAAAATGTCAGTTAAACGTCAAACAAAAACAATCAAATAAATACAGATGGCATTGTTTTTTGATAGAAAGTTCAAGTAGATGGCCATAGCTTCTATGTACAAATATGTTAGTTGCGATCGATAAAAATAGATGTCTCTAGTCGCAATTAAAGGAATGTTTATTTGTTTTGCCACTGGTGTCCCTTCGAGGGGTAGTGTCGCAAAGAAGAGTAGAATCATTTTTCTGGCAACTTTTGTATGAAAATTTACACAACTAGCAGTCCATATATAATAAGTCAATGGTTATTTCATTTAAATTTGATTTAAATGAATACCGGTTAAGGATCGCAAAATACCACAAGGAAGGCCTTGAACAAAAATCCTACTATCGCGGGAAAAGCGTAAAACACAAAACAAAAAACAAAGAAAGTCCAAAACAAAAGCGTGGAAAAAGGTGGAAAAAGTGTGAAAAAAAGAAAAGCAAAAAAAGTGGAGAAAAAATAGGCAAAAATCCCGGGACAAGCACGGTAAAAACCGTGAAATACCGTGTTTAAAATCGCGGGATACTGGCTAATGAAATTTTGAACACCACGCTTTTCTTACGACTTTCGACGCTTTTTCATTCTCAAGTATTCCACACTTTTTTCGGGACTTTAAAACACTTTTTTTCTTCGCATTGTTCCATGTTTTTTTCACATGAAAAACTTCAAACTAATTTGTCTATAGTCCATTGTGTATCCAAGAGCTCTTGAATGAAATGATTTAAAATACTAAAATTATGCCAATTACTGAAAATCAAAGAATGAAAAATAGTGCAGTCAGATTAGCAAGCTAATTTTATAAAAAAAAATTTTAGAAAATAAAAATCAATGTGCAGGTCAAGACAGCGTCTGCTGGGTCAGCTTGTTATAATAAACAAAAAAACTGTTTTACTAAAAATTAAGAACAACAATGCAAGTTAATTTTAAATAAAAGCATTGTTTGTCAAAATAAAATAGGTTGTGACAAGCCATAAATTACATTATTAAATATTCATAAAATAAGAGGCTTAAACGGCTGTTATACGATAACGTCAACTAGTAGCCTTATCGTCATAGCAGCAACAAAGAGTTATCGTGTAAAAGCCGTCAAAACTCGCAAATATCAAACAGATGAGCAACTAGTTTGCTGCAAACTATAGCATGCAACAAAAATTTGCACGTGTAAACGGAAGCAACAAACATTTTTTACCACGGTTTTCAGTTAACACATGCAAACTTTGGCGTAGGAAAAAATTTAGCAGACAAAAATTTGCTCGTCATCTGTGTAAAATTTGTGCCAGTAAGAAATTGTGAGTCATGCAAATGTAAAATATTGATTCAATCATTTGACTGTGCAACTTTCGCCTAACAAACAGATCTTTCGGAAGCAGCAGCCATTTCTATTCATTTACAAATTTCTATATTTCCTTGAACATTCGATTCATTTATCAAATTACTCACACCCGCAATATTTGGTTCGCAGTACTTATGATCCTTGATTGACAAGACATCTTCATCATTCTCATCATTGGTTTCCTCACCAGATGCTTCAATCAAATCATTACTTGTATTTGTTGCTGTTGAAGTAGTATTCACAAGATTAGCATCCTCAGGACAAGCACAAAAGTCATTCTCATTCCAACTAGTCAAATTGAAGTCTTTTGCAAAATCAAACACACTTTTACTGGGATGTATTCGTCGTTTCTTTGCACATGACTTGCATGTCTTTCCTCGTCGCATCTGGAAGCTTATGAGTTTGGTTCGAAAGGTATTTCGAATGGCTTTGGACTTTTTCATTTTGGGCGTTTTTGTCTTTGATTTTGAAGAAGTTTCACTTTCCGAACAATCGGTTGAAGTTTCAATCATTGGCATTGTGGTATCTTCAATGGAGCCTGGTTTTTTGCTTAGCACCGTCACACCTTCGAGTATTTCATTGATCTCACGGTCTTCAGTTGAAGGCTGATTGCGAAGTCCTCGAGTCAAAGGACTTCGAGGGAATTTGAAGTCTTTGATGTTGCTCAAGATTGTGTTGATGGATTTGTGTGAGAATGATATAGACCGCTTTTTACCCACAGGTGTGTTGGAAGACTGTTTTCTCGTGATCGATGGACGGGTATCTGATGAGGAGGATGATGTTCGTTTTGAGCTACATTCCTGAATTTCACTTGCTGAGATTCTGTGTTCTACCGACTCAATTGCATTAAGGTCCGAAGTCGTTGGTGTCTGAAGGAAACGAGTTTGTGGCAGTGATCGCTTGAGCTTATCATCTAACGACCGATTAATTTCGTCGATCTTGTCTAGGTGGGCATCTATGGAGCTCTTCACAACAGGTTCACAGTTGTTATTATCAGTTTTATCTGTAGATGGTGGCAGTGGTGAATTTGGTATAGGCGTTAAAGAAGAATGATCTTCCTCAGCAACATGGTTAATTTCAATTTCAACACTCTGCTGGCTAGAAGAGCTTGGGTTAGTGTTAGAAGGGACAATAGGAGCAAACTGATTATCGTTAACTTCAAGTTCGGAATAGATGTTAGTAGAGGGCTCTTCAATAACACAAAGCATTGAGCTATGTCTCGCAGCTGAGACATGTTTTGGCGACTGGGGAAAAGGATCAAACACAATGATATCATCGCTGTCATAATTATTATTAGCTTCCACACTGGCCGACAATCTAAGGTTAGTTTTACACTCATCAATCGCAGTAATTACCGATAAGGAGCCAAGACTTTGGGAGCGTGGTTGCATGTTTTTGTTGAAACGATTTCGATTGCGGATTGTAGAAGTAGGTGTTGTTGGTTGCGGCGTTGCTGCTTTTCTTTTAAATGGTCCCCGTAACAGTGTAAGGACTCCACCACGGCGAATTAAGTCGTTCATTATACTTACATTGGATGAGGGACGAGTCTTTGTTGATTGATTTATTGTTTTTAATTTACGATATTTGATGGGTTGTTTTTTTTTAGTAGAAATAAAAGCAAAAATGGAAGAAATTTTAATTATTTACTTAAGATACCCATTACCAGTCGATTAAATATAAATATTATGGTAAGACTACTAAATTTAATATGTTGTAGTGGAAAATATAATTATCGAATTTTTATCGTATTTTTATCGTATTTTATAACAAGTTTTTGTGTTTTTTTTTAGTTTTTTTATATGCCTGTAAGACTTTGGGTCTTTTAAATTATATTCTGGTTGATCCAACCAGGAGGTCTGGGGACTGTTTCTGTTATACGAAACGAACGATAGATATCGTTTTGACGATAGCTATCTCTATCAATATTACGATAATCGTTCAAAGTCCCTCGTTTTCGCAAAATTGCGATAACGATTTACGATAATCGTTATTGAAAAACGATACTTGTTTTCTTTTACGACTGCTGTCGGCTGTCGTTTTTGTGTTTATGTATCGGTCTTGTTTTTTAAGCTATTTGCTGTAAGAAAAATATGAATAAATTAACAATTTATGCATTCGTTATTCAAACATCGTAGTACAGGCCCTGAAGAGAAAAATAAGGCCAGCTTTCGTCGAAACGATTGTATCTTTTTACGAAATCAGGCCCTCGAATAGAAGCTAGAGAGTTCTTGAAATTTACTTCGTGCGAGACTCAGTATCAATCTTGAAACCGTAACCATCAGTATAAATGACTAAAATTGTTTTTTTTTTTGTTTAAGCTGGTTGTCTTGCCATTCATTGCTGCTGGGAAAGCGTCACAAATTAGTCTTAGCTAATAGTATGTTCAAACCAATGGAAGTTGAAACATGTCAGAAAAATATAAATATTCGATAATTATAAATCCATTTTCTTGCATTGAGGCATTCTATTTCTAAATAAGTCCCAACACCATAAATCATACTCGAACCAAAGAATTAAAATTAAGATAAGTGATAACAAAAGTAAATAAGATAAATTTGATTATTATTATTTTCAATAAAAAAAAATTCTTACCTGATTATCATTGTTAAAAGAATTTTCAATAAAAGTTTGATCAACATTTAAGTGATCATCGCATCCCGATGGTAATTCTTCACAGCCAACTTCACTCAGTGCACTTTTGATCATATCCAGAAGTTTTTGTTTTTGTTTCTCTTGACATCGCAACGAATTGAGGTCCTTTGAGTTTCTACTGCAATAAAAAAATTGAAATTGTTAAAATTAAAATAAGTACAAACATTCTGCCAAATGAACGAGAAACTGTGCATGAATTTTTACTGAAAATGATTTTATAAAATCTCCTAATTTACTTATTGCCAAGAACGCTATCAACCTTAAGAGGGTCTGCAGAAACAGTTTATTGATTTTTTTATCGGAAATTGAGCCTCACTTAATGCTCCAATATTTTAAGTTCTCCTCCCATCACCAAGTGTAAAGGCAATTTCAGCCCAGTATGTCAAGTCGTCTGACTGGGACCTTTTGAGGTCAAATTGAAGACCAAAACCCTCACTCCATAATGCAAAGGTAGCAGCCTGTGGGATTTTTGAACAGATAATTCAATGTCATTTTTATTCAAAACACCTGCTAAGGCCACAAGTATAGCACCAAAAAACTTCAAACCAATTATTGTATTTTTCTTTATTTTGAAGTCATTAGAAAGATTAGCTAAAACCATTAACAATTAGTCTCACATCTTTTTTATTAAGGACGTTTGAAAGATTAATAGAAATATATATACGCAGCACACTGAGTCTGAAAGCCATTTATCCAGCACAGAATACTTATACAAAAGGTAAAAGTGTAAAGTCAGCACATTGTTCGTCAGAGCAATTGAAAATACGCTCAAGGACAAAGAATACACCCTTGCTGACTTTCTAGACATTAAAGGAGCCTTCAACAATGTTCGAAATGAAGCAGTCGAAGAAGCGCTCGCAAATCTTAATGTGCACAATGTCATGCCATCTGTGTCATCAGATGGATAATGTGCATGTTGAAAAATACACAGATGAACTCAGAACTAGGTGGGTTACAGATCAAAGTATCTACTTCCAGAGGAACTCCACAGCGCGGGGTGCTTTCTCTATTTCTCTGAACACTCGTAATGAACGCAGTTCTAATACGACTCAAATTAAGTGGAGTAAAAGTAATTGCATACGCAAATGACCTTGCATTACTAGTGACATGTAATTTTCCTCCACAATTAGCGAAGAAATAGAAAATGGCTTATCCATAGTGAATACATGGGCTAGGAACTGCGGCCTTGCGGTCAACCCGCAAAAAACCAAACTGGTACTTTTTACTAATAAAAGGAAAATACCAGATTTTAGAATTCCTTTAATTGAGGGTACCCAACACAAAATCTCCGACCATGCAAAGTACCTTGGTTTGATACTAGATAAGAAACTTAACTGGAACCTCAACACTAAAGAAAGAACAAAGAAAGCCATGTTTGCATTATATTCCTGCAACAAGATATTTGATAAAACCTGGGGACCAAGCCCAAAAATTATCAAGTGGATGTACACTGCCGTAGTAAGACCTGTATTGACTTATGGTAACGTAGTCTGGTGGAATTCACTGGACAAAGCCACCTTAAAATCATGACAAAAGTACAAAGAATGGCATGTATTGGAATTATTGGGGCAATGAGGACCACCTCCACAGCGGGTCTGGAAGCTATTCTCAATTTAAAACCCCTATTTGTGGAGGAATCAGCAGCAAATAGCGCCCTTCGGCTAAGCCAAACTGGCAGCTGGAAACACAGTGCCAGGGGTCATGCGCAGATTTTAAAGAAATACACGGGAAATGAGGTATGTAGTGACTACATAACTCCCCGATTAGACTTTCATAAGCCGTCCACTTGCCACCCGTAAGTTCAACGACAATAACATAACGAACAAAGACAACAGACCAATGCACGCTTTTCTCGTGGAAGCAGCAACGAACGAATACTGGGCACCTCGCCCTAACACCAGCTATTTCCGCCCTTAAGGTGCGAAACAGAACAGAACTGGTTGTACGACACAGGTTTTATAATACATAGGTTTCAACATATTTGAATCACAATCCCTAGGGTATCATAATGGAACAACATTGACCTAAGTGTGACAGTAACAAGATCAACTGTCACCCCTATTATCTAACCTAAACTAACCTAAGTAGGACCCAACTTCATATTACTGGTACAGCAAAATATTTCGAATAAGTGATAAGTGATTAGTAAATTAAACTGGATAAAAATACCATGACAAAGATCCAAACAACTAGCTTCTCTGGTACACCAAGCGCTAAATTAAGGACTCCACAGGAGAAACATTCTTTTAACTTGGTAGGCCTCTTTTAAACTTTTCACAAAGGAATTAGAGGACAATAGTTCTTAAAGGCAAGCAGGCAGAAAAAGATCATTGATGGTCGTAAAAACAAAGTGAATTTAACCGAGAAAAAAATCGAAATATAAGTTTTGAAATATTTTCTGATGGTTCCAAGACGGAAGCAGGGGTAGAGTCAAGTCTAGTTAACCAACTTATAAATACCTTGAAGATTTCCAGACTTAAGTAGTGAAATCAGAGAATAATGTCGTCCAATATTTATTTATTTAATGCGTTAAGGACTAACGTTAAATACTTATTATAGCAGTGTTTATTTGGCGGAATTTCTTGCAGTTTACGAAGCTGCATAGCATCTTATCACGTGGAAACATAGAAAGCCAGGAGGCAATAAAAGCTATCACTAAAAAAAAAATTTATCGTTCATTGGGACCCTCTGAAAGCATTTGACTCCAAAATGACCCACAACTTACTTCTGACTATCCTTATTCGATATTCCATTAATACCATTTGCAATCGGCGATCCTCCATTCAGATCACCAATCATTTTAGTTTGTTTCTCTTGACATTCCTTAACAGATCCTTCGAGATCATTTAATCTTGAACGCAACCAATCCACAGTCAGATTATCAACAGTCAATGTATTTGATTGCAATTTGCCGGGTATATCTTCAATTAATGTCTCATCAAATTGAAAGACTATTGGGCTGCTGGGTGAGGTCCTGAGGAATGATTGATATTTAGATAGGCTTTCTTGTTTTTGAAGTTTAGGAACTTGCTTATGCTTTTCCGTGAATTCTCTATATTCTTCGTTGGGATTTATTTTATTTATCACATTATCAATACGCTTTTGGATTTCATTAAATTTATCTGATGTTAGATCACCATGTTGGCTGGCTTCTTGCAGGATATTCTTCCTACAAAAATAAAGATTATTATTTTCAATTGATAAGTGCAAAGTGTAAGTGTAAGTCAAATAATTACCATAACAAAATAAAGCTTTCTTGTACGGACTGTTGATGTTCTAATAGACCAGGCAACAGTACGGTTCGAAAGTCTTTTTCAACCTCAACGGCTTCTGTTATTGAAAGAACGTACTCGTTGTGTGTTAAATGTAGCTTACGGCAGGCTTTTTGATATTTATCACGGACATCGTCTAGCTTACGACCACCGCGACCACCTGTAGATTAAAATTAAAAAAATTAAATAAAATTAGTATTATCTGTAATGGGCTACAATAAATTACGAAACAAAGTTTAATATTGTATATTTATTGACTTGGTTAGTAAGAAAATCTATTAGTTACAAAAAAAACTTTGGGCCTAAGGTTCCATACTTATTTTTTTACATCGTTTGTAAAAACTTGCAGCACTTGTTGTTTGTTCAACTCAGTGTTAGAAGAAATATTAGTTAACAATATTATTGTTGATTAATAAAGTACATTTTTTTTTTAATTTAAAAGTTGATGCAACTTACATTTAATATAATGCTCCTCGAATCTTGTCCTAAGCGCTTTGTATCCTTCTAGGTGTTTTTGGTATTCGGACTTTTTACGTAGTACCTCATCGGTAAGCTGCAAAATAATAAAAAGGAAACAAAATTAATGTCAATAAAAGTAATTGTAAAACTTCATCTTATATGTTATTTTTATAATTCTAAAAAGGACGATTATAATTGCATGGGCGTTGGGATTTAATCTGTGGATTCTAAAATTTTAAATGTAAGATATTAATTGCAGTGATATTTTTATTAATTTTTGTACAGTTTAAAATGCATGGAAGAATGACGATGAATGATTATGACCGTTTTCTCAAAACCATTGGAAATTCTCCTGTCTTAGAGTTTAAGCATGATTTGATTGGAACTAAGAATACAAAATATCTAGAAAAAAAGAAGGTACACTGTGGCGTATACGTTACTTTTTTTATTTTTCTTAAATAATATGAAGATTCTTAGATGTGCATGTGCAATAAAAACCCTTGGAAGAATTAATATTTGTTTCAGAGTTTAAGCATGATTTGATTGCAACTAAGCCTAAATTTAGAATAAAAGAAGTTTGTTCACTGTGCGTATACGTAACTTTTTTTGTTTTTGAAATAATTGTGAAAATATTTTTAGCCGTGGATGTGCAATAAACAATGCACAATGTTAAAGACTTTATTTTAATTCTTAAGTTCTTAAAATAAATGACGGAAAGGTAAGAAGTTCGTAAAACTGCTGAACAAAAAATTCACAATTCATTTATTTTTCAGTCAAAATAATTCGTGTTTAGTCGATCAAGTAACATAAATTGAATGTGAAATTGATGAACAATCGACGAGCACTGATCACCAAAGTTGCATTTTAATAAAAATAATAATTATTTGCTCTTGGGGTATTGGTTTCGCGTCAGCAAAAACATCAGGTTTTAATTAAAATATGATAACATAATTTTCGAAAAAAAAACTTACATTTTCGAAAAATACAAAAAAAAATGATTCTAGTCATGCTGTTAGTGTGAATCTCTGCGTCCACCTGTGTATATTTCATTTGCCCAAACGCGTGAACAGATATCTACAAAATTGATTTTATTTTTTGTTCTAGAAAATGGCCTAGAAATTTTTTTTTATGATAATTTTTATATAGGAAAGACATAAAAACCTTTTCTTTTTGTGGAAATTTTTAGCGGTGCAAATTGGTGGGAGTAATGTCTTCAATCATATCTCGAAAGTCAGAACGAATCTCATTTGGGGTTTGGCCACACTTTTGGAAAAAAACTGCATCAATAATGCAATTTTTGGTTAGGCTATGGGTGTATTCATAAATGCAGAAAATCTGGTCTAGTACAATCGCAATTCTTTTCTTATGCATTAATGAATGCACTTGCAGCGCAGAATTTGTGCATGTGCACAGTGAAATTCGTTCATAAACGCCCAAGAAAACATTTTTGAATGGGTCTCTTTTAAAAACAATTAGTTACAATATTTTGTCTGTTAATAAAACAATTTTGTAAAATATTATTAAATTAGGGTGCATTGGTGCAAAAATATTTTTCTTTTTTCAGATCTCAAAAAACTTATGTCCAATTAATTTAAGAAATTTTATAACCAACTTAGTTTGGCAGAAAATTTTCTTTGAAAGTGTCTTTTTACCATGCTAAGATAAGTCTTGGTTTACGAGATAAATGCAAAAAACTGAAAAGCAACCAGTGTTGCCGTTTTCTCAAAAATGCACCAATAGATTTACTAGCATTTTTTGGTTGATGCCTACTTTGGTGGCAAGGAATCATATTCTGCAATTAAAACTCTTAAACGAATTTGTTCAATTCAAAAGGGTCTATTCAATAGACTATTATTCAATAAAAATAAAACTTTCACATTTTTAGCAGACACGAAAAACTCTTTTTGCAACGCATTTTAAAAATGTGACCCAAAGCGCGGCCAGATAATCTTTTAAATTCTCTATTTTTTGATGTAAAAACACTATTTTGGGCCACTGAATGGCCATTTATCTACATGAATTGCAGGGTTCTTAAAATTTCATGATTTTTGATTGTGATTTTTTGCTGTGCCAATCAAAAGTATGAGAACTGGCAAAGAGAATAAAATTCCACTTAAAATTATTTTACTGCTTTTTTTTAATTAAAAATTATTAAAATAAAAATATCTACATGATTTCATACTATGATTTTCTTTTGAATAAATCAAAATTATACTTTTGTTATGATATTGTTGTTCTCACACTTTGGTACCCAATAATTAAACCCAAATTTGTTAAGATATTATTTACGATCTACAAGTTTTATTTTTCCCAACGTGAAGTCATTTGTATGGTATAGAATGCTGGAAGTTAATTTTTAGCAAGGTAAGAATAAAAGACCTATTCTGGAACTTTTTATTTTGTTTTGATTTATTAATTTTTAGTTGAATAGGGTCATAAATGGAACCCTCTTAGTGTTTAGTTCTATCTTTTAAAAATCTCACCAGAGAAAGTCAGTCAGGGTTTAAAAAACCAAACAAAGTATGATTTGATGTTTTTTTATGAAAGTGTAAGAAAAGAAATTTAGTATCTATCTATCTACATTTTGAAATAACAATGGGGCCTTTAAAACAACTAAGTGCAATTAAAAATTAAGTTTTATTGCTATTAATTTAAATTTTGTTTCAAGTTTCCTGGTGGTAACTTTGATAACAACTACTAAAAAATATGTATTATTCAACTAATACAGAATAGTGTACCTAGTATATTCGCCATTTCAACTCAGGTGTAAAAATAAGCCACCAGTCCATATCTTTTGCAGCAAATTTATTGGTCGTCTGTACCTGGCTTTCGAAATGTATGTAAGTCTGAGGAAATAGTCTTCCAAACAAGGATATCGAAAACATTTGATTATCCACATCAGATAGGTATAATAATGGTCAAATAAATGATACCTGACCATAAAAACTGTACCTACAATTTTCTTTCAGTTTAATAAACTAAATATTCAATCCTTAGTATGGGTAATCTTTATACAATTAACCAGAGACCCCATCAGGTTTGAAACTATACGTGATGTAATAATAAATAAAATAAAATAGATTTCAATCCTGAAACCCAAGCTAACCCAACCGACAATCCAAATCTTGATTTTTTTTTTTTTTTTCTTTTGAAGGAAAAAACCCAAAACGCATTAGCAAGTGTGCATCGCTATAGTATAAGTTAACGCTACTTACGTTGTAAAACAAACAAAACTTCCCGTGGGAAAGGAAGTAGGTCAGAAACACATTCTGCTGACTAATAATCTACATCGCGAACATTAACCCAGCAATGCACACGAACTTCTCTGCTGACGAAGCTTTCTGCGATCATGAACATCAAACCAACAATGCACATGAACATCTTTGCTGACGAAGCGTCTGTGGCAATAGCATTAACCTGTGGCAATAGTTTTAGGTAACCTTTCCTTAGCTTAAGAATATTTTTGTAATTCAGTTCAATTTTGAAATTCAATTAATAAAGAACAATTTTTTTTAAGCTAAACTAAATTAAAATAGTTTAATTGGCGCCCAACCGGTGTGGCTCGAGTTTAATAAATTAACAAAGCTTAAGTCGACGTAAAGTACCTCGCCGCGTGTGTTAAAGAAAAAAAAAAAACTAACAAAGCCTAAGACGACGTAAAGTACCTCGCCGCGTGTGTTAGAGAAAAAAAAAAAAAAAAACTAACAAAGCCTAAGACGACGTAAAGTACCTCGCCGCGTGTGTTAGAGAAAAAAAACTCAGCAGCCAACACGAATCCACAACCAAGATTGTATCATCAGAAGTCGTTAGACAAACTGAGGCCTACGAAGGAGTGTGTGAACAATACCATTAGTAGCAGCGCAGTGCAAACAGGACAAATGTTGTTCATACCAGCGTGGGACATAGCGTTCTTGGTATTAGTGTAAGATTTATAAATTTATAAAAATATAAAATTTAAATAAGTTGTGTACAATCAAATTTTAAGATAAGGAAATAACATAACAAATTAATAGTTTTTGACAATTTCAATTTTCTGCTATAAAATTTTAAACTCTTCAATTCAAACCAATATAATTTTAGAATATTAATATAAAAAAAAAAAAAAAAAATAAAAAAATAAAGTTATACAAAGTACTGTTAGGTAAGAACATAATTATCCTTTTACAAATTAATTTTTTACAACCAGTGAAATCTAGTAATTATTTTAAACATTTTTTTATAAAATTTAAATTAAATCATGGCAAACCCAAATAACCTTATCCGCCCACAAATAAACCCAGGAAACCCTCCTAATCCTCCTCACCCTCAAAATGATAATCTAGCTGGAAACCCAGCACTTACAAATCTTATTTCTTCTATCGTGAGCCAAACCCTTCGAACAGAAGGAAGAAACTTGGTATATTCGATCTTAAATCCTAACGCCGATCAATTCGCTGGAATTGACCAGGCTATTAACCCCGACCAAAGAGGAAATGTTAATGACCTCGATAAAATTCCAGACGTTGTAAGAAGTCTACGAGAATTCTCTGGTCAACCAGGTGAATTTAGTTCATGGCGTAAAAGTGTGGAGAGAATCCTTAAGATTTACGAACACTTGACAGGATCTGCAAAATACTATGGAATTATTAACGTTATTAGAAACAAGATTGTTGGTCATGCAGACCATGTTTTAGAATCTTATAATACACCACTAAACTGGGACAACATCTCCAGATGTTTAACATTGCATTATGCGGACAAACGGGATCTAGGTACACTAGAGTACCAATTAACATCCCTTGTGCAAGGCAACTCGTCTATTCAAGATTTCTACCAAGAAGTCTATTCGCATCTTTCATTGATTCTTAACAAAATATCCTCAATGGATGCCAGTCAAGAAGCCTTGAATTTATTAATGCACGCATATAGGGAGAAAGCATTAGACACATTTGTAAGAGGCTTAAAGGGTGATCTTCCTAGGCTCCTAGGCATACGAGAACCCTCAGACTTACCTCAAGCCCTGCATTTATGCCTAAAGCTCGAAAACCAACATTTTCGAACGCAATATGCAACAGCAACAAACAATAATTCTAAGAAAACGCATCAATTACCCCCAGCTCCACCTAGACGTACAAGTAATAACTACCCTCAATTCCAAAATCAACAACAGTTCTATCCAGAACTAATGCAACAACCTACAAGTTGGACTACTCCGCAAGGTTCCAATAATTTTCAGCCGCGATCAGGAGTACCACAAAGACCCCAACAACCTTACATGGGACTTAGTCGTCCACAGTTGCAGACCAATCGTCCACAGATGCAGTATGCACAAAGAAACCAACAACCTTATACGGATTCCAATCGCCCACAAATGCAGTATGCACCAAAACCTCAACCACCACCAAGACGGATGGACACATCAACAATTAAGACAAATAATATCAACTACATGAACCAACCCTTACAAAAAAATTGGCCACCAGCACCTAAAAGAGCAGTTGACCCACCATCAAATCAGGTACACCCCACCAAGGTACAAAGGAATTTTCATTTGAATACTTCGGATGAAGTAAACCCTGAAGACAGTTACGAACAGAACATCCAATATGAAGACCAGCAATATGACCAGACTCTACAAGAATACGTTGATGCTCTTCCTCAAGAACATACGGAATCTTTTCCACAATCAGTTACAGATTTTTCAAATGAACAGCATAATATGGAATACAATGATATCCATTTTTTAGATTAAGCTGTTCCTCTCTTCCATACTTTGAATGTAAAACGAAGAGTGGAACAATAATAAAAATTCTAATAGATACCGGGTCGAATAAAAACTACATTCAACCTTGTCTGGTATCAAAACCCCGTACAAACGAAAAACCATTTTATGCTAATTCTATAGGAGGAAATGTCAAAATTACACAACACACTTTTCTAAATCTTTTCGGTCTCAATAACATAAAAATTAAATTTTTCTTAATGCCTGAACTAAAATCTTTTCATGCTATCCTCGGAAATGATAGTCTTAAAGATCTTTCAGCTGTCATCCATATTAAAGACAACTACATGATTATAAATAATTCTGTTAAAGTTCAAGTCAAACAACTAGCTGCACAATCAGTTAACACGATTAACATCAGAACTAATCACATGTCCATTAAACAAAAAACAGATATTCAAAACTTAGTTAGACAATACCCTAGATTATTCGATGATCCAAATAATAAGCTTTCGTGCACTACTGTTGTCAAGGGAGAAATTAGAACAACCACAGATTCTCCTGTGTATTCTAAGTTTTACCCATACCCAATGGCACTTAAAGACGAAGTTGAAAACCAAATAGAGGATCTCCTCAAAGACGGTATTATTCAACGTTCAAGATCGCCCTACAATTCACCTGTGTGGATTGTACCCAAAAAGGCCGATGCCTCAGGAAAAAAAAAATTTAGGCTAGTAATAGATTATCGTAAATTGAATTCAATAACAGTAGCCGACCGATATCCTATTCCAGAGATAAACGACGTTTTATCCAATCTGGGAAAGAATAACTGGTTCACGGTTCTTGATCTAAAAAGCGGTTTTCACCAAATTCCCTTGAAGGAATCTGATATGGAAAAAACAGCTTTCTCCATAAATCATGGGAAATACGAATTCACTAGGTTGCCATTTGGCCTTAAAAATGCCCCCTCAATTTTTCAGAGGGCCCTTGATGATATCCTTCGTGACCACATCGGCAAAATATGCTATGTGTACATCGATGATATCATCATTTTTAGCCAAGACGAGGCTACTCATGTTGAGAATATTCAAAAAGTTTTCGAAACTTTAAACAATGCTCATATGAAGGTTCAGCTCGACAAGTGCGAGTTCTTCAAACAACAAACAGAATTCCTTGGATTTATTGTCTCTTCCAAGGGCATTAAAACAAATCCTGAAAAAGTGAGTGCTATAAAGAATTTTCCGCCTCCAACAACCTTAAAGGAATTAAGATCTTTTCTCGGTCTGTCAGGTTACTACCGACGTTTCATTCGAGACTACGCAAAACTAGCTAAGCCCCTGACAGCCCTTTTAAGAGGGGAGGATGGCCGTGTTTCAAAAAACACTTCAAGTAAAAAACCAATTCATCTCGACGAAAGTGCAATCGAAGCATTCAAAAAAATAAAAAAATCCTTGGCTTCCGACGATATAATACTAACATATCCTGATTTTAAAAGTCCCTTCGAGCTTACAACAGATGCCTCGAATTACGCCATAGGCGCTGTACTATCACAAAAGGACAAACCAATTACCTTCATATCAAGAACATTAAGTAAATCAGAAGAAAACTATGCAACAAATGAGAAAGAGATGCTTGCCATTATATGGGCATTAGACTCCCTCAGAAATTACCTATACGGTTCGGCAAAAGTTTTTATATTCACAGATCATCAACCTCTCACCGGTGCGCTCAGCACAAAGAATAACAACACCAAACTGAAGAGATGGAAAGCATCTTTAGAAGAGTTCAATTATGAACTAAAATATAAACCAGGTAGGACCAATGTTGTTGCGGATGCACTATCTAGACCACCTCCGGTAACCCAAATCAATTCTCTTACACCTACGATTCATAGTGACGAATCATCGTCGCATGGCTTAATTTATAGCGTAGAATCACCAATAAATTGTTTCAAAAACCAAATCCTACTTCAAGAAGGTACACCACCCAGTCAAAATTTTCAAATCATATTTCCAACTTACCACAGACATACTATCATTGAACCAATTTTTACCGAAACAAACCTAATTCAAATTCTAAAAAAATGCCTTAATCCATCCGTAACTAATGGAATCAAAACAGGTGAACGTATAATGGGTTTAATTCAAAATATTTATAAAGACAATTTCAGTTCTTACAAGATCCGATTTACACAAATACAAGTTCAGGACGTGGAAAACGAACAGGATCAAGAGAATTTAGTTATGGAAGAGCATAATCGTGCTCATCGAAACCAAAAAGAAAATAGAGTCCAAATTTTAGAAAAATACTTTTTCCCTAATCTAAGTAAAAAACTAAAAAAAATTACCAAGCTTTGTCTTATTTGTAAACAGAATAAATACGATAGGCACCCCAATAAAGTCCCAATACAATCTTCTCCCATACCCAAATATCCCGGTGAAATAATACACATTGATATCTTCTCTACAGAAGGAAAACTTATTATCACTGCAATAGATAAATTTTCTAAATATGCCGTCACAAAAGCAATCAATTCAAAAGCTACGGAAGATGTAAGACAACCGATAAGAGATATAGTCTTTGGTTTCGGAATACCAAAAGTAGTAGTTTGTGATAACGAAAAATCCTTTAATTCAGCCTCAATACTCTTCATGTTGCAAAATGAATTTGGAATCAATGTCTTTACTACACCTCCCTACACAAGCACGTCTAATGGTCAAGTAGAGAGATTTCACTCAACTCTCGCTGAGATTATGCGATGTTTAAAAGCTAAAAAAATCTATGAATCCTTCACGGAACTCTTAGAAGCAGCTGTTAATGCATATAACCTTTCTGTACATTCAGTAACAAACAAGAAGCCAATCGATCTATTTTTCAGCAGAGATACAGGAAGTCCTGCCCAAATCAAGGATGCACACTTAAAAAATATAGATAAATTAAAGTCTAAACAAGAAGCTGATATAACATACCATAATAAGAAAAGGCATGATTTAAAAGACTACTCCCCTGGAGATATCATCTACGTCAAAGTTAATAAACGATTAGGTTCAAAGCTTTCAGCACGATATAAAAAAGAAAGAGTAAAGGAAAATAAGCCAACAACCGTTGTAACCCATTCTGGCAGAGTTGTTCACAAATCAAATATTAGAAACTAATCCTATTTCGCTTTTCTTTTTTTCCCTTTATCCAACAGATACCTATTACAACCAATCCAAGGAACCGTTACCATCCTAGACTACTCCAACTCCCCCATCATCATCCTTAACAACGGAATTGCGAAAATCTCTGAAGGAAACTTTAAACTTATCCACACTATCGAATTGAAGCCGTACGAAAATTTCGTTTCAAATGCAGAATCCATTATCCTTAAACAAATCCCTAAAACCAATCCCTACTTTCCAATCATTCATCATGAAATAGAACAAATTCAAAATATCATCCAAAATCTTAAAGTTAGTAGATCAAAACGATCACTAGATTTCATAGGAACAGGATGGAAGTGGATAGCGGGATCACCCGACCATGAAGATTTCAACATCCTTAGAAATAAGATAAATAATGTAATTGAAAACAATAATGAACAAATAATAATCAATGAAGAATATAAGAAAAGAATAAATATACTTACCAATGTAACTAATGAAATTATCAATACAATAAAAAAAGACAGTACTATCGAATATCAATTTAATGTAATATTACTATTTAAGATAAAACTTATAAAAGAAGAACTAACGAATATTATTTATGCTATTGAACTTGCTAAAGAAAATATTGTTAATTCTAATATAATGTCAAAAAATGAAATAAATATAATATTAAATAAAATGGATAAAGAAATATTACCATACACAAATATAGAACAGGCAATTAAATTTGCTGATGTAAAAATTGCATCCAATTTAAAAGACTTACTTTATATTGTTAGTATTCCAAAAACAAAAAAAGAAATTTACGAAAAATTAATTGTAATCCCAATGAAGAGGAATAATGGTTTAATAAACAAGATATCTCATAGAAATATGTTAAAAAACGAAAAAAATATATATGGAATGTTAAATAATTGTAAGAAAATTGAAGAAATTTCTCTCTGTAAACGAACAGATCTAATTGATTTAAGTAGTAATAAGTGTATAATAGGTTTACTAGAAAATAAAAATGCATCATGCAACTCCACAAATAGCCAACATATTGCCCAGGTTGAAGAAGTATCACCAGGACTTGTCATCCTCAATCAATTCAACGGTACAATAGAAGCTAATAATTTCACTCAATCGCTGAACGGAAACTACATAGTTAAATTCTTCAATGAAACGATTATAATCAATAACCAACAATACATTGCGCAAGAAATTGTCAACATTCAAGCTTTGCCACCAACATTACACCCAACTTATACAGACCTAGCAGTAGAAGAAGTCTTGTCCTTAGAACTCATGAAAGAACTGCATACGAAAAACACGCAGCATCTCACCAAGATTCAACTAGAGAAGAACGTACACCAAATAACAACGTTCTTGATATTTGTGGCCGTATTCCTCACAATAGTGTTATTACGATACAAATCTAAAACACCCACGAGTAACTTGATAACAACACCACCTATGATTATGATAACAAATCAAGGTGAATCCAATCAGCCGTCACCCCTGCAGAAATATCCCAGCCTCTACAACATCATGTAAAAATGCGTGGACGCATTTATTTAAGAAGGGAGGAGTTAACGCTACTTACGTTGTAAAACAAACAAAACTTCCCGTGGGAAAGGAAGTAGGTCAGAAACACATTCTGCTGACTAATAATCTACATCGCGAACATTAACCCAGCAATGCACACGAACTTCTCTGCTGACGAAGCTTTCTGCGATCATGAACATCAAACCAACAATGCACATGAACATCTTTGCTGACGAAGCGTCTGTGGCAATAGCATTAACCTGTGGCAATAGTTTTAGGTAACCTTTCCTTAGCTTAAGAATATTTTTGTAATTCAGTTCAATTTTGAAATTCAATTAATAAAGAACAATTTTTTTTAAGCTAAACTAAATTAAAATAGTTTAATTTATATGCGTTGACCCCTTTGCCACTCCATTCTGATTACAATCCTTTTTTCTTTTAGTTTTTGTGTATGTCTTGGTTCTGTGTTGTTAAAAAAAGTCTGTCTCCATCTCCATAATGTTGGTATAAATAAATCAAGATGAGAGAGGCGCAAGCGCAACTGTAACAATTACAAAGCTTCAATTGTCGTCGTTTTGTTTTCGTTCACCATCATCGTCATTATCATCTTCATCATCATCATCAACATCATCAACATCATTGTTGTTGTTGTTGTTGTTGTCCTGCAGCATCAAAGTCGTGATCATCTTCATCTTTGTCAGTTGTGTGACTTAGCCGCCAGATGCCCTCCTCTACTCTGTGTGACCACAAAGATTAAGTGAAAAAGATAAAAATAAAACAAAAAACGTATACCTAACAAATGAGCAACGAGAAACCGAAGAGACATTATCCGTTCATTTGCAATAATTTCCGAGGTGCAGATCCCATTCTCGAGTGTTGTTGTCGAGTATTTCTGTGTATTTATTTATTTGTATATGAAATTACCTGCACTTATAGTCGAGTATACAGTTTATTATCATGGCCATGGCGCGAGTGGCTATGTTAGTACCCGGTGACGGTACGGTGCCATGGTGCACACCTGAGGCCCAGTCGGACTCGTTAGACCGCCTCAACAACAACCAAGTGAAGAAATAGGTAAAAAGACTTGGAACATACAGCTACAGAAAGAAAAAAACCTTTATGTTCAAAGTCTAAATATAGGGCCGGAATAAGTTGTGCAGCGCCCATGAAAATAAAGATTCTTTTATTCTGAATTTATCCTTAAATAGAATTTTAGGGTCTTAGCCTGCATATTTATAATCAAGGGTTAGTTAAACTTAATTTAAAGTATTATTAATAAAACAATTGGAAGTTTGGTTTTAATTAACGTAGAGTTTGATTAACAGCCAGCGTGGTACAAATTAAGGTCGGTATTCATGGGAAATGAGGTGTCTTTTCATAAACATCATTTTACTTGAAGGAACAATTTTTATTAATACGAAATTTTAGCTCTCGAGTTAAATACTATTTCAGGGTTTGGTAGACCCATGACTTTAGCTTCACTTAGTTCCTTGAGTAGTTTTTTTGCTGAGGATTCATGCAGAATATGAAACTTCGAAACATCTTTTAAGTTGATACAGCCTTTGTGGACTCCCAAAATTTGGGGACTTAACTCGGGTCTTAGTTAGCTTTTACCGTGCGCTGGTAACTATACCATAGAAAAGTTAAGTATAGTTCCTCCGCATATTCCATTGTTAAAGGGAAAGACAATGACTCTGATTTGCGGATAAAGTACAGCACTGTTTTTATCCCTGTTGTAAATGGCAAAACGAGACAACAATACTAACAACAAAAACTACAAAAAAAACCTAAGGAACCTATAAGTGAAACTTGCAAATTGTTTTTTTTTTTTATTTTTATTTTTAACATAAATGGACTCGATGAATGTTAATACATTTCTATTTTTGGCTAATATACACTCGTATAAGGTTTTGGCTACAGATTGTCACTTTGTTTTTGTATTTCTTTCTCTGCTGTTAGGCTGTTGGTTAACAATCACTACATGAACTAACCGGAAACTTGTCTGGATGGGAAATTAACCAGAGCCCTGCATATTAATCAACCATCATTTGAAACATTCTTAAGAAAAATAATAAATGTAGGAATTCTACGAATGCCATAGGTCGTAGAGCTAACATAGACATAAACATGGATGTCGCTTATGTCATAAAGGAAGAAGCACGGAAATGTCGCTGTCAAAGGAAACTTTTACGAAAAATTATAAAACCTTATAAACCTTCCATAGGAGTAAGCCTTGACGTGGCGGAAGTGCTTATTTTGATTTCTTCTATTAAACTAAGATCTATGCAGTTGTGGAACTTGTTTCTGCGGAAGGAATATACCTGTGGTCTAAAGATCGAAGTTTATTCCCACTTCGCTTTTAGCTGGTGCTTGACGAATCAGCTTGCTGACAGACATCAAGTTGGGGTTTCCGTAACGTGCAGCATTTTGGTTGATTATTGACTGGACGTCAACGAAACAGCTGGAGGATATAACGTTCCTTTACTTGTTGGTAACCATGGATACAAATGACTAAACGCATTTTCTTTTCGCCAGTAAATCGAAGTAGTACTATTGACTTGGCAAGACGCTGCATCTTGATTTTTTCTGCTTCAATTTAGATTTTGGGACGGCCGGAAGTCCGCTGTACTTTTCCTTGTAAAGGGTTTTTCAATAAGAGGTGTTATTTTGATATTCAAAGAATTCAAAGATGGCATTTTTGGAGATAAATGTTCGGATGTTTATTTCATTATAAAGAGGAAGGTATGCCGTTAATAATGCAACACAACATCAGCCAAATGGCCGACAAGACCACGCTTACAGGACCATATCCTTTTCATGAAATTTTCCATAACCAAATCGCAAAGTGGCTGCCCTATGTCCTCGATAGCCTCACGAATTTCATCTTTGAGGTCTTGAATCGACGCTGGGCTGTTGGCGTAGACCTTATCTTTCACGTGGCCCCAAAGGAAGAAGTCGCAAGGTGTTAAATCACAAGATCTCGGTGGCCAATTGTGATCACCTCTTCGAGAGATAACACGGTCCGGAAACTTTTCCCGTAAAAGATCGATGGTTTCATTGCTTGTGTGGCACGTAGCGCCGTCTTGTTGAAAGTAAACGTTGTCCAGATCAATACCATCCAATTCAGGCCATAAAAAATCATTAATCATCTCTCGATAGCGCAATCCATTGACCGTAACTGTTGCTCCAGCCTCATTTTCGAAAAAGTAAGGTCCAATGACCCCGCGGGACCATAAACCGCACCAAACAGTCACGCGTTGAGGATGGAGAGGCTTTTCAACAATAACTCTTGGGTTTTCCGAGCCCCAGATGCGACAGTTTTGCTTGTTGACGTAGCCTTGACTGAATGGGCCTCATCAGTCAAGATGATTTTTCGATGAAATTCCGGTTCATTTTCATGCATTTCAAGGACCCAATCAGCAAAGACACGACGTTGTTGATGATCAGCCGGCTTGAGTTCTTGTGTTAACTGAACTTTATAAGCCTTAAGACCCAAGTCTTTATGCAAAATACGGTGTAATGACGTTTGTGGAATGCCTAATTCCAAAGAACGACGAGGAATGGACAAACCTGGGTTTTCTTCAACACTTTGAGCTACAACATCAATATTCTCAGTTGTTCTTGAGCGACGTGCACAGGTTTTATTCTTCACATCACTAACTTGTCCCAACTTGACCCAACAGTTCGAATTTGTCCACCAATTTCTGTATTGCGGTCCGACAAGGTGCTTTACGACGACCCAAAAATGTTTTAGTTTTACGAACCGTCTCTGCCAAATTTTCACCATTTTTATAGTGAATTTTAATAATTTCAATGCGTTGTTGAAGCGTGTATCGTTCCATTTTTATTAATAGCGTAGTTTCTACTTGTCAAATGTCAAAAAATGACAGCTTCAAAAGTGACAGCTACCGAAATAGCGGGCTATTCAAAATAACACCTCTTATTTTTAACACCTCATTTTTACTATACTTGTACATGGAAAGCATATCTCAAACAAGGAAGCCTTTTTGAGAGGATGACGTTGGTGACTTCGGCTGATCGACCTTGATCAGACTTCATCAACCCGTACTACTATAGACAGAACCAGCGGAGTACTTCTACAACTACAGAAGACTGGATGTTTACAAGCTACAGAGGGATGAAGAAGTAACTATCACACATGAACAAGAATCTGCAGAACTCCAAAATTGATGCAGGTATGTGGCTCAAGGCTCAAAACTTAGACCGTTTCTCCACAAAATCCTTATCTCCGATCCACTGGAATTAGATTGCCAGCCAAATGCAACGCTAAGTATCTAGGCATCAACTTCAAAGTGCCGGATGTGCCGGAGAAAGCAAACCTCGCCATCGCGTGTACCCCTTGATGAAAAGAAGAACCGGACTGAGCCAGCCAACTAAGCTCTTAAAAGAAAAGCAGCTGCTTAGTCCAGTTATCAGCTGCAGCTTTCTAGTTTGGAACACTATCTCAAAAACAGCCATGAAGGAAATTCTGAACAAGGATATTGTTCCAGCAATCAACGATGACGAAGCAGTTAACTTCTACTCTGGCCCTGGGTCAGCCCACTATCGTGGCTAAGCGGCACCACCATCCCAACCATCGCTAAGCAGCACTGTCATTTGACAAGATTATCTTAAGTCAAAGTGAAAATATTATGTTCAATAAAACAAAATTGAAATTGAAATTGTTAGCAGCTTTGTTGTACAAAAATGGTAGCTGTTGCAGGCATGCTCCCAAATTCCGGTGTCAAAGAAAAAGAGAAATAAGGCTTTTAAGATGGTAAAACTAATGTTGGGGTGTGGTTATGAAAGTAGGGGTACTGGGGCTCGCATCCCACATATACGTTGTTGATAGGAACCTAGGCTGGGGTGTTATAGGTATTATTTTTCATTTTCAATTATTGGTATATCCCATCAGTGCGTCGAAAGCTGATCTCTATATTCTGGGTTGTTACAGTTGTATAACGGTAAAGTAAAAGTAACTCTACTGCCTGATAATCATACTAGTTATTACTGGTGTGTGGTTATCACTGAATTTTTGTAATTATCTGTCCAAGACATTGTCAGTTTTCTAAAATATCAGCGTGACTGTAAAAATTAATAATAAAGCAGCTGTGAATTTATGACTGAAGCTACTGATCTTACATCTAGATTCAATGGAAACTATAATTACGATCTTTTTAGAATTTCTGGTGAGAATATATCTATCCAGAAACGTCAAATAAGGCGAATAAACAGAATCAGAGTAAAAAGTTTTCAAAAGAAGGAATCTATCTACAGGCAATTCAGAGAGAAATAGTAGTTACTAAGTTACTTGCCTAGTTTTGATAAAATGCCTGTTTTTATCAGTCATTGACCTACTGGTTATATCAAACAGTTAATCAACAACGCTATTTGATTTATTAATGAGAATTCATTACTTATAGCGATACAGCGACACTCTTATACATTCCATTGCATTGGCTTGACTTGACTTGACCATTAATAAAATAGTTCCGCATTTTATTCAGTTACTTTAATATTTCGTAATAACACTGCAAGTACTAGACATTTCTTAGATTTAACTTTGTGGTATTGTCCCGCGTCTCGGGTTTTATTGTTCAAGACATCATTTGAATGTTAATACATTTTGTACCTCAAACAACACCATTCGAATGCAGATAATATGTATACCATAATACAACAATGATTTCCCATATATTTAATGTGACAAGAGTTACGCGATAGGGGGCGTTTGTATGCACTCCATAATGACCGCTTATTTTTTATATTTTCTCAAAGTTATGTAAACCAAAAATGTCAATCTATGTAGTATGACAACATTGTCAAAGTAACAAATCGAATAACGCCTTCATATTACAAGTAAGCAACAAAAGAAACGATTTCTTTTGGGTTAAACATTGAAGTCAAACGAATTTGCTTATGGTTATACATACACTCAGGTCCGATATAATAGGGATAGTTGCGTCTTAAATTTGGAAAGGTGGACAGTTCCAACCAAGTGATCTGAACTTTAAAATGCGTTTCGGCTCATCGGCTTATTCAGGGTGTTACTAAAGGAAGTACTCGAAATATAAGTTTGAGGTTTTTTTTTTATTGAGGATCACAGGTATCTTGATACAACACAGCCTTACTAGTAAATCACAGCCGACATTGGTAAATCACATCCGGAACTGGTAAACCACAGCCAAAACTGGTAAAACACAGCCAAAACTAGTGATTCACAGCCGTTACTGATAAATCAGAGCCGAAACTGGTAAATTACAGTCATAACTGGTAAACCACAGTAGAAATTGGTTTTCTGGATAGACCCCTTACCGCTGGTGGGGAGGAAGCCTTTCGTTGAAACTGGATGTGGGGTGTAAGATGCAAAGTGTAATTTTCTATAGAAAATTTCTATAAAAAAAATTTGTAACGGAAATGCGTCATCACACATTGTAGCAGGGAAGAACATGGTTCTTAGCAGTACTAGATTCCCTAGTCTCGACATCCACAACAGATGTTGACGGTCTTCTGATAAAAAAAAGAAAAAAACTGCAATCCGCAGGGACAAACACCGCTACAAATTATCTCTGGAAGTTGCGTGAAATCCTTTAACTGATGAAATGGAACCATACAACCATTGAAAGAAGAGTCAAGTTCATATCAGAAGTTCGCAGAAGCTCTTCAGCCAAGCCAAGGCTTTTAGGAAGGGAATAGTAAAGAAAAACTAGGACTATATAGCTGGTAGACCGAAGAAAAGAAGAACACTGATTGTTTTGGAAGAAACCCAAATGCATAAGCGGAAGCCCATTGCAATATTTTGACCGACTGTGCATACTGTGATATGTAAAATTGTTTCAATTTCGTTTATATAAGCCAATTATATTGTTTAGTCTCTATTTTGTTGATTCAGTGTGTACAAAACACTAAAACAAGCAAAAAACTTTCGTTTTCTTTCATGTCATGGAAGATGACTGACGCTTTTTGTAAGCATATTGTAAAGCGCAACCATGAGGGTGCGTCATGTATATACGAGTATGTGCATTTGTCTGTCTCATGTAGACACGTAGATATACTTATTTAATTTTTAATGAAATGCAAATTGAATTAATTTGTCAAAGAAAAAAAAATGCATTTTGTATCATTTGTCCAATGAAAGTTTTTTTTTTTATTTTTTTTATTGGAAAATGCGTTTCGTTTCGTGATGATGTTTTGGTTTTATGCTTTCAGTGGAAAAGGTGTTACCTTGTTAGTGGAGTAAAAAATATTTTAAATTTTTTTCCATTAGTGACGAATTTTGATGAGTTTTGTATTTTTCATGATGGAAATCAATTAAATGGTAATATTTTACATTTAACTGCACTAAAATGGAAGTAGAAAAAACTGATTTTATTTTTTGAATATGGAGGAGTGTTTCGAAAAAGTATTTAGTGACAAAAATCATGGTATTAAAAATTCATAAATTATACACAACATTCAAAAATCATTATGTTATTTTTATCGGAAACTTTAGTTTAAGAATTAATTAGAAAAAAAGAAACGTGTAAAATTATCTAAAACTTCACCGGCAAAAAACTCAATCGGATCACGATCTTTTACCAAAACGTAAGAGGGCTTCGAGAGCTCCCAAACATTTTGACATGACAATTTTTTTTTAACAGAAACTTGGCTCGATTCAAGTTTCTTGTAAATGGAACTTCTGTCTCAAGAGTTCTTATTTTATAGAAAAGATCGTCATGTTGGGAATGCAAAAGAACTTTGAGGAGGAATTCTGGTTGCGGTTCGAAATAAACTTGTTTCTTCATCAATTTCATTTCATTTTCAACTTCCAATAGAAATAATCTGTGTTAAGCTATCTATTCAATCTAAATTTTTTTATTCACTCAATGCATCTAACTATTTCCTATCCAGCTGAACTTTCTTTCTCGGTCGTCTTTGTAACTGAATTGTCTTGCTCAAACAGCTATATATTACTTTTAGGAAATTTTAATTTACCCAACATAGACTGAAGTCCTTCTAAGGATGAATCTTTTCAAGTAGTCTCTTTGACTTTTTCGCAAACTGAACTTGCTTTTCTGGATAAAATTAATGATACTGACTTACAACAAATAAGTGGCATTAAAAACTTTAAAAAACAAATTCTTCCCAAGCTATTAGTACTGTTATTCTAGAGTGTAGTTTTGGAATTAATAATATAGATAATTACCATCCACTCTTTGACTTAAGGAATCCTATTATTGAAAACAGCAATTCATATGATTGCTCGTATACGATTCATATGATTGCGATAAAACGAATATTACCAACTAAAAAACTGTTTCAAAACTATCTTGCATTAAAAAGCTCTTTGAACAAGTGGTTTGTTATAGTGTTAAGGTAATAACATCCCCCTGAGATCATATACTTCTACAATCTGATATTGATAGATTTAGTGTTTGGTGCGAAAAACAGCGTATTTAAAAAGTTCCGCTTGTAGCCCTTTTACTTCATTTTCCTTGTTAATGTTTGACCTGGAAATGTTTAATTTCTGTTCATTTTGGTCGAGCTGTTGTACCTTTTGGTTATCATTAAGATTGACTTGAACCAGTTGGTTGCTTACTGTGATTTTTGCTATCTGTCATAACCATCCAGCAACTATTTGGAGTAGTCTTTTTAGCACCAACTGCTTATTAATGATGATATTCCCATCATTATTCTTGTAATGCAGACTCGTGAAATTTGTTGTAGTCTGCTATACTCACTCTTTTATAAAAGTTCCGCACATGTTTTCTGCTGAAGAATCTTTTAATCTTCTCTGATTCACGTTGCTGAGCAAGTGTTACTTATACTTCTTTCGGCATTAATAGATCTGGTGGCAAATTCTAGTTTTATTCTAGGGCCATAATTGAAAGTACTTCTTATTTCTATGTCCGTAATCGCAGTGAAACTATTGATTTCTCAGCAATAGTTGTAACATCCCAACACATCTTAGGCAGTATTTTGAATAGTTTCTTGACATTGCTAAAATTTGTCTTGCAGGATAATTTTAACAGTAGTCCAGAGTATTTTTGATGTGCGCTTAGCATGAACTGTATTTTTTCCCCCGATTGAAGGCTTCCATAGACGAATTTTCTCTGGAAGGCTGTTGATCATCTTAGAGCTTCTTTAGACTCCTAATAACCTATCCAAATTATGTATGAAGTTTTTCTCATTAAAACTGTCTACCCATTATTTTTTCTCTAACTGCTACATAACTCTATCAACCTTATTGGCAAATGAAGAGTCACGTCGGAGTCAGATGAATCACCTGAAAAAAAAATCACATACCACCAGAAATACTAAAACCCCTGGCTAAAATGGTTTTCCACAATTTAGTAATTTTCTCATGTTGGTACCTACCTGTACCTACATTCAACGCACACAGTGCATTCCAATCGAATGAAACTAGCCCGCCAGCTGTATTGCGAGGCTTTCACTCTCCACCGGCTATTTCTACAGAATCACCTCAAAAGATTTATACCCCACACTGCCCACTGTGTTGCACACTTAATTAGAACATGATCATGATGACAGCTTTACACAAATGAAGTATGATATTCTCACAACAACAACAACATCAACGGAAAAACTAACTTTCAATTTAGCTCGGATCTTATAAATAATAAACATTTATGTCTGATTGCACCAAATAAAATTGCAAAGAACGCAACTCGTTGGAGAATACATCGAAATCGATGTTTTCAGGTCGCTTTCGCAAGTCAAACAGGATGAGATCTTCGCACTTTTTTTTCGACGAACAAATCTTTTTAACTTAAAGTTCGTAGACATAATAAAGGCAAATTCGCCAAATTCTATCGTTGCAAAATTTGGATAGAAATTTGTTTAGTTAAATGCAACGCAACTAATTTAAGTTATTTGTTGACTTAACGATTAGTTTTTAATTGTATGGCCTTAAATAACAACTTTTTGGCATTAAAAATAAAATATTTCAATAGATTTTGATTTATTGAAAGCAAACAAGACGCAAAATATTTGATTTAGTTAATTAATGTCAATGCTGTCATTTGTAGATTTTGAGGTCACTCAAATGTTGTACATAAACAAATTGACATGTTTTTTATAAAGATTTGGTAAAGGCATTTTCAGAATAAAAACTCATTACAACAAAATTCATCAGAAGTTTCTGTTCTATTGGTTTTAGGTTCAATTGTTTGTTTCACAGGTTATTTGAAGCACTTTCATATTCTAAAGTACAATCGATTATTATGTTAGTAAATCTTTTTGTGATGTTTAACAATTTCTTCAATGAAAGCATAGCTATGCTGTAGACAACACACAGCATTCAACAATAATTTAGGTCATTCGTGAGTAAAATATTAAAATTCTGATGTCAGTTTTAAGTTGAACAAGGAATTAGTCATCTTAAAGATTGTTACATCAATGCAATGAACTTGAGTCAAATTTCGAAGCAGTTAAAGCATTAAATCAATAATTTTTTGTTGTATACGTTGTAGGTTACGATACAAGTAGAGTAGAATAAGTTATTCATGATACTTTGTCACTCAAAATGGAAAAGGAGTAGGTAAACGAATACAGCACCGTCAATGATTGTTACAAATATAAAAGTACTAAAATTAAACAAGTCACAGAAGTTCTATATATTTAACGTTTATGTAATCTTTAAGAACTTTTCTGGTTTCACGATTTAGATGAGTAAAAAGCTGACCAGATTATTATTCTGGTCAAAATAAGCAGTGTTTTATTCAACACTGAGTAGCTACTCAATGTTTCATTGTTTCAAATGTTTCAAACACAAAAAACTGCTGAGTAGTGTAATTCGGTTTTGTTTTGCGAATAATATGAAACACTGAGTAGCTACTCAGTATTGAACAAAACGAGGCTATAGACATCAAACCCAATAAAAAATCGATAACGGGGATTGAAAATAGGCCATTTAAGATTAAGGGGAATACAAAATGTGTCGAAGAAGTTCGAGGTAGAGGGAAATTCGACTTAGAGGGAGTCGACTGTATGTGCATTATTTCGTTCTGTGTATATATTTTTTTACTTACTTTACGTTTTTGAATACAACGACTATGAATGGATGAATTCCATCAATTTCGTAGAGCAGCAATTTTCTTCATTATTGGTGCCAAAAAATAATTGGTAAAAAAATTTAATAACTTTTATACTTTTTTTTATTAAAAACAAATTAAATTTGGTTCTTAATTAAAAAATTGAAAAAAAAAAATATGTATTAAAAAGTTTAGGCATCTCTGGTATAAAAATATTGTATGGAAACCCTAGTGCAAACTTTTTATAAAATGGCGCAGTAAATGTTAATTCCAAAATGATAACATTAGTACTAAAGGGCAAGCTTAGGATTCGTAAAACAATCGAACTCGAGATAACAATCAGACATCACATTACGAACGAGAGAAAATAATTTTGTTTTCATTTCCGGGAAAGTAATTACAATCCCTGCATAAGTTTTTCATTCGTAGTAACTGTATTTCATTTGATCCCAATTGTAATTCTATTACAGCAAACATAATGCAAAACAACCTATTCGTTTGGAGCTCATTTTTATGAGTTGAACGAATAAATAGTTTGCGAAGAACCTCTCCAGAGAGTAGTTTGTTGGAAAGAACTTACCTTTGGTTTGAATATACAATTCATTCACAGCTAATGAAAGTTATTTAGTTCTTGGCACAATTACAACAGCCTTTGTTCGAAATCGAGAGATCACAGATCCAATCACCGGTGTTACGCTGAACCTTTTTTTTTATTTATTGGTTCGCATAAATTGTTTTACCGAAACGAAATTATGAGTTTGCTGCAAACGAGGTTGAAGTTGAAAAATTACTATCCAACAAACGAAAAGTCGTTTGACGCAAGCGATTCGTTCGCACAAAGCCGAAAAATTGTCCAGCAAACGAAAAAGTCCCTGAAGAGGAAATGCTATATTGAATATGAAAAAGTTGAATTTTCTCAAAAACAACTCCAATGATTTTGATAACAACATTTTTTTTGCTTTTGTTGGGAAGGCCGTACTCTTAAAATGAAAAAAATATTTTTAGAAATGTTAATAACGGTACCTAACATAGAAACGTTTTTTTCATTTTTGAATATCGCAACCGATTTTGATGAAATTTTTTACACAAAGTTTCTTAATGACCTTAAAATTATTTGATATCAAAAGTTTCAAAAAGATAGTTTTTTGATTAATTTTTTTTTCAAAAACGGGTCACTGTTTTTTTTTTTGAAATTTTGGTTTAAGATGTGCAATAATATTATCTTAAAAACGTCATACCAATTTTTTTTAAACAAGGTTTGAGAATTTTTATACACAAAAAAATATTTTTTTTTAAAAAACGGCTCCAACGATTTTCAAAATTTTTGTTCTAAAAATGAATTTTTCTTAATAAAATCACATGGCATAGGCATAGTATTACACAATACAACAATGAACAATGTGTAATTCAAACTAACGAAGAGTGGGTGGAAGCTATTTTAACATTTGGTTTGAAATTGTATTTAAGCTTGAATTTGCAAATTCCGAAACAAAGTTATTATTTTGTTTTTCAAATTGCTAAGCTTGCGCAATAAATCAAAAAGTGCAGTTATTTTCAAATTAAAAAAAAAATATACCCTTTCTGCATGATATTTTGTTGGCATAAACGGAACTGCGGTCAAAAAAATTGACAACATAAGTGACTGATTGGCAAATCAACGTGAGCATACCCTAAGTGAAGAAACGAAGTTGCGTAAGCGGGTACTGACTCCCAAAATAAGAGTTAAGATCCACCATAGTATCAAGAAGAAGGCCATCTACAGTAGTGTTTGTTCAAACAACTGTCAACATAGGCACCTGTCTTGGTTTCAATTACTTACATGATAATGCCAAAATTGTAATTATCATATTCACACTTATCTCTTTTTCTAAAAAAAAAAAAACACCCTTTGACCCAAAATATTTTAATGGACTCTTTTTATCCTGGATTCTCATGACAATTGAAAATTTCGTACCAAATTTCGAGCATCAAAAATCGTACAAATAGAATAATTCACTATTATTATTTTGCACCAGAACTCTGGTGAAATTTCGTTTTGTTGATATCAGTCAGTGTGCTTCCAAAGACAAAATCAACTTAATACTTCTCCAAAGTCTATTGCTCAAGAACGTTCTTGTCAGCTATTTTATAAGTTATTTACTATAAAATGACAACCTTAACAAAAATGTTGAATACTCTTAAATCACAGATTAACAATAAATTATCCTTGCTACTATTCCGATTGCCTTACATTCATGCCCTATTAGCTCCCAGTATAGCCCTTGAACACACTTTATTTAAATTGAATTGCGTGCCAACTTAATTTGTAGAGATATTAAAAAAAAAAAACAAAAAGATTAAAATAAAAACAATTAACTGTGCGATTCGCAGTTAGTCGCTTGTATGCATTGCTAATGATGTATCTAAGGTTTAGTCAAATTAGTTCTGGTTTTTTTTTTTTGTTCTAACAGGTATTCTTTTTTTTTAATAGATTGCGTTTTAGGATTTGCATTTAATTTGACATGAGGTCAAAAACTCGCTTCTTTTTTACTGAGGATTTGCATACGATATTTTTAATTAATGTGCTGCCGGTGATGGAGGGGAAGACTATCACAATTTTGCGAATCATTTGAATAATTTATAAATAATACACATTTGTACTCCTAATTCTTTTTGGAGTCTTGAAACCCAACTCGAAACCTTATAATAATCCTTAGTTTTTCTCTTGTATTATAACTTATGTTCCGATTATGCAACTTGGAAGAAAAAAAAAAAAAAACGACTAAATACCTTTAATGCATTCCAGGTGATATCATATCAGTAACTACTATTCCCTTGCCTTGTGTGATGTGCAAGGTAATTGTACATCGATTGAAATTCAACCCACTACATAATATGTATGTATACCTACTGTAAAGAACAGAAGTATTCCCTTTTGCTGACTATTTGATGGTCAATTCTCAAAGCCCTTGAGATGTGTTGCATTTTCTTTTGCTTCTAGCGACTAAAAGGCACAAACTTATGGAAATAAACTCAACGGTTAGGTCGTAAGTTCCTGCTCCTTTAGTTCAAAATAAAATAATCAGAAGACTCCTGAAAATTTGTGTTGGTCACTGTGTATCAGTCATTCTATATGTCTCAACTACTAGTCTGAACCGTGGAATAAATGTTATAGAGCTTAAACGCAAAATATCCAAGATAGTAGTTTCTTCACATGGGAAATATTTTTTGGTGCTATTCAGATACCTATCATTAAAAGCATTGTTGTTAATATTTTCAGCAAATAAAAAATTCAAAAAAAAAAAAAATAGTTCCGGGTTAAAATTTAAAATGAAATTGCACTGAACTCAACTGAACTTCTACATTACTACATACCCACGTACTACTAAATATTTTAGAGGTTTCAGAAATTGATAAGGTTTGAAGATGTATATTTTGGAAACTTTAATACTTATCTACGTGGAACATTATGAACTCAAATTTTGGCAAAATTCAGTTTGCTTGGTTGAAATCTTTCAAAAACATAAAGTATGAATAAAATCAAAATTTCCATAAAACTTCCCCCTTACGAAACTTTTTGATCACAATTTTTTTTTTTGTTATATTAGAAGTTTTTAGTTTTTGGGTAAAATTGAAGTTTAGTTTTGAGCCTAAATTATATTCTCCGAAACGGCCCTAACGGTTAAGATTTAGGATTTTTTTGTGTAATTATTAGAAAAATAGGTATCATATTTTAGAAAATCTTTTAAACAAAATTTAACTCAATTTATTCTCATTGTACACAAATAAGGAGTAAAGAACGGCCCCAAAAAGTGGAATGCTTCTATCTTACTCTATCTAAGTATGAAAAATAATTTCTATTTTTTTATAAACGGGGGAAATTAAAAAAAAAAGACATACCATAGCATTTTTATTGGTGGAAATTGTTGGGGATAATGTCCTTACTCATATCACAAAATTCCCAACAAACCCCATTTAGTGTATGGCCACCATCTTGAAAAAACTGCATCAATAATGCAATTTTTGGCTAAGCTATATCTACTAAACTGGTTGTTGCTTATTTGTATACTGAGTCTATTGAGATATTGAGACAAGGCAATACGATTCTACGACGCTCTAAGAGGCTATAATAGTCCTTTTTATGTAAATTTCTGCTTACCGTGCAACAAAGGGATTTTTTTCAGAAAACACCCTTCCAATAGTGGTACAGCGATAAAATTTGACATGGACGTTTCGTTTACAATGAGAACCAAGAACCAAAAGAGTGCATTGAAATATTTTCGTTGAAAGGCTGTTTTTTTTTAAGGGAGAAAGAACGTTGTGCAATGAGTAGATATATTCCGATGTTCATAAGAATCATTGATAAAAAAAAGTTATGCTGATAACACATTCGTTTTTTTAAGTCTTAGCTATAACTTGGGAAATTTCGAGAAATTGCCATAGACGGTTATTTTATGTGTCAAATTGTCTTATTTTGACTTTATTTGTTCCTCCCTGAAATGTTTGTCAAAATGAATGACACCCAATTTTCCGAAATTTCTGAAAAAAGAAATCATATTAAAAAAAAGAAAGATTTGCATTTGCAGAAAAAATTGAGTTTTTAGTTAAATATTCTCAAAAACTGAAAGAGATCTGATTTGGAAACAAATTATAATTTAATACCAGATTTCTAATGATTTTTTTCCGTTTTAAGTAATATTTTTGGAAAATTGCCCCTCCCACCTAAACGCGGGGAAATCAACCCCCACTCCCGTAAGGTTTTTTTTAGGTTTTAACATCTTTTGCATAAGAGCTAGACTCCAAAAAATTAGACTTGTTTGTTATTTTACCAAAAATATTTGTATGTCTGTTTTTGTCTCCATGTTGTTGGTATTAATGGGCTACTTTTTCCTCTGCGTAAACTGTCAAATAAGACTTTATGTTGAACCTAAATGCTTAAGTTTGGTTTCAGCAAAAGGCTCTTAAACTTCTAATTAAAAGTGTTTTTTTTTGTACTTAGTCTAAATTTTTTTATTAATTTTTCTTGTAAAAATTCTGAGTTCTTAAAAGAGGGGAGGGGGGGTCATGACCCTGTGACTCTCCCTCCCTGAATACGCCACTGGATATCTGCGACCTATTTTAGATAATTTAATTAATTTTAATTATTTTTTGTTAAGAGCTGATAAAGAAAAAAATCCCATTTAAAATTTGACTACCATGCCAATGTACCAATGTGAGTTAAGGATCAGGTAGAGATCAAGTCATGTCTTCAGATTTAATGTTTTTAAGACCGCTTTTTCATACCAAAAGACTGGAATACTGATTTACTTAGTAAGGAAATGTTTTAATTTTATAGTGATTATAGTCATAATAATCACAAAGAAATTTTTTGACATAACAAAATTTGCATACAGGAGATTGAAAACTGAAGTGTCTTGCTAAAAAAAAAGACTGAAATTTTGCTTCTGTTTCTTTTTTTTTTCCTTTTTTTCTTTCAAGAGTTCATTATTTGTCCTTTATATATTACGTAGTAAGTAAAAACATTGTATATGTCTGCATTAAGAGGACGAGAAACGGAAGTTAACTCAAAAGAATGGATTGACAATAGTATATATGCACTGTAAACATAATCCTATCTAATTCCTTTTAAAACGACACGCGAAGTAGCATTGGTTTAGCAGCTAATTCTTTTTTTGCATTTTTTGCTTCTTTTGTAGAAACTAAGAAGGAATGATTAAAGTTTTAAATGGTGAGTGAATTTGCATTTCCATGTGAATAGTTTAAGTTTTTAAACAAGGTTGTCGGTGTAAAGAAGACAAATTACCCCTGAGCCCATGACTATATTATGATGCGACTGACTGCTTTCCAATGTAGATATGTACATTATACATACCAATACCTAGTTTAACATTGAAGTGAAAAGGTTTCTTTTATTTATTTTATAGGTATGACAAGTTGACAGTGTAGACAATTTTTTGTAATGTATTGATTGTAAGACATTGTTTTAGTTAATTTTGAGTAAAATGAGTAATAATTTAAAAATTCTTCCTATGAAAAAAAGGGGATAGTTGTAGGTATGAGACTTTATGACTTTTACCATTTTATTGTTATTAAAAAAAATAAAACTAGGCTTGTCTCTGACTTAATTCATCACAGGATCTCATCAAATTAGAAAGTATCTGAAGAGCGTTCTTTTTTTGACCACAGGTACATACAATTCAATTTAATCATTTAAACTTCCGGGTTCATCGGAAAACTAACAAATATATATTAGAGATAAACCTAGGGCCTCATTTCGAGTGTCTATTCAAAGTAGGATTGAAGTCGAATAGAAACAAATCTATTGTCGGTATTGCGAGTTCCGGTTGCTATAGAATAGATACTTTTCTATTTAATTTTTTCTTAAATCGTTTATTATTTGACATTTGAATCAAATTTCCTATTAATTTGAGTCGATTTCGACTTAAGTCTTTCAATTTTATTTCACAATACCAATGTAAAAGCTAAAAGATTTGGAAGAAGTCGACTAGACTTTTTGCGAATAGACACTCGCAAATAATCTAATCTAATAAATAATCTTACCGCAGCTTTTAACAAATCAATGAAAATATCATGTCCTCTTCCAAATAAAGGGACAAAATGAACCTCATTGATAGCTCACTTGGAGAGTTGATAAATTTGATGTTGAAAAGTAGGATTATAAACCCAACATTTGGAGATTTTTTGTCACAAGATCTGTCAAAAGAGGCACACCACAAGAACAACTGGTTAGCCCGGAAGCGGAAGGATAAAAAGTGATTGCATACGCTGATGATGATGTATCCGGAAAACAACTTCAAATCATTATAAAACTAATACAAACAAGCAAATTAAATGAACAAGAGAATGTGGTGTAAGTCCCCACAAAACTGAATTTTTCCTTTTTAGAAGTAAATACTTATAAAATTTCGACTTTAGAACCTCAAAGTTTCAACAATAAATTAATGGTATTCCACTTAATTTATCAGAAGAAGCTAATTTTTTTAATTTTATTTTAGACACAAAAGTTAAACTGAAAACCTTTTATACAAGAAAGAGGCAGAAAATAGGAAGGGCATAAGGGCACTTTTCTCTTGCAAATACATCTATCGGGAATAAATAGGGTTGTGCCCACAGATTACCCACTGACTTTAAATATAACACAATTTGTCGCGATGTGTATTAGGGGAACTCTCTGCTCGACACTTTTTACCTTCCACAACCAGTGACCTCGAGTACAGCCCTTCGTCTCAAAGCCATCTCACAATTGTCTATAGTAATTCTTTTGGACACACATGACCATCATTCTGAATGGGTTGGGTACGAAATCCCGCGGAACAAATCCCGCCGTTTCAATATTTTTCTATTTTGCTGTTTAGTCACTCGATTTCATGAGAATCAAAAAGAACGAAGGTTTCCACATATTTTTCTCGTTTAAAAGACTTTTTCGATTGAAAGGTAGCACTCTCCAGGTGGGTGTGTGCACAGTTTTTTCTTGATTTAAAGTACGGTCCATAAAAACTCTCATTTTAAGAACTGGGGGTTCAGGTCACTTTCAATTTTTAAATTTATTTTCTTTACCTGTAAAAAAATGCAGACTTAAAAAAGTTAAAAAATCCAAAATCAAATTAGATTAGCCATTGAATCACTGTTTAGCCCTGGTATCCTAGTCCTAGATCCACAATCCCCAGATCAAAATCTCAAAAATTAATTCACCAGAACAACTTCAATAATTCAAATCCCCATGCGTTCCACATACATAGGTACTAGGTAAAGTATATGTAGTGGAATATTTCTGTTCCTTAACCCTTAAATGCTTACTGTTCCTAAAATGTAACAACTAATTTTATTCGCTCTACAACAGTTTTTATTGTGTTTAATTTAATAACAAACGGAACAACAAAATCTGCTAATCAACTTCAAACTGAAGTTGAGCCAAATTTCTAGAAAAAAGTTAAACATCAAATCCACTTCTTCTACAAACATTCAACTCTATCACTATAATTTCCAAGTTGTAGTAGGTTCCTACCTATAAAACTTTACTCAAAGTCGAAACACATTTTGTTCTCAAACTGGCTCAGATTTTCAAGTTGAACTTGTTGGTCTTTCTTTATATGCAAGACGATCCACCAAATCGAAGGCAAGAATAAAAAGAGGTTCAGAAAATAAGGAATATAATACCCAGCGGTTGGCCGCCCCGCCGCAATCTGTGCGTGAATTGCATTGAGTTTGTGCGCTTGCGCTTTGGCTCTGGCATGGGCCATGACTTTGGTCCATTGGTTTACCCCTTGTTCTCTCTTGAATCACGATGGATGAATCCACGGGAACGAGTTTTTTTAAAAATTGTATATTCTTTTTGATGTATTAGGTTTATAAAAAAAAATCAACCTCTTCTACATACTCTTTCATACGAGTAGGTATATGCGATGCTTTCGGTTTCTTCGTTTTGTCTTATTTTCAATTTTTTTCTGTCGCGTCGTTTGGTAAGTCTTGCTTGTGATGAAGGTATTATAAGGGCAAATCATGGATTCGTAAAAACAATCGAAAAAAGAAAAAAAATGTATCCCAAAAATATTTATTTCTGTTTGAATGCCACAGCGACAAAGGCTTAGCTGAATTTAAACTTAGGAGACAGACAATTTTAATTCCATGTGATTAATTCCCAAAGAGAAGGCTTGCAAATTTCATTTAAAAGAAGTAACATCAAGTACTTACAACCCTTGAGGGTACTTTATGATATTTTATTTTTTTTTTTTCATTTTTACTTTCATTATTTTTGCCTGGCTTGTTTCATAACTGGTCCAGAGTTCTTGGAATCGTGGTCTTTTGACCGACAAACGATGATAGGATGGATGCTGTGATGCTGCTGTTGCTGCAGCAGCAGCAGCAGGAGCACCATCCCAGCAGCAGCTATAGAGGAGGAGATGCCGTCCAACACCATCAAGAGAAGATGTGAGATTTCAACAAAGAGAAGCTCTGCTTAGCTAAGTTACCTAAGTGTATTTGTGTAAGACCTTAAGGCTACGTAGCCATAACATCTCTTGATCGAAAGAAGTGGTAATCTTGCAGATAATGTTCTTTTCTTTGGTCTGCATCCAGCCGAGATGGCTTCTTCCATTTATTTTTTTTTTTGTTCTCCTTTTTGACTTTTTTTCTTTTTTTTTGGTTTTAATTCTGGTTTAGAATACGGACGCACGGGAATACAGAGGGGGGTTGATTAACAGAAAAATTATTTAATTAAGATGCAAAAAGGCGAGAATGCAAAATAGCGTTACCTAAGTAGTTTAGTAGTAATTTAAGGCATAAAGCAATTTGCATAAATAATTTTATGGAAAAAACCACTATACACAAATAGTGTGGTGGTGTGAATGCATTTGGAATCCTAAAGCAAGGAATAAGAGAGTTTTTTGTGCTAAAAGATTGAGTCTTTCTTTAAAATGGACACATTTTTAAATTCCTAAATAAATATCAAAATTTATTAGAAACTTGAAGAAAAAAGAAGAGATAAGATCTTTCTAACAATTAGTTAGTTAGTTTCAATTATCTTTAGCGTCACTTTTTCAGAAAATACGTAAAAATTTAACTGAGGGGAATTCCTACCTAGGGTTAATTGATTTAATACATTAAAGAATGTGGCTATAACATTGGGGAGCTGTAAGGTTGTAAGGTTTATTTTGTGTTTTTTAGAACTGAATTAGGATTCCACGGGTGCCATGTTTGACCGAAAAAAAGATCGAAGAGTCGGAATAGACCGACATTGACTACTTGAAAGAAACTAACTTGAGAAAGAGTCACGGTCATCAACCGGAGTTTTGAATACAAATTGTTTGTTTCTTTGGTTCAAAACTTTTCTAACCTTAAAACTAGGAATTGGTTCATCTCAAACTGTTAGGTTAGATTAGGTTATAGCCTTTTCACACCAACCAGATTTTGCAACAAGGCTACGAGATCTCGTTGATTCGCCCACACCGCACATAAACTAGATATTGTTTGACATTTCCCTTTGTTTCGCTGCTAAAACATGCTACAACTGTTATACAGAAGAGAAAAATGTGTTATAAATGTGTCTCCGCTAACAACGTTATTGTAGGAGATTTCGTCGTAATCTAGATTATCGTTCGGTGTGAAAGCCATATTAGGGTCAGGTGTCTGTCAGGAAAATTGTTGACACACTTAGGCCAGTATAATAAGTTCACTGCAATACCTCATTTACTAAACCAGCTGGAACTTTTAATAAAGCGATGGAGACTGTTATTGTCTTTTTGCATTAGAATACTATGGAAAAGAAAATTAACCAATTTACGTCTTTGGGTAGAGCAAGACATGGGTAGAAACGGTGCGGTATAGTTTTCTCTTCAGAAATCATTTGAGAAATGCCCCATATTCTGGCAGTATCCAGTTATGACACCTCTTACGGAGATAATTTATGCAATCTGCTTGGACACCACAAACATTTAAAGAGTTTTGCATCCCGTATCGGCCAGTTCCGTTTTGTCCTAGAAAGTTGTGTTATTTTTGTCTATCAACGTTCAGCTTTGTGTCATCGTCATGACATCTTGCTTTAGCATAAGTTTACACGTAGCTATAGGTATTGTAATATTCACCTTATTTTGTTAGATTGAACTGGTAATTCCTTTTATAGGGAGTTCGTCGGCCTTAAAGTGTCTGGAATGTCTCTGCTTTTGGGAATTTATGAAATTTATGAGAGCATAACCAAGTAAGGACTGCTTGGCTACCTGAGAAGATGTGGATATTCAATGTGGATATTACGTTTTCTCTGAGCCAGCGACAGGACATCTTTGGTTGCTAGGATTCTCGCTTGAACACGCTACAGTTAATAGAACATGGTCCTGATACCATTAAGAACATAATCAAAATTATTGGAGTGAAGACAGGAATACCAGAACTGATTCTATTTATTATTGAAGATGCGAAAACGCCAGAACAGAAGAATTCGCTGCTCATTTGGATGAAAACTTCATACTAAACACATCTGAAGGTATTGTCTTTTTAGATGAAGATAGAGCAACGGACTTTACTGTCTTAAATGGATATCGCAACATTAACTACTCTACACCAATAATGCAAATATTTTAGTTGAAAGCCTGATGAGAGAGCTGAAAAAATTGGCCACTCCAAGCCAAATATATTAACTGCTCCGTGTGGAGTGTGGTAACTTCTTCCTAAAAATGCTTTGCAGAACCTCCACAAAAATCATCATTGGCATTTTTGGCATTTTTCCTTAATGTCAATAAAGCATTCGACCAAAAGGGAAGTGCATCAGAGATGTAGTTGGCAGGCCTCAAAACTTGGATCATTTCTGTACCGCATACTGACCTCTGATTAACCGACTACAAATGAATGTGAGAAAATGCTCCATGCTGACAATTCACTAACATACTCCACATTCTCATAAAAAAAAAAGTCAAGGCCCCACATCAGCACACTGTTCAGGTGCTACAACAAATTGGAATCAAACTCACATAAAACGGAACTATTGCACCTAACAGTAGGACGAACCGGAGGACTAGGAGAGTATTCGGCTGGAAACTGTGAAAGCATCATAGTGATCCTACCAAATGGAAGTAGATTCCCAGCCAAATGCAATGACGAGTATTTTAAGGCATCAACTTCAACGAGCTGCTGAAATTCAATCAGCATCATGGGATGTTTTGAAGAAAGACAACTTGGCAATCCTTTGCGTGCATACCTTGGTGAATGAACTAAACTCTTTTTGTAATCACAATCAGTCATTAGACTACTCCTGTCTGGTACAATCTCTTAAGTATGAAGAATCTCCATTTTAACTCTTCCGTTATTCTTCAGAGCAACAAAATAATAAGCCGCGGGAAAATTTCGTTCCTGATAGGGGTGATTATGTTTATTGTGCTATAACGCCAGAAAAACATGATAGTTGACCCAATTTTGAACATAATGTTTCTAACTTTCTTTGTGTCATTAATTAAGTTGCACTCGAATAATGAACTAGCACTCATTTTCTATTTACTCGTATTAACAGAAAATTATAGCTGATACAGTAAATGAAGAAATGCTCTTTAATCGGCCAACATTATTATTTAACGGCATCTTTTTTTGACAGCTGTATAATAATAATAAACATTTTGACAGGTGTAATTATTGGATAACACCTATGACATTCAATGATCTTTTACTCTATAATGTTATTCCTTAAATCATTAACTTTATTTATATAAATAAGTTATTCAACTGGAACCACCACAGCGAAGGCACTTCGAAGGCACCCCCCGCTAGTCGTCGCACGTCGCGTCGCCCACCTTACCAAAATGAACTGGTCTCTCTAGTTTCGTTCCTTGTTCTTGTTCGTTCATTGCTGTTACCCATATCATCATCCGCATAAACATTTATAATAATCAGTTTCAAATCTTGTGGAGCTTCCAGCACCTCCCAACAAGCCATCATGCGACAAAAAAAAAAAATAAAAACTTATATTGAATCATCACAGAAATTGATTATTATTATTACCGCGGCGAGGCCTTTTATTGGGCATTTCCATAAATAAAATCAGAAAACCGAAAAGAAAGAGAGAGCTCTGGACGAGCATGATGCGGAGGGCGATCAACTTTAAGAAGTTGGATTGGAACGATCGGTCGGTGTTGGTGGCTGCTCGGAGGGTGCGGTGGCAGAACTCAAATATAACCGCAAAACAGTCACACAGTCGTTTCGGTTCGAATTCGAGGTCTTGAAGCTGGATCGGTGTGCTGTCTATAGTGGAACTGGTTCCCGAGATCGAAAACGAATATAATGTACCTACCTACCACTGCCACCGCCATCCACCACTACACCGCGCCGCGCTGTTCGAACCCGTCCGGGCTTGCCAAATGGTTGTTAAAAACTTGATTTGAAAATTCGCCATGCGACTTTCGGTCGTCGTCGTCGTCGCTAAATATGTGTTACATTAAAGTTAAAGAGAAAAATCAATTTCATTCAAGATACAACTTTTTATGTGATCCAATTTTTTTTCTGTGTATCGATCGCAATGGTGGTAATGAGACCTGCTGGGAATACCATCACTATCACTATAGCCAGTGGTGTGCCAAATTCGAACTAATTGATAGCCTAAGTGCGGCGAAGTGAAACTTGATCTTGCCAATTTTTTTTTTGTTGTTGTTGTTCAATGATGAATAATTTTGTAATCAAAACTTGAAAATGAATTTTTGCTGTACAGAGAATATCAGCTGAATGGCATGCGGCCAAAGTAGGGTTAGTTTTGAGTTGACATCAAGTTTGACGTTTAACGATATCACGCACGTTGTTTACGATCACGTTTTACGTGATCCAAACGCATTTAATGTCTTTTATTTCGCATTGAGTTTGAGAAAGAAAAGTCGATTTAATTTATTTATTTTAGGGAATGACTGTCTTTAATTTTGACAAGGCATTGAGATACCTAAGTTGTTACTTTCACTTTGAATTGAAGTACATACATTGGGAACATCGAATGTATTCCGTTTCTGAAGCCATTTTGAATTTATGTACGTTTTTATTAAAATTATAAGTACAAGAAAACATTGTAAAATGCGTTTGACTCTACCCTTGCAAGCCAATGAATATAAGAACTACAACTAGACGATAGAATGTAAGTACATTTGAAGTTCTTATAGAAATTGATTGGCAGGGGCTAAAGCAAACATTAAAATTTCGTCACCACATCACATGATATGTGATTTGTTTTCCTTGATTTTATTTAATTTTGATCTTTAAGCTGCTAATAGGTTTTTCTTCTCCAATCTGACATTTCATCACGTAGTCGTGATGATTTTTTAAATTGTTCATAATTAAACTTACTAAATTCTTTTCTTTGTTCAATCAAATTGTGCCCCAATCTGATGATTTCAAAAAACTGTAAGACAATGAAATGTTGTATTGCAGTTTTTTTTTTACGAAAGTTGAAGTAAAGTAATACAAACCATTTCTCCAGAACGGTTTGATGTAAAATTTTCTGTGATGGATCGAAATAAACTTGCCATTAATTTGACCATTTTTTTTTACTCGTAAAATGCTTGTTCTCTCTTTGAATTTTGTTGAAATATTTTTAATTTTGTTTGATTAGAATTCTGACTCAAGAATTCGTTTAATTTATTATTTTCGAAAGTTTTTTATGAATTCAGTATGGTTTAAAGCATGGAATATACGATACAATTATCGTCCAAAAGTTGAATAGCATGCAATAATTGTATCGTGTGTGTGCACCAAAGTAACAGCTGTATAATATCGCACGGTCGAATGCTGCGGATGAAAAACAAGAGAAGATAAATGCGGAATTAGTTTGACAGTTAACAGATCGTCAGTGAATCTACGGTGTATGTGCCCTCTATCGATCTTGCTAACGATATTGGTATACAACTCAAATGGTATACGTAGGTTGTATTGTGTTTTCAATGCTTAAGAGCCGGGAGCAGATTTCTTGCGCGAGAAGTAGCCGATTCAAAAAGTTTGTTGCAAAGGTTTGATTGCTCCATTTTTCTCTAAATATGCACTCGAAAAGTCATACTTCGACTGCATATTGTAGGCAGATGGCTCCATGTAAAATTTCATAAACTAAACTTTTTGGTATCAGAGAAGTACGATCTGTTGTATTGGAAACATTTTTTTTTTTTTTTTTTTATTCTATACCCCCTGACTGACCTATTGCAATGTAATCGCGAATAATAAGTTCTCGTGTGTAAAGTACACGGAGTACACAGAGTAGAGTACACTGTGTACAACAAGTACATAACCTACACCGAGAAGGCACACGAAGTACACTGAGCACATTGAGCACATCGAGTATACCGAGTACACTGAAGGTATTCGGGCTTCGGAAGAAAGTGTTAAAAACGAACGAAAATAAACTCTCCGAAGCGTGATTATTACTAAATTTTGCTTTGTAAAACAACAATTGCGATCAGCTGCTGTCAAACTTCTTCTGTAGGAACGGTCGATGAGCACTCTTCCCGTACGAAACAAAACTTATCAAAAACTGCACGAAACGTACATAACAACCGAATTTCTTTTCATGACTTAGTATTCTAGGCATCGCGGGGTTGATACTGTCGCAGCCTGCAATGTAAGTTGTCTTCAGTAGTTCCAGAGAATGTAAACTTACAACAAACATACAAATGTAAAAAGAAAGCTAAGTTCTTTTATAAAATCGACTGTTTACATTAAGCCTTGAACATTCAGCAGGTTTCTTAGATACGTACGTATAAATTTTTAATACCGAGTTGATAATATTGGATAAGTAGTAAATACACATAAATTAGCATTTGACATCACAAAAATTATAAAGAGGGTTTTCTTTCTTGTTCCGCAAGGCTAATAATTATCGTTTGATTTAAATAAAAATCATTTACTAGAAAGTTAATACAATCCCCGTAAAAGTTATTCATTCGTAGCAACTGTACTAATTTGACCCAAATTGTATTTCTATTACAGCAAACATAAGGCAACCGAAAATGCTTCCCACATCTAAACCACATCTTTTCGTTTACTAAAATCGTCTATTTAGTTTATTTTAGTTTGCGAAGAACTTCTCCAGAAGAAGAAGAAATGACTGCAGGAAACAAATTTTCTTAATAATTGACTCGGTGTTTGAGGTAGTCATATACATGTTATGCTACACGAAATACTAAAAATTGTCCAGCGGACGAAAAAGTCGTTTGGGCATTTTTTTCGTTTGCCGCAAACGAATTGTTCTCTCAGTGTTTATTTTTTCTTTAAAATATTTATCCCCTTAATTTACAAATCGATGTATTTTCGATTGGTAGGAGAGAAAAAATTTTTATGAAACAAATATTGCGCTTGACTTTTTGAAAAAATGTTAAAAGTTAAAAAAAAATGTTAAGTGTTAAAATTTTTGTTGTTTTAATTGGTTTTTATGTAAAAACTTACAAAAATATTTGTTGGGAACTTTGCTGCCCTCTATCTTGTTTGGCGCTAACTTTAAAGGGTCAGACCCATGAAAGGAAATATTCTAAATGTCAAACTGAATATTTGTTTCTCACAAAATTTTTCTTTCTGACAAGAAGAAATTAAAATATTTATCTATTTGAACAGTTTAAAGGATGATATGGAAGGGACAGGGGGCAGATCGCTTGGGAGGTGAATACACCATTCTTATAGTTAAGGTTTCAAAGGACACTAAAATGCAAAGAAAACCTTGTTAATCATTTTTGTGATGTACCCATTATTTTTTGTTTAATTTGATTACACTATGATACCCGCCCCCTATTAGAAAATTAAACATTTCAAACTTTTGATCATTGATTTCTTAATAACACATTTTTGAGAAACTATTTAGTTTTATTAAGACGTAGAAATATAATTCAATAGTTCTTGTAAAAACTATGCACTCACTCATAATTTTGTGATTGTTTATTACTTTCGCATTAGAACATCACTTACCTGCAAAAAAAAAAAAAAACAAAATCCATTAGTAAAAGAATAGACTTGGGAAAAAAATTAACTTAATACAAACAAAGAAAAGAAATTATTTTGATCAATTAGGAAAATGTCAAATAATTGCTTTATAGTAAAAAATATTTATGTACTTAAAAAAGAAAAACAAAATACAAGAACTATATGTATTCAAATGTCATTGCATTACTAACTATTTCTATTTTTGTCATTTGATTGTAAACACAAATTTATCTAAACACTGTAAAGAAACGATTTTCCATGACGTAAACAACTTCAAATTAAAATTTGTTACCTTGAAACTACTTAAAAATCCAAAATGAATCATTTCTATTTAAGATTTACTAAAGTTAAAATAGAAATATTATTACATTAAATTGACATAGATCAGGTGCATATAGATTTGCCCGTGGCAAACATGTTTGAGTACCCCGCGCCCATGCCATATAATCTCTTGATTTTATTAACTATTAAGTCACATTAAAAGAGATTGGCATTAAACACCTTCCATTAAATATATCATCAACAATGCGTCAAATTCCCCGGCATACAAAAATATTTCACGGTAATTAAGTTTCAAACTGCCATAATGATAAATTAAAGTCTTTTAATCGGTTTGCACTTTTCTTATAAAATAAGTGCAAAGTGCAAATACATAATAAACCAACGCAAACGATAACAAACAACAAGAGTGTAAGATGAGATAAAATAAGTGAGTGCATTTTTGTGGCATTGAAAGGTGAATACCTGTGTGGCAAATTAAATGATGACAGTTCTTTCATATAAATATCAACAACTGTATTTCATTTCACATTTAACTGGAATTTATAACAAAAAAATGCATTCATTCCCATGAGTTGTGTTATGGAGTTGAATGCAATCATTAGCAGATATGCATTGTGTACTGTATACAGTGTACGTTCACTGTACAACACCACAAAATGCATAAAAGACGTTTATTTTAAATTCCAACTTTATACGCTCGGAGATCGGAAGTGAAAATAAACACGCAATGGCATTTTTTGTTGTTGTTTCTGTTTTGTTGCTTGGGTGTTAGTTACGTGTGACTTTATAAATTGACTGTTAATGATGAAGTTCTCGGAATCTCGTATTGTGGTTTTCCTGTAGACATCAATAACAACAACACAAACAAAAAATCGTATAAAGTCAATAAACTGGAATGGTATAATCTGCTAAATAATTTTTAACAGAAATACAAATGTATTGTGACAAGAAGAAAAAAATTTTGGGTCTTAATTAATGCATTGAAATTGAATCATTGTCAGGGTAAGAGAGATTGTGATGATTAAACATGGCGTTTAGCCATAAATGGTAAGAACTGTTAGTAGATTATTGTTTTCTGGTTATAAAATGATTATTTTAATACCACCGAAAGTTAGTATAACCATTGGGAATAGAAATTTCAACCAAAAACTAATACTACGAAAATCCTATGGTCATAAAAGGTGCTGCCACAATAAGCCTTTGTGACTTATGAGCTAATTTCAAGAATCTTTTCTTAAGTTATTATGACAACTGGTATTGGGATAACCATAATTGACAAAAACACCTTTTCTCATGTTTGTGTAATAATTGATTAAGAATATATTTTTGTTAAATTTTCATTGCAAACCATTCTGTGCAGTTTATCCAATGGTTATCCCTTGTTCCAATACATGATGATAATTCGCACCGTTTTATTTTTAAAGACATAAATGCAGAACACAACAACTTACTTGTTAAGTTTTTTTTTTTTTTGCTATATGATCGAAAAGAGAATAATTGACACTAACAAAAAAAAAAAAAAACAGGAAGTAGTATCGACAAATTACTAGCATAATTTTCTTGTCAAAACATCAATGACGGATTTAAAAGATCGCTCAGAATAGGTACCAACATGCATTCACGTGATTTCAGATAAAGGCTACTTAATTTGACATTCTGACAGCATAAGTTGACAACTTCCTAGGAAATAACTCAAGACTTGCTTGTTTTTGTTTATTATCCTATTTATACGATGTCAGTAGTATAGGGTAAACTTGGGTAATATGGCTTATTATTATAGCAAGACAAAGTATGCAAGGTCTTCTGTCTTCGCAGAACACTTCTCCAGTAGTTATGATCGTAGATCAATATCACTAGTTTTGTTTAGTTTAAACTCAAGAAAAAAATTCAAATTCAAATTCAAAGTTTAAAACAGTTCTGATTCAAAGAACGAAACTCAAAAAAGCATTTTCTTGACTTTTTTGCATCAGTGCGTAAGGTGATAGACTATTTACCAAAATTACTCTAGTAAAAATCAAGCTGACTAACAAGTTCAAAACTTGTTTCGTTTTACGTGTAATAAAAAAATCAATTGAATATCGTTGCGTTTTGATAAAAAATTGTATGAGAAACTTGTTTTCCTCTCGGACACCTTTTTTTGACATTTTCCGACAAAATTTTAGAGGTAACCCTGGTTACGCGTTTTTAACTCTGTAGCAAGTTTTTCTCTTCGAATGAGGCAGTACCCCCGAAAAAAATGAATATATCATACCTAGGCTGGGAATTGAACCCAGACTTTCGGCGTGAAAGTTCATTAAACTATAACCATTACTTCAAGGGGCACTACTATTCAGAACTTAAGTAAAGTAAGTTTAAATATAATTATAACAAATTAAAAAAAAAAAATGTAAACATAACCGTAATTTATGTCAGAATTGATCCGTTTTGTCCATTGCAGCCTATATTTGAATCGATGACTGTAAGAACAGTACAAGTCCAAAAAATTAAATTTTGAGGTGAATATGAAGAAATGCTCTACGTGGCAACTTAGTGGCTTACCTAACCCAAAAATGGAATGAATCATTACATCTTCTTCTTCTTCTTCTTCTTCCTTTTCATCGACGCTGTTATGATCTCGATGTCGAGGGGATCATAACTGTCCCACGTATCTGCACTAGTGATCCGCCTGTGGGGTTCGCCGAATGAATGAATCATTACATCGTTTTGGTGAAAGTAAGGTTGTTCCGCTAGTTGTGTGCATTTGGTACCTACGAAACACTTCTTCGGTGGTTTAGCAATCATCTTTCAGGACGTTTAATTCAAGTTGTTTTGGATGGTTTTAAGTCTTAAATTAAAAAAATAAATGCTGGTATATCCCAAGGCTCCGTTTTGTCTCCGACTTTGTTTCTCGTTTTCATTAACGATCTCTTGTCTGAAACAGCTAATCCACTCAATTGTGTTGCTGACAATAGTGGGTACCCTCACCTTTTTATACGTGTTTACTGAATGACACTAATATTCTTCGAGCATTGAATTGCAACGAGACAGTATGATTAACTCGCTAAATTTCGATTTAGGCAACATTTTTACATTGGGTGTCAAGAATCGTGTGGAATTCAATGCTGATAAGACCCAAAACTGTTTACTATCGAAAAAAAAACATCGATCGAGGATACTTAAAAACTTTAAATTCTTGGTATGTCTATAACCAACCACCTTCTGTGTAATGACCACATACTACATACTGCCAAAAATGCAGCGAAATGTTTGATCTTTTCCGGCGATCATTAACTCTCCTAGACAGTGTCAAGAAAAGAGCTTTAAGGCTAATAGGTGATAGGTCAATCTCGGAAACTTTCGTTTCGTTGGAACACCGTAGAAATGTGTCTTGCCTCGCATTGTTTTACCGCTATTTTTTTGGTCATTATCAACTGAGTGTGCAGTTATTAGTTTGATTTTGACCCATAAGCAAAAAAAATGTTTGTGGGTCAAAATCAAACTACACTGAACAATATCAATACATACTATTTAATATTTTAGAGGTCTCAGAAAAGGTGCATTTTGGAAACTATAATTGCTACGTTGACAATCGTAGGCTCAAATTTTAGCTAATCCAGTTTTCTTTTACACTTAGGTACATAAAAGTTACCAAAAGCTAATATTTACTTTAGAGTAAAATGTTCCAAAACATGCAAAATCATTGAAAATTTTGGGTTTTTTTTTTTTTTTGCATTTTTGACCATGTTGCATCACGAAATTTTGTTGGCAAACATCAGATTCGGATTCAAAAATATAAATTATAACAAATATCAAAACTAACCCAACAGTTTCCTTCTAGGAAAATTTTTGATCACTAATTTACTATATTATTGATATCATTCGTTTTTTTCTATAAGTCAGAACATTTCATGACGGTTTCATTTTGTTTTTTCTAGACCCTATCAAGAACGTGCAACAAAGAACTTTGTACCAAAAATCAAAGTAGCATAACTGGGAATTGTACCCAAACCTCCACTCCGGCGTGATAGTCCATCGATCTAGTCAACACGCCTAGGGTTACTATCAATGATGTAATCGTATTCAAAATTGTATTTCGTTATAGTTTTGCTTCATCTGTTGATGTAACGTGATCAAGATATCAACCCTTATTCAATGCCAATTTAAATTTGTGTATTAACTGTGTAAAAAAGAAGAATTTAATAATTCTTATAGCGAATTCGTCATCATACATTCCTCGAATTCATGCACCCACAAAATGTAAATTAATCGATAACAACTTTTCCAAGAACACCCTCCAGCCCAAGGGTTGTTGACATTAGTATAGAAAAAAAAAACTCCAAACCCCTATAAAGCAATCAAAACTCACTCCCTCGGCTCTCTAAATAAAAAAAACATTCGTTGTACTACTATTTATCAAATAATAAAGCACAACAACAACAAAAACACCAGAGCTCGTAAATTTGCATCCCTTCGCATAGAAATGGCAGACAAAACAAATGAAAATTGCTTCATAACCTCTGGCTTTATGACGATATACTAGCGGCAGCAGGCGCCCGCCGTCACCCAAACCAAGGACAAAATTTTTATCGTACGTATAGTACTGCTGCGTTTCATCATACATAAATTCCAAACAAAGAAGTTTTGGGCCGAAAAGCTTGGAGGTTGTCTGCAAATGGACCAACCAGCACTAGACCAGCATTGACAAGCATGCGATGGGTTAGTATAGCGAACGCCACATATACGAGTAACGAGTACTTTATTCGTTCAATCTAAATGGCCTATTTGGGGCGAAAGTTTTAGGTCGCCACATGCACTTTAATCTGTCTGCTATGTCAGGATTGCTATTTTCCTGCTTCCCCGGTTTGGCATTGTTTTTGTGTTTTTTTGTTTTTTGTTATATTTCTACTCAGATGATCCTTATATAGGGAAAAGCACAGACACAACTAAATAATTGTCTGCAAGGTACTTCTTGTTCACTGGCGCCATTCCAGGCAAAAATTTCACTTGTGGGCTCGTTGGAATGTTTTATGACTTTTAGTGGACAGTAAAAGTTACGATGACACTTTTGTATTTTCATTATTAAACAGTGGGATACTGGATAGCCTTAAAATTCAAAATTGTTTTCGATTTATCACAAAACAATTGGTTAATTCCTAAAAATAAGCTTCATATCAATTCCACCAGATGGCCATATCCCAACTTTCTACATTTTGATTTCGTTACAACTTTGACACTTCAGTTTCGACTCATGGAAGTCATAACTTGAAATGTTTTAAATAACGGTTTTTTTTTTAAGTTTTGGAATCTATTTTTGGTTTTGTTTCAACATAGTATTTATCTTGCCCCACTGTTTATCTCCATAGTTAAGTTTTATGATATCAAATTTGTTTTCAAGTTGCGGTTTGATGAGCATCCACTAGCTGTGGAGAACCTGTATAGATTTTTTTTTTCTTTTTTGCTTTAATGTTTTTACGATTTTTGTTTTTATAACTCTCATTGTCACTAGGGTAATTTAATAATTTTTCAATTTACCTTCAAGCAAAGTGAATTACTTAAAGGGCAGGGCAGCCATAGAAAAGTTTTTTCTTTTAACTGAATTCTTGGAACTCGCCACCACAAAAGTTGGTGAATCAGAATAGAAAAGTAAAAACTTTAGTGAAAGAAGAAGTAAATTGAAAATAAAGAAGGGAAATTATGTGTTTTTTTAGAAGAAAGAAAGCTGTTATACTTATGTAATTGAAAAGAAATTGTAAGTGAAAGAAAAAATCAAACAAGATTTGAAACTTTTGATTTGAATATGAATACGTTATGTCAGATCATCTGATAAAAAAAACTTATGAGGTTGCAATTTTCTTAAGACTCAATTTAGTAAACAAATTTTATAATTTTTAAAAATTGGGTGTTTTATGTGATCAGAATAAAACGGATTTTGTTTCTACTAAACGCTAGCGATTATTCTTTCGTGTTAACCCGAAAAGTCTGACTGCGTTTTTAGTGTCTATATGAAAATATTTGCCTTCTAACTCGCCCACTCTCACCTCTAAATGGAAAACATCAAGTGCCAAAAGTAGCTCAAGTCTCTAAAACATAAGTGGGAGTAGGAGGTTGTTGGAAAGAGGGGGAAGGAATGTTGCCACTGAGGCACTTCTCCTTGACTTCAAGAAGCAAAATATTTTCCGAGATGAAATCAACGATGGCGTCTAGAGTTCCAGTTTTACCCTAACTAATTAGTGAACATCTTATGTGTGGTACTTTGACAAATTCAAGTGACGCGTTGGGGAAATCATTTCTGCAATCTGTATGACGGCAATAACATATACCGAATACGTCTGCCAAGGAGACTGCATACTGCACCACTCGCTGCTCCGTCAAAATCGGTAGAAATACCGCTGAACCGTTTGATGTTGAGATAGATCTAAGACAAGGCGATGCGACAAGTTGTCAGGCAATCTATTTAACACCGTTTTTGAAGCAGTGGTACGCCGATCAAACGACAACACCACGCCACCAGCTCGTAAATTTTGAAACATGTTTCTGATAATAGCAGGTCCGCTGCCTGGTTGAATCTGTGCTCTTTCTATACAATCAACTTCTATTTCTTCCAAATTTTTGACGAGGTTACTTTTCAAAGTAATTATCGAGTTAAGGATCAACTTGTGTAGTCTTGTTTCCTCCATCTCCAGCAGCTTCATAATATATAATCGAAAAGTAGTTTTAACGTATTTAAGAATAACGGTGGCATAGTAGTTTCAAGAGTTTCAAGATGAACCATGTTATTTGGACTACAGGCCGCAAACCAAAAAATGCGTTTACTGCAATAAACTGCCAGCAACCCCACACTTGCGCACCATATAGCATATTGGAAGAAACAGTGGTACGAAATATCTGGATCTTTGCGCTATGGTCCACAAACCTACTCTCTATACAACGTCCCCAGATTGAAGAAATAGCTCTCTTCGCCTCAGCTAATTTAGTCTCGAAATGTTTTTTGAAGTTAAAATTAGAACTGATCAATACACTGAGATACTTATACTCTCGAACAATTTCCAAATTCTAACCCTTGTAGGTACACCTTTCGTTTCTCGAGTATCTACCAACTCCATCCCTAAAGATGATCATTTTAGACTTTCCAAGGTTAACAGTCAGTTTCCAGAGAACAAAGTAGCGCTTCAGACGGTTGATCATACGCTGCATTCACTCAACTGATTCGGCCAAAAAAAACAATGTCATCGGCGAAAATGAGGCAAGGTATCCGTAAGCCTTCGAACTCAATACCCCCTCCAACTTCCACGACAATATCATTTATAAACAAAATGGGGCTTTACCAGATCTGTTTTTTTTTTTCTAAAGCAGCCCGCAGTTCCAGAACTCTTAATGGTGCATCAAGGACTCTGCTTTCTTAGTTCCTTATTAAAATTAGTTTGGTAAGCCCGTAAAAAATATGAACTTTTGCTCGAATTTGACTGGTCCTGATTTGCAAGATTTTTAAAGGCATATGGTCCGAAAAAGTTTGCTACCCCACCCTAAAGCTTCTTAAAAGCGAGTGTTGAACGAAAGAATAGAAGAGCACTATTATTAATACCCTATTGGGAATAAACTACTAGGTTTTTAAGAAAGATTGTGGAGGTTAGCATTATCAGTAACTGACACATCAAGCTAATGATGTCCGTGGATAAGGACTGATCAAACGCTGAAGACTTCTGGCTATTGTACCCAGACAAAGATTGATTTTTGAATTTAAAATATCCTTTTTGACAATGGTATTTGATGTTTTAAGATTCCAAAATGAAGTAAGTTTTTATTTTCAATAAACAAAAACGTTTTAAGTAAAAACAACTTGATATAAACAATACATAAACATATAAAGTATATATGTACAAAGTACAATATCTCAAATTTCAACAGTATTAAAGGTCTCCAAAACACCAGACTCCTCGAACAAGAGAAAGAATTAATGCGATACAATGTATAGCTTCTAGGAGACAGAATCCTGAACGAACCAAGGCAAGAATGATCAAGCCTGGGGAGTTTTTGACTCCACCACACTGCAATAGCCCACAACTTTAGGGTTACGCAAGCAAGTGAAATAAAACCGGTATCGAGGAAGCTGGGTTAGGTAGGGAAAAAGCTAAATGGAGAAGCTTATTGACTGAGGCTAAAATCAACAACGCATTTGACACCAACATCTATGGAGTGCTACACCGAATTCATTGATTTTAAAATACCCTTAAGACTTTTATCATATGGCTAGATTGTATTAACATACATTTTTCAGATTGATATAGAGGTTGACATTCTGCGTTGATACAAACCAAAAATAACATCAAACGAATTGTATTTAGGCCCCTTATAGTGGGGCTCAAACTAAGTCAAGTTTTGTTTTCATTCAATTCATAACTTATTTATTAAATTGCATCAAAACAAACCACATATACATACAATTATTTCCAAAATTGCATCGCTCTCTTCCGCCTTTTAATATCCATCCACAACTAATTTGGGCTCCTTTTCTTTACAAAAAAAAAAAAAAAAAATAGCAACATCCTATCTATTTGAATGACATGTGCCATCTTTTGTTCCTGCATCCAAAGACTAACAATCCTTTTCATGCATAGACCCCTATTCCTATCCTACAATATTATACGTTAACTCTTAGTTACATCCGGCTATATGACTTCAATTTGAACCTGTTAGAGAGTTTTGCCTTGTTGCGTTCTACATTCCCGCACATCCGCATAGAGTATAAATTACAGTCATGCCCGATGCCACAAAAGCACAAAACTCTATAATATTGCCTAGAAAAGACACAAACTTATACTTGCTGACACAATAAACGATAAAGAAAACAACCCAAGTGAATGGAAAATGAGGAGTAATATACCAACAACTCCTCTGCACAAACACTCTCTGTCCATGTTGTACATTTTAATCCGTAAAAGTAAAAACCAACTTAAAAAAAAAAAATATCAAGAAATAAAAAATAAAAGAAAATCTTTACGAAAAAACAAGTGATTCAGAATAATAATGTCAATGTGAACGAACGTGCTGTACAGGTTATTTTCTACTAAGTAGAAACTTATACTTAGTTCTTCTTCTTGATTGTTAGTTGAACTGAAGTATAGATGTTCATAAATTGGCTCACGTTGTCGTTTAAAAGTTCTTTGTAATTTTATTCTTCTCCCATGAAGGAAAAGATTAAAAATGAGTGTTGGTGCAACACTTCATCGATTGATTGGTACAATTTTGTACTGCCTCTACCTTACCCAGCTATGTAAATATAGTGGCTTGAGGGATGGGAACTGATTTTTATATTTAGTTACTGAACCTGAAAAACTTCTAAAGCACTATGCATAGTAAAAGAAAATGGAAGACAAAATTTCTATAAGAACTTAAAGTAATAAAGGTAAACACAAAATAATAAACCAGAGTTTAATCTGCATCGAAGTATTTAAAGTTTTCGGGAATCATCGGTATGGCTAATCAACGTGCTTAAGTTTTGTGGTATTCATTAGTTTGCACATCTTGTTACAGAATATAGGGTTCATTGATCGTTGTTAGGTATGCTGATCCGACTTAAATGTGAAGGTGGCATTAGTCCTCAATAAAATAAGGGGGAATGTGTTTCCCCATTTTTACTTAAAAAAAAATTGTTTTTGAGAACCTTAAGCTTGTACTCTCCCCGTCCGTCAGTAGAAATAAAGTCGAACTAAAATTTTCTGACGAGTCCGTACGACTAGGGTTAGTTGCACTTTCCGTTAAAGGGAGGATTGTCAATTCCTCGATACAGGCTCAACCCTAGATCTCGGGTGCATGATATCCCATCGCACTCTAATGATTAGTGCAGTGAACTATCAGTAGATAATAGTTATAGTAAATAGTTTTCTGGTCGGACTTGCATATTAATACAATTTCCAGCAGTATGTTTAAATGACGTATGTTACTGAGAGAATACATCGATTGCAGCAGACGAAACGAAAAATTGTGGAAACGACTTCTTCGTTTGCTGGGCAATTTTTCGCCTTCGTTTGCAGCAAATTGGTAAATTCGTTCGGGTCAAACATTTTTTCCGAACGATAGGTCTTGCAAATGGTGTGTTACATTTAAAAATGTGTCTCATTGGATGTTCAAACTGACGTAGGAATTTGAGTTCATCAACTTATGGAGTTACCCTGAATATCTCTGTCCGGGCACAAAACTGAAGTGTATATTTAACTGTTTTGTGACATATCTCCACTTGAAACGAAAAACGACCGACACTCTTGCTCTCTGATAGACATAAAGGAGACTGGTTCGATTTTAGGAATGATTTTATGTATGTAGATTCCTGTTTTTATATAAAATGTTAGTATTTTAACAGTAGATTTATCAGCAAGTAGGTACTATATGTACTGTGTTAAATGTTTTTTAAATGTACAACTACGCTATTCTTTTAATTTTTTTTTTAACTTGAAAGAGTATATCTCTGTATGCCCAGACGTACATACATACAAAGATATAGCTTAACACCGGTGTTCATAATTTATAATTCATAAAAGCTATCGCATCAGCAGACAGACTTTACCCCTTATCAAATGTTTCTTTGTTTTTTTAATCTCCAAACTTCTTTTTACGTTGTGACAGTTTAGGCTCATAATAAATCTTTTCAAAGTTTGTCTTAAAAAAAAAGGAAACAATAAAAATAAAACATTAATAAGCAAAAAAAAAAAAGAGATTCACATCGACCTCCCGTCTTAATCGGTGAACATCACAAAAGAGGTTTGCCATGTAGAATACAGCAACAGTGGGCGTAAGATACTACACATGTACATGTACAAAAAAAAATCTTCTACAACACCTATTAAAATATTTTTGTTTAGAATAAAACAAAATAGCTTAAACGTTAAAAACAAAGCTTATTGCTGAACGATGATCATCCACACCGCCAGACCCAGACACACCTATAACATCACACTATTTAACCACACACAGTGGCGGCAAATAGCTTTGAATTTAACAAAATAAAAAAAAAACCTCTTCTCTACCTGAGTTCACCAATTAACCGCTTTAGCGGTTGAATGATAATAATAAATTAAAATTATTGTTTACGGGATGGTTTTACGCTTGACACAACACAAGAAGTTTATAATTTATTAGAAAATATATTGACACTTACAAAGAAAGAAAAAAACTTGGTCAAGAGAGGTCAACAAATTGAAGATTTCAAGAAAACAACACTTTTATCAATATTATGTTAATATTTTCAGAAGGTTTCTCACAGAAACAAATAATTGAACTCTTACTAGTGTATAAAGGCTAGTTTATTTTTAAAACCATGAAAATCTTTAATTATGCAAAAAAAAAAAATAACAAAGAAAGAATGACAGTTTTTACTCTCCGCATAAATTAATGTAAATTATAAAAACAAATTGAATTTATAATATGAAGTTTGCTTTCTTTAAGTTTAACTTTTTGCTTTTTACAGTAACCTTGAACTTCTTTTTATATTTTAATTTTAGTCCCGTAACACCATTTTCTAAGAAGATAATATAGTGTTTGTTTTAGAATACTGCAAAAAGATATCAAAAAAAAAAAAACACACGAAGAAATCATAAATGAAAGTTTTCGTTTACACCAAAAACTGTTGCAATTCCACTAGCAAAATTGATATATTTTACCTGAACGTTTAAAAAAGTCTGAGAAACACATAAGGGGATGTCTTTCGTACTTAGGTACTAACTTTTTTTAACACTGATTGGAAAAAGCGCACAGTGGTGCTTTTTATGAGTTTCAGTGACAAAACTCATTTCCATGGCGATTTCTTAACGAAAATTGATGAAATTTGGTACACTTAGGTATTTAATTATGGAGAATGCAAGAAGTTTTAATTAACAAAATGGCGGCTCCAATATGACGGTGAAAAGAGCAATAAAGCAATGAAAACAATCAACTGAAAACAAATCATTCTGCAAGTTATAATTTTGGCTGAGTTGATGTAAAATAGGTCATTAAATACTGACTGACACTGACTGACTGAATTCAGTAGCAAAAAATCCCATTCAATTCTTTTCATTTCATCGTTTTCATTGCTTGTTCCGGACGCCATATTGGAGCCACCATTTTGAAATAAAAAGAATTTTTGTATTCTCCATAAATCTCTAAGTGTACCAAATTTTATGAATTTTCGTCAAGAAATGGCCACGGAAATGAATTTTGTCGCTGAAACTCATAGAAAGTATGACTGTTCGGCGGCGGCGCGCGGTGTCTGATTTCCTTAGCGTGCTGCCTCAGTCGTCAAAGCTAAGTGATGTGCTAGGACTTGGTTTTTGAAGTACTGTAGTAGCTTCCTGGGGTCTGACACTCAAAAATCGAGCAAACAAAGGGCACGGTAGTGCCCAGCCAAGTTCTAGCAACTTTGGAACTACACCCTCATTTACAGGAGCACAATCAGACCACTTCGACCCCCTTCTTACTTCTATAGAAATTAGGCCAGAAATTTAAAATTTCTATTCAAGAACACCCAGTTCAGAATTTCATCTATACTATTTGCATGAGTAGTTTATGAGATACAGGGCTTCAAAAATTGCAAAACCGTAAGTGACTGAATTGGTGTCAAATGTATAGAGCTCAATCTAATCATCCTAGAGACTTGAAATTTTGGTAGATGGTAGATTTTTTTTAAAGAATTTTTATTTAGGGGCAGTGAGATCCATCCATTATGTGCAATACATTCTAATTCCTATATGACGCACTTCTAAGATTTGTAGAAACTTATAATTTGACCAAAAACAAAATGCAGTCGTGCATTTTATTTTTTGTAATTGTATCCATTGGCTTGAGCGGACCAATTGAAAATTGGAATAGAAAATGACACATGGGAGCTAGAAAATTAATTTTCGTGCAACAAATTTTTTATTGAAAGTTTTTGAAATTTTTTTTTTTGTAGTACATAAATGTAGCTAAACAAACCTTTAGTTTTCTTTATTCTCTATTCTCTATTCCATTCCAATGAGACGGAGGAAATACTTTGCATCGATTTTAAATTGTGTTCTTGCCTAACATTCACACTAAATATCCAATGACCCACCTAAAGTATCATACACCCGAATTCCCATCAGCTTCATACAAGCATTAGAAACGTTCAGCATCAGCAAGCAGTTGTAGAGCTTGGTCCATTATTAGTCTACCATGTGAGTCTTTTTTTTTTTTTAATTTTTGATTTTGCCAATGATCTTCAAAAAGTTTTCTCGAAATTGAATGGGATTGGAATTTGGCTGTTATTTCATTACTTTTTTTTCTCGATTTACGAGCCAACTCTGCTTTATTGCACTTCGCTTAACTGAAAAAATCGGTTAACTGAAACAAGATATTCATTACGGTTATTTTTTCAACAACTTAAATGAAAAATACTGCGGATGATTTAGCTTCGCTTAAGTTAGAACTCTTTTTTATTGAAACAAACAATCTTGACTGAAATGAATATTTTCTCCTATTCAGCTCCGCATAACTACAACAATCACTGAACGCTACTACCAAATATTCAATTGAACACACCTTTTCAATTTGAAATCAGAGATCATCGGATCATTCACAATGAAATACGAACGTACGTTTCACCCCCCAAAACCCATTTTTAAAATGCATTACGTTTAACATAAATGAATTTGTTTTTTTCTATAAACAAAGTTTCAGTTATCCGAAGTTAGTTTAGATGAGAACTCCGCTTAACTAAAACAAATTTACATCCGTATAATAACTGTGCTTATCCGAATTCTTCAAAGAAATTATAATATTGCAATAAAATTTTGGAAATTACTAATTTTATTTTCAAAAATAACTCCCATGATATGATAATTAAAAGAAACATTTATTAGAAAACTAAAATCAAATCTCAGCCATTTTTTTTTTTTTTTTTGTAAATTATCTGTGATTTTGTGATACAACTTTATTTTAACAAAAAATTCCTTTTTTACGTGTAAAAGATTCAAAAGCGTGTCCACTTTCACACAAATTTACACAAAAAGTATCGTATACATAATTCACTTGGCTATGAGCCAAAAATTTCTTCTCTGTGTAATTTTTTGGCTTGATTAAAAAAAAAAAAAGATAATCACAAAAAAAAAAATAAAATAAATTTATCAAACGTATAAGTCGTAAAAATAAATATTTGAACAGCTTGCTTTTGGCGCACCATAGCCAATGGCCAGCTCATGCCTGCCACCAGCCAGCAGTATCTTGTCAAATACATTTTAAACGTTAGGGGAAGAAGAAATCTAAAGTTTGGCTGATTTCTTGCTAATTTTCATGTCTTTCAATAGTGGCGAACGAATAATTTGCAACGACGCTTTCTACAAACTAAAAAAAAAATACTTAATGATGTTTTATTTTCCTTTATTTTTTGTAAATATTTGTTTTCTGTTATTTTTATTTATTTTTTGTATATTTTTGTCTAAAAGTATAAGTTTATGACAGCAACATGTCCTTAAAATTTGCATAAATAATGAAAAAACAAAAAATATTGTCAAAGAAATATTATTTCATCATTAGCGACAGAAGCCAGGCATCGTGTGCCTTCGAGTTCATTTATTATTATTATGAGTAATGAATTGAATATTATTAAAAACGAATGATGCAGTCGACGAATTTAATTTTTCTTTTTTGTATTTTACTCGTATATTCGTATAATGAACATTAACGGTTGATGACTTCAGTTTTAATAGTCTTTGGCGACAATGGGTTCAATTCAATATAATTGATGTTCGTATTTTCTGTTGGTCTTTTATAGGCCTACTATATGCTTTGGTACTGCTGGCCACAAGCCCAGTCGCTAAGTCATAAAATAATGTCTTGAAAGGCAATTTATTTAAAAAGATGATGCATGTTTAATTATGTATGATTTTTATAATATAAGTTTAAGGGTTGAAAGTTGGATAATGCCTATATTTGTCAGTGAACAATAAATATGTGGTTGTTTTGATAGAATGCCAGAAAAATTAATCAAGAAACTTTGTTTAGGGCAGCAGTTTTTAGGTTTAAATGTAAAACTTTCTTGTACCTACTTATAATAAAACAACCTTCCACAAATATCACTTGCAAAAATGTTCACTTGTATGGAAATTCAAATTTGATTTGTTTTAATTGTTCTAATGAACAATGGTACTTATTTTCAAAATAATGGAGGTATTCAAAAACCAGAATAAATAACTCTCAAAAGCTTTGGTAAAAATCTTTAAAACTTGTGTTTATGTTGTGATTTCATTACTTTTTGCAAAGCACATAGTGTTGACAGCAATATTGCAAATGCATAACTCCTATTATTTAAGAGAAAGTACAAAATAAAAAAAAAACGGTTCTATGGGAGGAACCGTTTGTGGAGTTTTTACAAACATTTATTTTTTTTCAAAAGTATTGCCCTACTAACAAAAGGAGACACCAAAATTTTAATTAAAATCGTTAATTTTTTTTTTTTAAAGTTAACTTTTTATTAATGGTAATATGACAGGTACCGTTAGTTTTTGTCCTAAAAAAAAAATCCCTCTAGGGAATCACTAAATATAATTAACCACCAGGTTTCAAGAAAATCGGTTAAGTGGTTTACGCTGTAGCTTGAGGTATACACAGACAGACAGACAGAATTGTGGGACCCACTTTTTTCGCATTCTCTATGTTCGCATGTCTGTTTGTTATCTCGATTTTGATTTTTATTACGAATCCTTAACTTGCCCTTTAGTACAAGTTCCTATATAGCAAGTAAAATTAGTGTTGTGAAATTTCTTTCTTGCAAGTAATTGAAACTCTTCAAACCAATATTTGTTCCCAAAACAAAATTCTGTAGCTCAACTTCATTTAGTTTTCATGGCGACTTCAAATTTTTGCAAAGTATTTTTTTTTTTCAGCAAAAAGTTCAATATTTCAAAAAGAGCTTAACCTAAAATTACTGACAAAGAAAAATTTTAAAAATTGTTTTTTTTTATTTTCTTCATCTTGACTTCAGCGTACCGGAAATACCCCTTTAAAATACAAAATTTGAATAGAAAAGGACTTATTATGGGAGCTAACAAATTAGCATTTAAAAATCTACAATTTTTAATATCAGAAAAAGAATACATTTTCTTTCTTCGTCAGCTATATTCAGTCTTATTTTAGCGGAAAGTTGAATAAAAACTATTGTAGCTATAAAAACGAAGATTTTGCAACTTAAAAGCATTTTAAAAGCTACAAATTTAGATGATAACCAAAATTATTTAAGATTTTGTCCTTTAACTTTAAACTTATTTTAGCGCAACGAATAAGCGTTTAATTAGCTCCAAATTTAAGATTCAATTTTTGTTATTCCGCCAAAATAAGGCACTTTTTTGACAGAAAGACGACTTTGCTATAAAGTGAAGCAAATCGTTTGTTTACTTCCTCTTTTTGGGGAGAATTTTCCTTTTTTTTTTAATTATTTGAACGATTTTAAAGAAATCACTACAAAATGTTACCAAATAGACAGAATGCTTTTTTTGAGCTCTATTTAATCCGCTAATTTTCAAATCCCAGGAAGCAATAATAAATATAAGCGTTCGATCTCAAAAAACCATAATGCATACGTATTTTCCTTTCGGTTTCATTTTATGGCATTAAGAATAGGACAAAATGGGACCGTGGGTACTATCTTAATATTGTTCAGATTATGATAGATTACGACTGCCTTTTATTTCTTTGCGCATAACATTTAGCGTTTTAAACTTTGCGAATGGCAGTGTCCAGTGATATTGAATACTATTAATCCTATAATACTTCAACTTCTAATAGATTATGCTTTTTTTTGCAAAATATCTCTGCATTCTTTCAACATTAAAGCTCATAATCGTTGCAACTTTTTGTTTCCCTAACAAACAAAATTATTTTTTTTTTTTTTTTTGTATCTATCTACCACCTCCCATTCTCAAAGAATTTATTTTATTTTTATTTCAATCATAAAAATGACCTCTTGAAAGTTCACTTCCACATTCCACCTGCAAATCTTTTTGCAATGAAATTCCATTGAAAAAGTTTCAATCCGATTATTTTACACCTACACCATAAAAATGCAAATAAATTTTCATCGTATTTGTAAAGATTTGTTAATTTTTTTTTTTTTTTTTTTTGTTTTCTTGTTCCCATGATGGTTTACTTTTATTTTACCCCAATCTATGGTATTTGTATATACAAGTATGATGATAATTATATTTAAAAAGCGTGTTGTTTGGCGCGGAATTCAAAATATTTACACGAAACAGCAATAATAATGTTTGAATGAGAATAACATGTGTTTATCTATGTGCTCCTCAAAGAAACTAGGAACGTACTGAAAATGAAATTATGTCATGAAATATTTTTATATTCGTTACTCGTACTTGTTCACTTTTCTAGTTTTCTTCATTATTTTTTTTTTCGATTAAAATTTGAATCTACAAAACCTATTTAAGATGCAAAAGAGTAGGTTGTTTCTTATGCCTCTTCCTTTCTCTTTCTCTCTCTGTGCAACAAATGAAATTTATTAGATGTACATTGCACTATAAAATTCCTAAAGTTCTTCCTAGTGTTTGACGCGACCCCCACGGCTATTGGATGCATTCAGTGCAAAAGAAAAATTGCATAAGGTGACGCTTCGCATCTTCTTCCAAGCAGTCAGTCAGCAGTATAGACTCCTTCTATAGTTTAAATATCTTTCAGCATTTTAAATGGGATTTTCTCCGTTGTATGTACAACACCAATAGATGCTTTGAAAAGAATCTTTATAGACTTTCTGTGATGGGATTTTTGAGTGTTTGATGCTGTTTTGAAATTAATGTAAAGTCTTTTTAATACTAAACGATGCACTCACTTCTTCTTCGACGATATGTAAAGTGACCTAAATATTTTAAATTGTTTTTTTTTCTGTTCTATTATTTTTCTTTTGTTTTGTTTTTATTTACACAATGTAAACTTAGGGCGTGTGATTTAAGATACCAATTAAATATAACCCTTGCGGACCGTTCTAGGGCACTTGAGCTTTGATCTTTTGGAAAAATGAGGAAAATTCCTATTTAATTTGAATATCGAGGTTGAATTATGGAAGCACATAAAAACAAATTGGTTTAACATTTTCTACATTTTGAGATTGTGTCATAAACATGTTTACGTTAAGTAATGCAATTGAATGTTTCTATAGTTATAATCTATAAATAAGCAGCACAAAGTGGTTCGTTCTTCTCTATGTCAATTATAAGGGCTTAATTTTATGTTTAAGAAACATAAGTGGGTTTGAAGTTAAAAGTTCTGGATAAGTCTTAGAGATGGAGGTTTTCGATAATTTCCGTAACTCATATGATGACCTTAATTAATTGTGAGTATTGGCATGAAGATCTGGTTTATATAATTTGCCTTCTCGATACGCCTGTTTATGTTTTGCTTGGAATTCACATCAGGTAAGTAAAGACAATACTGTACCTACTCTCATGATATTGAAAGTTCTCCACTTTCTCTACAGGTTATCAAGGATTTTTGTCTTTGGCAGATTTGTTTATTTGATAACGCTTACTACGTCACAAACTACATTAATTTTCTGTCATGTCCCTACGATTTGTAGATCTTTCTCTACACTACTTGAGTTTCTGCAAAATGAGCGTTAAGTAGTGTTCTGCGTCACATGTTTGTTCGGAAAAACAAGCATTTTGTTCTGTATGCGTTTTCAACTGATCTTTCAGCACTAGATTCGTACAATGAACATATTTTTCACCGCAAACCAATCAATGGTTTGCCATGGAGGTAGAATTTTACTGCCTATTGGTTATTGGCCTCATTCTTTCATAAAATTTCCCTTTAATTACACTGTGTAAGTTTAACACTCGAAATATACGCAGGCGGATACCTATCACGTTTTGTAGAGCTTGTTGCACTGATTACAAAACGGTATTTAAAATCCCCTTATTCCCCCAAAATCTGGACTTAGGCCCAAAAACGGATTTTTGGACCTTCGTCAAATTTTCACCAAATTTAGATGTTTTTTACTTTTATGAAAAGAAGGCATTCAGACCTTTTCGACAATGTAAAAAAACATGGGGTTTGGTTAAAAAGAAATTTTTCCGGTACCTAAACGTTCGGATTTCTTTATCTGGGTTGAAATAGTTAAATATTTTTTTTTTTAGTTAGGTATGTAAATCAACATCATTTTAGAATATATTTTTAGCATGTTGTTTATAAAACATGGTTTTAATTGATATTGAATTTGGGTAAATAAAAAAAATAGAATTTTTTTAAATTGTACAGCTTATACTGTTTAGGTGGTTTAACCAAACCACATGTTTTTTTAATTGCTTAAAAGGTCTAACTGCCTCCTAGCACAGTAAAAAAAATCTAAAATGGGTACAAATTTATCGAAGCTAGATTTTTTACAATGGATGAAAATCGAAAAAACCTTTTTTTGCCCCTAACTGTATATATCCCATGCGTATCCCATGCGTATATCCCGTTTTTGTCCTACAGTGTTATTCGCGCATTGAGTAAGGTGTTTATTTTGTGTCTTTTTACTGCAGCAGTGCATAATATAAGGTAGGCATCAGGGAAACACTATTTTTTCACTTCTTCTGTACCAAACACTATTTGTAGGCTTATTTTTAATTTGGTTGGAATTCGCTTGTTTAAAGATATGATGTTGACATCCTTCAGCTTCCAGATACTATCACCTAGGGGTTCCCAGCATTAAATCATAAGCCTTTGAGGCCAGTTTTGATAAGCAGCAACCCAACGTCTTATTTAAGTCTCCCAAATCCCAACCTTTAGCTTAACGCTTAAATGTTTAGTATGTTTAGTTCCATTTCTAGTTGGATATCGAAGTGCTGCAGCGCTCTTGGCTAAATTCAACATTTAGGCAGTCAATAAATTAATAGATACTAGCTGGCCGTTGACGTTGTCCTGTCCTACACAATGATTTTTAATTTGTAGTTACATTTAGTTTCTCAAACATATAGGCAGTGTGTGCATCTACATACAGTTGTTCATGTGAGAACTATGGAACAACACGGAAGTCGTGAAAAGAGCCCGGTGTTTCAAAGTGCTATATTCACCCAGTATTTCGCGCTTTATTCTACGCTAGTTCTCGCACTTTCTGTGGTAGTTCGTAAAATTTCGGAATTTTTCCCTAACTTTTCAATTCCTTCCTTTGATACATTTTTTCATGACTTCTAATGCTATTTCCCATGAATTCCGTAGTCTTTCACCAATATAACGAACATTTTACCTCGATAGTCCGCGGTGTTTCGTATATTTTTCAAAGAATGTTTGTCTCATCATGAAAATAATCATAGCTTTTGCGAGGCTAACGCACGGCGATTGATTTTTATATATATACATAGATAGAAGATTCGCATATAACTTAAAATCATCCAAATCGGTCGATCCGTTCTTGAGTTTTTGCGACACAAACGCACGGTGAATATTTTTATTTTACCTATGAGAAAGTTTTTATTATACTTATGAAGAAGAAAAGAAGGCTAGTTTTTAATTTGGATGGAATTCAGCTTCCAGATAATATCACCTAGGGGTTCCAAGCATTAAACTATAAGCTTTTAAATTCTGTTTTGATAAGCAGCAACCCAACGTCTTATCTAAGTCTCCTGAATTCCAATCTTTAGCTTAACTATTAAATGTTCTAGTGCTGCCGCGCTCTTATAATAATTTGACATTTAGGAAGTCAATAAATCATAAGATATTGCTGGGTAGATATCAATTAAGATTGCTATCCCACGAATATTTCTGTTCGATATTGTTTGAAATTTGAGTATCCTTTAGGTTATCCTGAAATTAGTATGTACTTTGTCCTGGAAGACACCATTAAATCTTTTGATTTATTTTTATTGAAACGTTTTTCCCTTGAGACAATAATTAATCTTACAACCGATAGTAGAAAAAATGGTATCAAATTCTTACTCAACCACTCAAGTCGATGAAGTTTTGTCTTAGAAATTTTCATCAGGTCGCCATATTTCGCAGAAGTCTTCAAAGATTACGACCATTCTTATTTCGTTCATCTAAGTCATGTATCCTAGGACCGATTTTTCTATAACAATCCCTATTGAATCCCCTTTTAAAGACTTTTAGTCACTATGAAAAGAATATTCTAGTTATTTTGGAATTTTTGATCGTCCTTAATTAAGTACGATCTATAAACAAAGCAATTCTCAATGAACACCTGAAAAAAAATAAATAATAAAGGTCTAACAGAACTACCTTGTGTCCATCAAACGTCCTGTTTCGAATACATTTTTGTTTTACTCCTGAGCCCAATTTAATGGATAGATAAAACAGCAACATTGATTGCCCATGTCTAAGGTAGCCATTAATCTGCAGCTACAACTTCAAATTGATTCTATAGACAAAATAGAAAGAACCATACGAAATAATAACCGCAACCATTAGAATCGGCATTTTGACTTATGAAAGATTTTAACTCATTAAAAAGACAGACAAGAGCTACAAATCAAATTTCGCTAGAAATGTACATTACCATCATGTTGTTGTTGTTCTTGTGCATCGATACAAATGAACAATTTACTACAGCGTATGTGCGAGTTTCTAACGACGACGGACCCCACCGACAACGACAACGACGATGAACGACGCCAACAACGAAACATCCTTTCGAAGTTGTATATGAAATACCACTTGGAATTCCAATATCCAGCAGACACATAGCACCAAATGGAAATGATTCTGTCAGAAATTTAATTAAAAGAAATTGTTCAATTAACTTTTTAGCAAGTATTCGCCTCGCATTTACATTTACATATGCTGTGTATACGAGATGACTATACGACGAGTTTGCTGCAAACTGGATTGCAAAAATATTTCAACTTTCCATAAACCAGACAAACCCATCAATTTTACTAAAACAAACTTTTTGAATTAATCCAAAACATTTTCTGGGGATTCATATGTGAACGCATAATTCGTAGATATTACTAGCTGTGTGCTAATTTCACAGACATGGGGTAATGGAACTTCATCACAATTTTGAGTGCAACAACAGAGCAGTAGTCCATTCGAGGAGCACCCTCCCACATGAGATTTTCATTAATTCCCAATGTAATTTATGGCATTTCATAAATTATGGCAGATTAATTTTATATTTACAAGAATTCTATAGTGTTCGCTTCGATTGGGGTTGTTTTGTTGCTGGAGTGTATATGAAGCAGACATTGTTTCGCTTAACATCCAGACAAATTGTTATGAGTCAACGTTGTCAGCATACTCGTATTAGAAGGGAGCATAACAAATTTTATTTATTGGTCGATCTTGATAAAACACAGATTGAATTTATATCCTAAAATGAGTTTTTCTTTCATATTTAGAAGACAACATTTTCAGAAATTTATCCTGTGTAGGTACTATGATGTAACATGCTATGTTAATGTTCTTAAATGTTGACTTTCCTATATATTGAGACAAAGATAATATTTTACCTGCCAACATTTTACCAACAAGATAGAATCTTAAGCTATTATGAATGAGGAAAAAAGTTCCATAACTCAAAGTGGCCCTAATGATAGCATTGGAACCCTGAAATATATTTGCGAAATACCTTCGCTATTTTTAAACTTGTGACAGAATTCTTCTAGAAACTTGTAATAATAACCCTTATAACCAAATAGGCATGTAATTTCTTTTCAATACTAACATCAAGATCAATATAATCAACAAAATAATAATTGCTCTATTTTTGAAAGGCTTACTATTTCAATATTACGATTACCAACCACTATGGGGGCATATTTGTATATCCACTTGCGATTAAGGTCTAAAACTGATCTAAAAAGCCAATTAGTTCGCTTCGATAACCATATTAAGGTATATTAGAGGGCAAGTATAAGAGTCGTAAACAAAATTAAACTCAAGATAACAATAAAAATGACATTACGATGATAGAGATTCCAAAACAGTGGGACCAGGTCGGGCAACTCCGTCTGTCTATCTCAAACTCAAGCCTGAGCTACTGAAGTGACTTTCTTGTGTTGTGTTGTGCTTCTAAAATATTGATTAAATATGGCTTTTTACGACATTTAGTCCATACAAAATGTCCCAGTGGCGGCCAGTTGGACTCATCAATTGACATGTCGTGAGCAGAGTTGAAAAAACTGCAGTCGTTTCGGTATTGTGTAGTTAATTGAGTAAGCCCTAATTTACCAATAGCTTGAGCCTATTCCTAGGATTAATAATTTCTTTTGTATATGGAGTATGTTTTTTGATAACTTAACTAACTTATCTGGCTATCGAAAAATTGGGGCTAAAGAGACTAAATTTCTTTTAACTTACAAAAGTAACTTTGCCTGTTAAACTATAGTTAGCAGTCAGTACTAAAATACTTACTGGACAGTTACTGAAAGCGGTTATTTAACTAAAAGCTAATTGACTACAGTAATCTTTGACTGGTTTTTGTCACACAGCGCATATGAATGAATCACAGTAGACAGTCTCAGTCTCCAGTATGGAGAAAAATGGAGGCGGAACAAGACAGCATACTTAAAGGCGCTAATCAAAATGCTGTGACTCCAAATGCATTGGATAAACAAGAAACACATCTTGACCTGTGACGTCAGTGGTCTAAAGTGGTGGAGTGCGTAGTGCACACGACTTCTAAGACTGAGCAAAAATATGATATGCGTGGGTTCGATTCCCATGGTGTGCATAGAAAGTTTTTCATAATAAAATTGGATAAAAGCTCAGCAGCACAAAAAGGAGACTGATGAGTGCATGAGTGGCAAAGCACGAAATAGCTATATCTGGAGCCAATCAAGAGTGGTAGCGTCTTTAAGTTGTTGTTGTTGTTCAAACATTTAAGAAGTTGTTTGAGTCATTTTAGTAATGGATAACAACTTTAACCTTAATAGAACTGTCTGTCCGACACAGTCGTGCATTTTAGTTCTATTACTCTTGTGAACTCAAAATGTTCTGATCAAATAGGTCAAATCTGATGATTTTGTTATCACTGAATTCGCTGTTAAAAAAAAAGAAAAAATACGAATTACATCAGTAATCCCAAACTTTTCCGTCCCGTTGCAAAAATTTTTTTACAAAAAAGTGTAGAATGGTGGATTTGGTAGAAGGTTAAAATATTGGCTTTGATTGCGCCATCGCATCCTGGTGCAACCAAAACGGGGGAAAACGAACTCTGTGGGTGAAAGAAGTTATGAATTTGGAATGAAATGGAATGAAACGAGTACAATGCTCACATTTTTTAGAGTGGATTAAAACGTTATCCCAGTGTGCTATGGCCTATTGACAGCTGTCGGTGCCGTTAGCAAAAAACTGCACAGGATTCAGCATAATTCAATGAAACAAAATTAGTAAAAAATTGAAAAGTGTATGCCTAACAGCAGCGGTCGAAAATCGACCCAGACTTTGGAATTCTGAACCAATGGAAATATTAAATACTACCGCCAATAGTTTTTTTGAGATTTTTCAAATTTGTGTAAAAAATCCATTGGCTCCTGGAAATAACTTTTCCTTTTATGGCAGTTCGATATTGTTTGTGTAATACGTGTTAGATCCTACAAATGTACTGCGGATAGCTTTTCCAAAAAAACACACCTAATATAAAAAGTGTAATTTTTGTTCGAATTTCCGTATATTCCTCCTTTTCAAATATTCTCCGCGTTAGTTTTCGCATCCAAAAGCATTTATAGAATTAGAATGATAAGATGATAATAAGAATGATGACACTCAAATTCTAAGAAAAAATTTACAGAAAATACTAAACAATAAAAAAAAAACAAGAAAGGAAGTCAACATCAAAAACAGGTAGTTGAGTTAAAGTAAACAAAACAACCACCTACTTGACTTTGTGTGTACGTGTTTTTTTTCCATTTTTTTTTTTGGAACAAGAAATCCATTAAAACATCAAACATCACACAAAAAAATATTCAATAAATACCACCAGAGGTAATTTATCATTTAGAAAACAACAAAATTATGCTTCTATAACATCACGATCGATGGAACGGGACAGGCTGGGCGGACGACGAACATCATCAATTTAGCGAATTAACAAATAAACGTCTGTCACTGCTGCCACATGGGAAAATTAGGTGTTTCAAATAAAATTCCTTCAATATTTCAAATCAGCTTTCTAAACACTATTTACATTGTTGGGTGCGGCGCAAATCTTTTCGAACGAAAGTTTAGTGTACGTAGTAGTAGTTGTTGGTGCGAAAGAAAACTAATTTGTTTTCGTGTTTGCAGTCCTTCAAGATGAATGAAGTGAGCGTTTATTTTTATAAAATTCACAAATTCCGCTCTATACTCTATGTCATTGTTTTGTTGGTGTCGTTGTTTCACCAAAAACAAAAAAAAAAATACTAAGTTTTCATAAGAATCCATGAAAATATAATTTTTGAACAAATTTCGACCGGAATATATTTTTATTTTTGATTTTGACAGAAACCAAAAGAAATATGGTCACTGGTCAGTGAGGTTAGATAGTAGTTTTGCTATAATTTGTGTATAAACAAATGAAATTTATTTTTGTCTCATTATAAACATTTTTAGTTTTCTTTTGATTTTTTGAAAGAATCAAATGAGAAACATGTTTAATATTAGACTTTATTATTATTTCAGAGACAAAGGTTTTGCTTTGAATAGTTTTTCTTTTCTATTTTGTGTAAAGCCCAGTACGCTGCTGAAGCAAAACGAAAAATCTTATACAAAAATCACACAACGAAATCGTAAACGAAAAATTTTGTTTCTGCTTTCCTTGATCAGCAGCGTACTAGGGGCTTAAAAGATAAGAATTATGTCTGTCATGAAATAATGATAAATTAAATCAATAAAGCAAATGACAATGTGTTGAATGTTTATAGTAAATCCGTCATCTGTTGGAGAAATAAAGTCCTTCTACAGTATCAAGGTCGATTTGAATATTGTACGATAGCAACGGAGTACGATAGATATAGAAAAATGGATCACACCGTTCTGATGATTCGAAAAGATGTTGTTTGTTTCAGAAAAAACTATTCACACTATTCTATAAACTATCGTATCATCATTAAAGGTATTCATGCAACGAGATAAGTTTATCTTTTGTGTAAAAAGTAGCCAAAGTTTGCATGAACGACCTTTTTTTACCTGGGATACATCAAGAGATTGGTTTCCGGTTCTAAGGTAGAACTTTAATAGATGGAATTGTTTGGAAGCAGGTGCTTAGTACGAATGAAAATTAGTTCTTAGCAAGAAAAAAACACGAGGGCGCTAATAATGAACTTAAGTAATTAGAAGTATAATTTGCTTTGTCAACAATTGTTTTTCTAATTTAAAACCATACAAATTCACATGCTGGTAAGCATTTTCGAATTCGTCCTGAATATGTAACCAAAGCATTACATTGCATGTGATGCACCCACCTGATAATAAAAATAACTGCACTTAAATTTATACGCATTTCTACAATTCAATACATTGGCAACCCTGTCGTAATTTGTTTCCGTTGCTTTAAAATTCAAACAGTGTAAACAGTTCTTAGCAAATAAATAGGCCACTATTTAGCTGCGCAATATTCTTATACACTATACGATATTCAAAAATTTATACTTTTACTTTTCCATGAATTTATTTTATTTACGAGTAGGTATTTTACACAACCAGGAAATTTTAAATAGCATTTTGTTTGTACCTATATCTTATCTTAAGAACACCTCCGGTGTGGAAAAACAAATAGAGAGCAACTATAATAAAATTTATAGGTATAAATATTCGCAGTTATTTGGTAAAGTAATAAACCCAATGAATGGTTGTGGTTATTCAATAAAATTAACCCCAATATCCCCTTTAAATACTCTACGACTTTAATGCTTTGCGTTGGTCTGTCTAATTTATATAAAGAAGAAAAATATACATTTTTTTTTGTTTTGAATAAGACGAAATTTAAATAGAATTTTTCTTGTTTGCAACAAATTAGGGTAAATGCTTATCTAATGAAAACATTACTATAAATGTTACAGTAATTAGTAAACTAGTAAGGCCTCGAACAAACCACGGGTCAATGTACCCACAGCATAATCATAATTCATAACTCATTTTCTTTATTGAAGTAAGTAAATAATTCACTCTTACAACAAAAAACTCTTTTTTTAATAAACAAAAGAAATTATTTATCTATCGTATGAAATAACTGGGAATTTTCATCTGTCGGCATCTAATAGATTCAAGTAGGCATATTTAGATTGTTTTATTGTTTACAAAATGCCTCGGTAGAGCTACTATATTTACACTTCAATCACAACAAATATAGAGAGTCGTATTGTCTGTGTTCTTAACACTTGCTTGCTTTATTTATAGAGTTTATTGTAGGTTTTTTTTTTCGTGTGATAGCTGTACTTTAAAATAGTCTCAATCTTTGAGACATTGAAAACTATTTTTAGATATTAGATATAGAAGTTTTGTAAATTTTGTTTTAGAGAAATTGTATTCTTTTTGTGTGTATCAACTTACATGATTTAAACGTACTGCAATTTTTGCGTGCTCCTCTTGATAAGACTTGCGGGCTTTCCGTTTATCCTGTGAAAGATGAGCCAATTTTTCGCATATTACTTCTAATAGTTCAGCATTGATGCGGAATTGTTTTGCTTGTTGATCTAATTCGTCCATGTAGGAGCGCCAGGATTTTGTTATGAGGCTGCCTGCAATTTAAAAAATAAAACAAGTAGATTATAATTCGTTTTATGAAAACTATTATTGATACTTTTTCGGAAGAAAGTGTATTTTTGCAATTGTTGCAATTCTTATAGGAATTTATAAATTTACAATTTACAAGGCTAATGGCCGATTTCACAACGATTTAACAGCCTTTTAAATTTGTATTGACCAAATGTATGGAACAAATGTCATTTTACTGTGTATCGGCAATTATATACTTGGCTATTTTAACTTCCAATAATACTGCCCTAAATTGTAATAAACTGGCTGCCCGGCAAACGTTGTCCTGCCCTGCACAATGGTTTTTATTTTGTAAATAATTTAAGTTTCTAAACCACAACTAAAATAGCTACTGAACCGCTAGATTTTTCATTTTCTCAATTTCATTAATTGGCTTTGTATTAATTTTTAGTTTTTCCATTTAGAGAATAGACAAAAAAAAGTTTGGAGTTTTTCTGATGTGTGGGCATGTCACAAACAGTTGTCTATGTGAGAATCACACGGAATACCACTGAAAAAACGTATAACTTCGCGGAAAAAATGTGAAAAGTTGAGGAAAAACGTGAAAAGTCGCGAAAAAATTGTAGAATACCTCGGGAAAAAACTTGAGGGGTCACAGATAATTGCGAATGTTTCGCGGTAGTTCGCAGAATTTCGCACACTTTTCTGTGACTTTACAGCTTTTGTTGGGTTTCTTTCTATTTTCTCCGTGGTATTATTTACGCATTTTCCCATGGAACTCTTTTTTTGGCATTTCGTCTATTCTTCAACACAACTCCGCGTTTTTATATGCTATTCAAGGTGACTTTCTTGCGATATTTAGTGCTTTCTTCATAACTTCCATGCTATTTTCTGCAATATTCCACGATATTTCAAAAGTATTCCAAGCTTTTTTTCCACAGTACTTATCGCTTTCCTCTCTTTTTCCTGCGCTTTTTATGCTTTTTAGTTTGGAACCAAATTCTTTTAATGACTTCCTATGATTTTTTCTGCGGTAAGGTTTTACACATATTTAACGAGACTTTTCGCGATATTCCACGATATTGCACCAGTATTTATTCCACAATTTTCCACGCTTTTCCTCCCTTTTTTTCCGCTACATTTTACATTTTAACATTAGATCAAATGTTTTTCATGACTCCTTTTTATTTTCTGCGATATTCTCATATCATCAGCATTTTCTGATTTGTTTTTACTGTTTGACGCGCGTTTAAAAGCGATTAACCACTTTTTTTCCGATTCCGGAGACGGTACAATCATGAGTTGTACGCAATCTACCTTGAAGCAGACATAGTGACAAAAATTAAGCTCGGTAGACTCCGGTGGGCAGGGCACCTAGCTCGTATGAGCGAAGAGGAACCTGCTCGGAAAGTCTTTTGCGGTACATTCTATGGTAGACGGCAGCGTGGTAGACCATGCTTGCGCTGGAGAGATGACGTAGACCAGGAAGCCCGAAGCCTTGGGGTGCGCAACTGGATGGCGTCGCGTCGGCTCGAGACCGGGATAGGTGGAGAGGCTTGTTGAAAGAGGCCAGGACCGGACCACGGTTGTCGAGCCGATGATGATGATGATGAACCACGTTTTTTCCATGATATTATACTCGTATGCTTGTTTTCTATGCTATTTTCACCAGTATTCTGCGCTTTTTTCCACAATATTCCACGCATATTTCCCGTGACTTTTTACGCTTTGTTCCGTGACTTTATTTACCTTTGTCCCGTGGTATTTTATGCTATTTAGTACTTAGTACTTAACTTATTATTTAATAAAGGCTTTAGATTTTTTCTAAATATAAATGTTCACAAAATATGGAAATACAGTTTTTATATGGAAAAAGTTGAAAAATTATTAGCATACATTTGTGTTGGCATACGTGTGGGAACAAGTACCAATTTATTTATGCTGAAAAGTAAACCAAAAGAATTAATACAAAATACACATAATTTTTAAAGTAGAAAAAGCGTTAGCGAAAAAAAACACAATTTTTCTTCAATCTTTCCTAATTATCTCGTTCAAAAATTAGTCAAACACTAAAAAATAATGTTGTTTCTATCCAAAATGGAAGGAGATAAAAATAAAGAACAACGAACAAAAGTCCACAAAGGCTCTGTTCGATTCAAAAAACAATGAACGAACAAAATAAATTGCCCACCAACAGAAGGTTGGGGGTGGATGGGCGAAAATGTGGGATATGTATCAAAAATCGTGTTATTTTACAACTTCTGCCAAAATTAGACCTGCTATAGAAAAAATTTACTAAAAAAAATTGCAGATAGTAAACACATCTTTAACTTTGGTTCACATAAGCGCTGCGCTGCTTAAGGATTTTACGAACCAGGTTTGGATGAAAATTCATTCTGCCTGGGTTAAAATTTTGCTTTCAAAATTCAGTTTTTCAAAATTTTGGGCTCTCACCAAGTAATTTCTCTGATGACTGATACATCGTCTAAACGATAGCTCTAAACGATATCATCAATAGTTTTCTTCACGTACAGTACATAGTAACATTTTAGTTGCCAAATACTCTACTTTAAAGTTATAAGTGTTAACGTAGTCTATTCATAGGCTTTGATTTGACCAACGCAAAATTGGTAGAGAAACGAATAATAAAGATGCCATCAGAAAATGAAATATTTGAAAAAAGTGCCTATACCGCAGTTTAGCTACAATAACAATAGCCCTAAACGATACGTCTTAGAAACAAAAAAAAAATTAAAACCGGAAGGAATAAACCGAAAAACAGTCTTTTAATATTGTAAACTCAAAAATATTTATCAATGAATGAGATAAATATCTATCTTTGTTATTGTATCAAAGCAAAGAGCTTACAAAATACTATGAAGGTGATATATATTTACACACAAAGTCACCAGCCTATCTACAACAATAATGTTCAGCTTATTTTCTTATCTGGAAATGCTTGCTCACTTTCACAAAAGTTAAATCCATTTAAAACGTTATCCATTTTTGTAAAAAAAAATGTCAATGAACGTGTTGAATAAACTGCTTGTTGTCCGAGAGTGAAAGTTATAACCTATTGTGTCTCTAATTGATTCACATTTAATTTCAAGACGTATTTTTCTTGGACCTACCATAAAGATACCCATATGTATTTTATAAATAATTTGTACTTAATTTAATCACAAACCAAAGTGTCTACTATTGAGTTAAGTTTGGTATTAAATTTATCATTTGACGCGTTGAGTGAATCCCCCCAAATGTAATCACATTTTTTGACGCAATACATTATATTAGTCAAACAACAAATTTAATATTCGCTTAAGATTTAAGTATTTTTTTTTAAGAGCTAACAAAAATAAATATTGACGTACATAAATTTACCAACAAAGATTAAACTTTTTCAAAAAAAAAAAAAAATAATAATAAAATATGTGGGTACCTACTTAATGACTAATTGAGATCATGTTTAACAATAATATTCAATTGAATAATAATGAGACCAAAGTGTATACAGGCTAATTGTTTTGATTAATCATGTGCAAATGAAATTTAAAAGTTTATGCAAACTGGTATGATTATAAAGACAGGAAGTTATCTTAAATTTGGTATATTTGGGAGGTAATTCAGCAAATTATCAATATAATCAAAAAGTGTTATCGCGATACAAAAAGGTGGCGCTGTACTGCGAACAGAGGAAATAATAGCAATAGAGGGATGCTTTACCAGGAATAATGTCAAAAGGTCAAAACATCAAAGAAAACCATCAAGATGGACGTCTGGGTGACCTAGAACCAATAATGTTGTGGATATCAGCAATGCGTCTAAGGCATTTCATTGATCTTAAATGAATTAGGCAGGATTCCTAACAAGTTTAGTCGATATGACTAACCATTATTGGTTATTAAAGCATTTCATTTGGTACAATAAATCTTTTGCAATGGAAGTTGGATGTTTTGAATCTTCCAATTCTTAAACCATCAACTCAATAACAAAGAACACCAATAAATCAATCGAAAATCCTTCTAGCATTTAGCTGATTTTTTTACTGACATAATCCAAAGAACTCTAATTTTTGCGACGAAAGGTGAGTAGTTGAAAAAAAGCGAAAACAATGAGCTCAGCTAACTTAAATTGGGGATTATTTGATAATGTTATCAGCCACAAAAAATGACAATTGTGAAATAATTGCTTAAAGCACATCCTTCCCTCTACCCCTCCTCAATTTTATTTGGGGTGAATGAAAGGTTTAACAGAACCCCTGCCGATGGCAAGCCTAACTTAGGTACGAAAAACTACCTGAAAACTTTCCTTTTAGAAACCCTTTTTTCATTAATTGTGAAACATTGGATTTCTTCCACTAAAGAAAGTAGATCTCTCAAGAAGAAGAAGCCCTCCGGATGCTACCGAAGGCTTACGTCGTCGCCTGCGGAAGTATACAAAAACATATTTCCTCAGTGCTTTAAAATGGAAGGAGAAGTTTGGCCAGTTGCAAAGCGTTAGGTAATCGGTAAGGAGGGAATCTCATGAGGAAAACGCACTATGTGAATGAAATACTTCAAATAATCCACCTGCTCACGACTGGGAAGTCACAAGACTCTATATTAGCAAAAATGTCTTAATAATGTTCTCTTAGTTCCCTGGTGCAGACCAAAGCTATGATAAGATTTGGATCCAAACCGCTGATCCTCAAGTTAAAAAAAAAAAATGATAGGGCTATGCATTTGTAGCACACTTCCTTACCATGAATAAGGAATCTTTGACCCAGGACCCTTGCACATCGATCCCTTTTAAATCTTTCGGGGACAGTGCAGTCGTTCAGTGCATTCAGAAGAACATTGGCTACAGACCGACTTCTCTATATTTCAACGGATTATTCGATTTGGAGACTGTCTAAGGAAAGTTCTTTTTAATGATAAAAAACCTATGTTGTATCACTGTGAAATTAGCCTTGCTTTAGTAGCGTCACTTATTTTGACGGACACCTTGTGGTGGAGTCATAAAAAAATTTATCTCAGTAATTGTAATTGCTAAATATTTGCAGAAACCAACAATTTGTAGCTCGCTTTGTTTTTGGGTTTTTCCCTAAGTCTAAAGTTAGCGGACAAAATCTTAAATAATCAAAAAAAAAAAAAAATAATTTTGGTTGGCATCCAAATTTGTAGCTTTTAAAATGCTTTTAAGTGGCATAAACTTCTTTTCTTTAGCTACAATAGTTTTTAAGTTATTTAAAATTCCCGTAAAACAAGACTGAAGTTAGCGAACGAAAGTAAGAAAGTTATTATTTTTTTGATGTCTAAAATTATAGCTTTTGAAATGCTTATTTGTCGCGCAAAAAAAATATTTTAGCTCTCATGGACCATTTATTATTTCAATTTTCCCGCTGAAGAAAATTTAAATAAATGACTTTTTGAAATTTTTTTTCTGTTAGTAATTGTAGCTTTTCAAACAAAAATTTTTTGCGGAAACCTCAATTTTTTAATTCAAGTGAATTTTGAAATTTTCAAGTTTTTGCGCAAAAAAGACCAGAAGTACCCTTTTGAAATTGAAAATGGGAGTAGAAAATGCCCCATGAGAGCTACAAAGAATTTAAAAAGCTAAAATTTAGGACATAAAAAAAAATAATAATTTTCTTACTTTCGTTCGGTAACTTCGGTCGTATTTTAGCAGAATTTTGAATACCTTAAAAACTATTATAGCTACAAAAACGAAGTTTATGCCACTTTAAAAGCTACAAATTCGGATGCCAACCAAAATATTTTTTTTTATTAAGATTTTGTCCACTAACTTCAGAATTATTTTAGACGAAAATTCAATAACTCAAAAACTAAGTGAGCCACAAATTTTTTGTTTGCGCAACAAATTAGCACTTAATCAGCTACAATTACTGATATTAAATTTAGTTGATTCCGCCACAAAGTGTTCGCCAAAGTAAAGGACATGGATTCATTGGTTCCGTATAATAACTTTCCAATCAAAAACTTTTTCAAGGGTTTTTGTCAGTTAACTTATGATCCTGTACGAAATATTCTTGATAAAGTGTTTTGTAAATCTTTTCAACAGACTTATCAGTTTTTCCTTGCAAAATCTATAGAAAATTTTACTTGCATTCTTTTTTTGGGATTTTCCATACATACAGTAAGAACAATGCACAACATTTATCCAGCTCCAGCAGACATGCCAAAAAGCAAGAAACAAATTCGATTTATAAAACCTCTGTTTAAGTATTTTTAGAATTTATTGAACCGCACCCCCACAGCCGTTTGGTAATGATTTTCGTTTTATTTGTATTATTCTTGGCAATGAAAATTATGCTTATTATTATTATTTTGGAATTGTATAAAATACCATGCCCATCACTCAGCTCCTTCACTTATAAAGTCTGTAATTAAATTAAATTGTTCACACTCGCTGTGTGTGGCTCAGATCGTTGGCACCTCAATCAAAATGCCACTAACAGTCGAGGGTAATCTCTGGAAAAAATGTTCGTCTTTCGTCTTTCGAATAATGTGCCTTTTGCCTCTGCATCAAACTTTAGCAGCAGCAACAGCAAACTAGCAATCAACAACATCGTTTATACCAACATAAATACACAGATATTGAAGTTGAGCACATTCCAGCAGACTAAGCAAATAAATTGCAATATAAAGCTCAGCCAAAACAAAGGAAATAACGTGTTTATATAAAAAAAAAAACATAAAATAAAAAGAATAATTGATGTAACACTACTTAATTTAATTTTAAAAACAATTACATGGCTAGTGGTTGCGATCGAAACGCTGACGCGCCGCCGGAGTTACAGTTTACGCCTGTCGGCTTTGGCCAACTTCACAAGGTGATGGTAATTGCTTTTAGCAGCATCAGTGTTTACCTACTTGTTTTTTTTTTTTTTGTTTTGTTTTAATGTTAATGTGCAAATGGGTGTTGTGCTGTGATCGAAAAAATAAATTAATTTTATTTTAATTTATTACAGCTAAATGAGGTTGCACATGTTTGGAGAAAAATTATGGGATGGCACATCGAAGAGGTTAATAAATTTAACAAAAGAGACAAATAGCAGGTAGAAAACCTTACTAACGGGTCATTGACCTTTTTGAACTATGCTTTTGCCTGAACAAATATCGTTGTCCGAACGTTACTGTATGTAAAATGGGGACAGATAACAGGTCTGTTCACTGTAACACACTTTTTGTGCACTAAATTAGGAGATTTCTAGGAGTGGGCAGAAATTCCTCTCAAAAATAAATAAAACACAGAAAAATGTGTAATTTCCTGGACCTAGTACAACATCATTACACCATCAGACAATTTGTCAATGCAAAATACAAGCAAATTCGATTAACTTCAACAATAATCAGAGTAAGTTTTATTCTTTTTGTTTGCCCACCTGACCCATGTCAATTTATCATTTGACAGAACTCATATTTCTTCCGGAAGAAATTCCTGGGACTAAATTCGGCAGGTGAGAGCGCTCTCTTTTGCGAAAAGCAACACGAATTTATAAGTTGCTAACGAAGAAACCATACCAAAGATTACCAAATACATCATATCGAGTGTGGAATAAACCTGTCATTATGTAGTGCATGTTTCATCTTACATTTCATGCTTTGATTTTCCCTCAGAAATGAACTATGCTCAATTCCAATTCCTTTAAAACTCACTCATTGCCTAATTTGACAGCAAATCTTTTCAAATACAAAACCAACATCGTTTTGAAATTCGAATTTTCAAGTAGGTTGACTTGAAAGTATCGTGCCGCATACGTCACGTCAATTACACAAATAGAAATTTGACAAATTGTAGATGAAGGCTACTTGCAAGCCAGTGCAAGTGTGTTCGAAAATCACTAAAAAACATCTCTGAAATACCGCATAGGAGATCATGAAAAAAGAGCTTTTTACCGAGAGAAAAGCCTTAAAGACTGCATAAAAAAAAAAACAAAAAAAAGTGTGAAAAGTCTTGAAAAAGGTGTGCATAACTGCATAGTCCATGAAAAATATGTGAAAAAACACGGCCTACCGCGTTTAAAAGCGAGGAATACCATGGAAAAAATCGTGAAATACCTCAGATAATAGCAAGAAAAAGGCGTTTAATACCACGGTGAAGAAAGTCACAGAGAAAATATTGGAAAGTTGCGGAAAAAAGCCTGAAAAGTCTTGGGAAAATATACACGGCAAAGAGCGTGGAATCACGTGTACAAAAGCACGGAATACTGGTGAAGTGCTGAAAGAATTTTGAAATATCACCGATTTCTACCGCTAGAAAACCGTTAAATACTGCGGAAAAAAACAAAGTCACAGAGGAATGCATGGAGTCACGGAAGAAACTGTGAAAAGTCTCAGAAAAATATGAAACTTACTGTTATAAAAAGCTCTGAATACCGTGGAAAAATCGCTGAAACTGATGAAAGATCACGGAATACAGCAACAAAAGATGACAAAAGTGCTAAGTACCCAGGGAAAAAGCGTAAAATACCGCGGAGAATAGCGGAAAAAGTCACAGAGCAAACGTTTGAAAAATTATCACAACATCAACATTATTTATTTCTTTAAATAACATGGAAAGATGTGGAAAAGCGTGAAATTTCACGGAAGAATATGCAAAATACAAGGGTCTTGCACGGTTAAAAGCGTGGAAAATTGGTAAGTGAACTTTTAAACACCGCATTTTTTTCACGTTCTTTCTTGCGGAGCAGTGGCTAGCCAATTTTATAAACGATCGTATAATAAGACTATAAATGTAATTACAAAATAAAAATCAATATGCAGGGCAGGACAATGTCTGCTGGGCCAGCTAGTTCATAATATACTATAATAAGATATTCTTAAATGGAATATCAAAACGACATTTCGACCCTAATATATCCTTATGAAACCACTATTTAATCTTTAAACGCGTTCATCTTATAATGTCTCTATTCAACGTTGCATGAGTTTTATTAATAAGGTTTTCGGATTTAACGGCATTATAAACACTGCATAGCGATATACAATCACTGTAGAAGTTTAATCATATTATGCCTATTGTTTTGAAAAAAAACTTTGCCTCATGACGTTTTCAAAAAGCGACACACACCGACCGTTTAAGATTAGTTTTATGCACTTTACTATTAACTTTACACTAACATTTGGCTTTATGGCCTTATCGCAAGGCACCTATAAGACAAATCCATTGTTAGTAAGGTTTTCATACTAAAAATTGTTTACCGGGAATAGTTTTATTCGTTAGTCCACATAAGGTCTCTATTGTCTCGTTTTTTTTCGTTTCCTGAAAAACGGAACAAAATTTGCACAGGTTGTCTATACGATTTTTTTAAAACCAGAGATGGTTAACTTTTTTCAATATTTTTTTTTTCAACTTTTTGATTAAAAAAAAATTATTTTTTTGCAATAAAAAAAGGCAAAGAGCTATTAAAATTTCTACCAACTAAGATTCGTTTCGGCACCAATAGTGTAGAAAGTTGCAAAAGAAAATTGATGGAATTTATCCCTTTGCAGTTGTGGCATTCAAAGAACGTAAAATAAGTGTTTTTTCACACTGAATAAAAAAATAAAAAATATTTCGAGTATCCTTTGAGAAAGACCCTTTCTATTTCCGTTTTCAGAGCAGTTATAAAGTGATCTAAACGCCATTTAGGATTATCCAATGTTTACCGGTCCCTTCTCCTATAAAATGGAAATCTCTTCTTTCAAAATATCAAGAACTTTTCAAAATTTCAGAATTAAGCGAATCTTTCGTAAAGTTATATTCTTTTATTTCCCAAGATCAAGCAAATTCTGTTATTATCGTTAAGAAGGACTTTATTTTAAAATTGCCAACAAATTCCGAATATCTTATCTTTTTATGATTTATGCGCAAAATAATCCCACCCTTACCTTGCATATCATCAGCACGATCAATTTTTAATCCCTGTTGGGCTACTGTCGCCAAACTAGCTGCATACTCCCTGTCACATTTTGCTTTCATTTGAAAGCAACGTTTCATTGTTTCCATCAAACGCAACTCGGCATCTTGACGCAGTATAAGCGCCTCATGAGCCGCACGACCCTGTAGGGCCGTCGAGAAACCCATTGCCAATTGGTAAAACTGAGTATCCTTTATATGTCCAAATGACGAGATAAACTTATTGAAATCCAGTGAGTTGATTTATATTATTTCCAATAATAATGTAAAGTTAAAAATTAAGTTAAATGTCACCGCATTTCCTTTGCAAAATGGGATATCCTGTTTAACCGTTAAACAAACAAGATGTAGAAATATTTAAAAAAAAAATTCAAATTTATTTCGCAAAAATTATTTATCAATCACATTTTGTTTACTTATTTAAATTTATTGATCTCTAATGCATAATTAATTTTTTTCAATCATATATATTGATCTTTTTGTACCACTCAAAAACTTCACGGTTATAGGTAGGTAAGTAATCACATTCACTTTTGGTTGGAAACACAAGAAATTTGTTGTTGTCGCTGCAAAAAAGCACAAACAAAAAGAACTTTCACAATTTTTTTATTTTATTTTTATTTTCTTCTTATTCTTCTCTTTTAAAAATTTTAAATGAATTTATTGTTAAGGTCGCGCACACAAGCTACAGAAAGCAAAATATCGTTAAAAAATTAGGTCGATGACAACAATCAAAATAGTTATTAACGGTGACTGACGATGACCCCGGTTAGAATTTTGTAAAATTAGCAAAAAATGTTGCAATATATGAATTTTTTTTCCTAAAATTATCCAGAACTGCCAACATACGACACCACGACAACGAACAAGACGACGACGACGACTACGTATTATTATATCTTTTGTTTTCGATGTTTATTTGTTGTTGTTGTTGTAGTTTCGATAATAAACACTATGAGCGACGGCACATCGCATCGTCCACACAACACTACCGATAACTGTGTTACACACCTTGCGGCTGAACAAGAACCGGATTATAGTGTACTCCGAACGATTTAAGGCAAATCTTTAAAAGACACACAGGCACAGTATCTGTGAGATACATGAAGCAAACGTTGAACAAACAAGATAAAATATGGACGAATTTATCCGCTATACCAAACGATTGGAGAGAGCGCTACGAACCGAATGTCAGACGGTAATACGGAATGAGTGGTGGTTCGATTTCGTCGTTTCTTATTTTGTTAAAAACCACTCAATCGAGAGTGAGTGCTTTTGTTTTGGGTGTTCGTGTTCGCAATCTCACTTCTCAGTTCTCAAATGGTTAAAGTGTTTGTGGAGTATCTTTATGCGAGAATGCAGTTAGTTGGTACATGGCTGCCAGCTTGACAATTTTCTTATCGTTTTGTCATTAGTATTTAAGAAATTTAAGATGACAAAAAATACTTCAAAAAGGCAGGAGATATTTAGATGTGTTTGTTTTGGGGGGAAAATTTCATTGATTATCAGTGAGTTTTTATTTTTTTATACCAAATGCAATTTTTCAAAAACGATAAATTTTTCTAAATTTAGTTTTTAAATGTTTATTAATAAAAACTACCAAACAAATTTTGTTTTTTATTTTATATTTTTTAGAAAATTTTAGTATATCGTCATCTGAGAATTTTTTTTACGAAAAAAAATGAGATATTAGTATTTCTTGGATACGTATTTTTAAGTGCAGTTGAAGGATTCCATATAAATACATCAACTTTTATTCTTCATTTAAAGCGTTAAGGCCTAACTTCAACGGCCACTTCTCATTTTTCTGACTATTTCAAAAATGTGTCAAAAACCTTAGATTTTGGATTCTCAAAAAAGTGGTGTAATTATATTCCGCCAACAAAGGAACCTATAAAGAAAAAAAATTATTTTACTTTTACACTTTTGCAAAAGTGGCCATTGTAGTTAAGCCTTTAATCTCAAAAAGCTAAAGTTTCATAATGCAAAATGCATGCCACACCCTGAGTTAGCAGGCGTCACTACTAATTACTTCTGGAGCTGGGATTCGGGATCCCTAGTCATTCAAAAGTGGAGAGATGCTTTGTACCCCAAATTGGTACTTTACTTACCCAAGCACAACTCGATTTGTATTGAATTAGGTTTATTTCTTATAAATATTCATGTAATAACCAAGTGTGAATTATAATTTTATAGGAAAAATGGCATATCAAACATTATAACAATGACGTTTTTGGACGGTTGGTTGTTGTTTTGATGCCATTTTGAATTAAAGGTGCACAAAATTGAATTAAATAACATTTTTGAATACAATTTTTTTTTCTCTATGTTTAAAGGGTTCCAAGGAAAAAGGTCCGTCCGGGAAAAAACGATTATTATCTTAAAATTGTTAAGCTCGAAACTTGTCCAGTACAAATAGGAACAAATATCACAACAATCCCTTACTCATATCTGAAAAGTGTCAACATTTACATCTTGGGGTTTGGATGTATCTTGGATATTTGTGATTTGGCTATATGTTTGAACGCAATTATCTCAGAGAGGTCATACTATATTTATGCGAGTTTTGTTATGTGTTGAATCGAATGATATGATGTCTCTAAGCAAGGTTATGAACTTTTCTATGTATAGCTTGTGTTTCAGTGCAACTGATACATTTTTACTGAAAACACTTTTTAAATAATGTCACAGTGATGATATTTGGCATGAATGTTTGACTTCTCACTAGAACCTATAATTTAGAGAGTTCAGTTAAATTTTATGCAGTTTTTTGCATTTTAAATTCAGAATGGTGCACCCTCGAGGTCGTAAAATTGCATTTTTCATAAGGGCCTATACTAAAATAACATGCAAACAAAATTGGTTCTACATGATTTTTTTTGTAGGGCTGGTGTCGATTTTTTAACCCATTTACTGGACAAATAATACTTTTCTTTCTTATTTTTTGAATTGTACATACATAAAACCTTGTAGTTGTTATCCCAAATTATAACAAATTTCCACATTCAATAACTAACTGCTGGGTTTTATATTGTGTTTCTTATAGTACTATTATATTTACCAAGTTTGTTAGTTATCACTTCAGCAGTGTCTGTGTTTTTTTTTTTAAATTCTTTTAAATGACAAAGTGATGCAATTTTTGGAAAACTTTTAGCGAAATTTTGAAGAATCATCATTACCTACCACCATTAAACAATCACAAGGTTTTATTTGGTTTGTAAAACCGTAATCAAAATCAAAAAATTTTCATAAACACAATTACAAAATGTATTGCACAGATTGCAAACTTGGCAGCACTTTTATTTTTTGAACATATAAAAGTGTGGAAGAAAGAGTAAAACTCACATCTTACAAACATTGTAGCCTTTTTAGAAATATGCACGTATAGAGTTATTTTCTACTCTTTTAAGATTTGGTGAAAATTATGGGAAATGCAAACCATGTAACAAATAAAAAACTTTATAGCATGTCATGTCCAACTGATTAAGAAAAAAAGACCAAATTGACTCGCCTGTCTCACGCAGGCACTTTAGACTTATCTTAAAAGCTTACCAAAGAATTGCTTGTGTAAGATTATAAAGATAAGACAGAAAAAAAAGGAAATTAATCTCTAAGAAAAAAGTCAAATTTCAATAAATGTCACTCAACCCCTTCTTCTCAATGCTTTAACAATTTAATAGACTTTTTATATCTATAACGGGTGCAAAATAGATGTACATTATGAACATATAGGTTTGTTTTTTGAAGAAAAAGCCAATAAGATTAATACAATTTCAACGAGCAATAGCAAAACCTCAAACACTCAGAATTGTTAATCATTCATAAGTCACAAAAAAAACAATCTCCAATCCACAGATCAACCACATGCACATCACTCCATCGACCATGCCGTCAACTCCCCCATTAACTGTAACACCATTTAAGTTGAAAAAACGTGTCCGTTGGTGTTCCACAAAATCTCATCTAATGCCGTCTGGGTGGGTGGTAAAAAAAAACAAACAACCCGGGTCTCCACAAAAAGAAAAAAAAAACAAAAACAAATAACTTCTATACTCCAAGCTCAAGTCAAAAACAAAAACACACACTTTGAATGTGAGTGGAAAAAAAATGTTTGAGTGGTTTTTATATGCACTTTACTTAGCTCAGAGCTCACATTGCATCTACAAGATACAGATACAGGTTTCTATATGTTTTTTTTTGTGTATTTTATTTTATTTTGTTTTGTTAATGTTTTCCATGGAATCGGAACTGGTTGATTTATATGGCACAGGCCGCAATACAGGTAAAAAGAACAGGTAAGAGTTAGAGTGGCCCCGATGGCACTAATATTACCTGTAGGATCGAGGCTAAATGTGCAAACATAACCACTCAGACACTCTAACTATATTTTATTATTATTATTTTCTTTCTTTTCGTCGTCATCGACGACGACCGACGACGTTGGTTGTCGTTCTGGTTGACGTCGACAAAGCGACTAGACTCATTTCGAAATAAGAATGGAACTCTGAAATCACCTTTGTTTGGAAAGGCGATTGAATATTTTATGTTTACCTATTTTTGTTTTTTTTTTTTTGTTTTGTGCAATAAGATTATTGGTACCTTAACTTTTTTGTCTTGCCGATTTTTACTGAAAATTGATAACTTGGAACAAATAAAAGTGTTCAAGGATATCATAATTGTTAGTTTTTTTTAAGTAGGTATGACTCTTTAGGATTGGGTATTCTAATGAAGAAAGACCTGCAATAATTAAGTTACAAAACAAAATAAGTTAAAAAAAAAAATAGACTCCTGTATCTACCTTTATAGTTTTAAAGATTTGAACTTGTGAGCTATTGAAGACATATGCACCTGCCTTACAACTGACCATGGCCATATGCCCTAAGTAGAGTAGAAACGAAAATTCTAATCATGAATTAGTACCAGACAAAAGAATTGAGAGCGACTCAACCCCAACGATATCATCCAATGCAGGTATTTCTAGTCATTTTGATTCGTGATGGCATCAAACTATGGAATGAACTACATTTGTGTCAAATGCAAAGGCAAGTTAACTTTCTAGAGAATGCAAGCGAAAAAGTGTAAACCATCAGTCCAAAAGTATGATCTTTCAGCCTTGCAGTTGCCAAGACCGAATGACACCCAGATAACCAAAAATGTTGCCCAAAGCGAAACAAACGATTAAGAAACAGGATCTCATCAACAAAAATGATCGGCAAGAATTTTTAAGCAAGTTGCCTTGTACGCTTACGAAACCAGCCATCAGCTTTTTGGCGATGGACATAAGGGAAATTGTCCCCAAACGCACACCAACAATCAGGCAATGCAAAAGATGCAAAGGTGCAACTAACTATTACAAAACTCGAAGTGTTTGAGGTTTTGCTATTGCTCGTTGAAATTGTATCAATCTTATTGGCTTTTTCTTTATTTTGGCTCATTGACAACAACACAAAAAAAAAAAAAACCTATGTTCATAATGTACATCTATTTTGCACCCGTTATAGATATAAAAAAGACTATTAAATTGTTAAAGCATTGAGAACAGACCTTCTGCCACGCTTCTGTCCGTACCACCAAATTACACTCAACTGAGTTAAGAGTATAAGGCAGTGGCTTTGGTCACTTTCATTCAACGTATACCATTAAGGTGGAAGACTAGGGCCCTATAGCAAAAGGTGCCAAGTTCTTTTCAGGCATGTCGCTTTGTTTTACAAAAATAAGAGCATTTCACTTATCCCATAATTTCCTTACACTTTGAATTATAAGTTACAGTTCCCAGATTCGTAGTGTTTGTTTCTGAGATATCCAGGGATTTCTGACCAGAGTAGGTTAGCCACTGGAAAAAATAACGACCGTCTCATTTTCCTACTGCTCCCAACAACTATGGCAGAAGTGACACATAAAAAAGCTGGTAGTGGCAGTAACAAAATGCAAACCCACATGATTTTCCGAATTCGAAAAATGAAGGTATACATTAGAGTGATAACAAAAAAAATATATTCTCCCGGTATGCAGTGACACCAAGCTCAAAAGTCTTGTTTAGGCTAAAAAACAAGCCTAACAAAAAATCATCTCTTAAAAATAATTTTTAGTACGCGCGCAATGCACTTTTCGTTTTTCCATAAAAATTGCACTGGGAATATTTTTTGTTTTACTCTAAGTGCTGTAACTCACGTACTGCCGTAAAATTATTTTGCGCTATTCATGTTATTCGGGAGGCGGTCAGTGTTTTAATAAAGGAAGAAACAAAAGAACTTGTTCGGGCAAATGGAACTTTGAAGAACAAAATTAAGCTGATAAACGCAATGAAAAGTGATTGTATCAACAAACCCTTAAAAATAAAACTTACAGCTCGAGAAATTTTTGATAAACATCGAATGGACGGGAACGACGAAACATTTGCAGTTAGTTTCAAAAATATTAAAAGAAAATTAAATTTATTGAAACAAAATAGTCTATGTAAGTGACCTTCAACTCCAGCTGAAGTATATAAGTGCTTTGAAAACGATTTTTTTTATCGTCTCTTTCTCATAGAAAACTCCGCAAAATTTGTCTATCATCAATGAAAATATGAAAACAATCAGAGCTCTTTAGAAGGATTTAGTAGCCAACTAGGAAAGAAACTACAAAAACGCGGAATTTTTTTTTTAAATTTGTGGACTGTCTACTTGATGAGGAATACAATATTTCTAAAGATTTTATTGCAGCTCGGGATGAACAAATATTTTTGCTTTTTAAAGGTCCCAATCAAATTTTAAAAAAATAAATAAAACTATAAAAAAACTCGTCTAGAAAATTAACAAGAAATAAAATATCCTTGTAGAATTCCTTCCATAAATCGTCCACATTTTCAACAATAACTCAAATTTGCCTTCTCATAATGAAGATACATCTTCAGATGATGATGACTCTTCAGGGCAAAATTTTCATTCCGAAGATGTAATTTTTTGATGAAACTATTTCACACTTAGAGTAGAATAATTTCCCATGTGGAGCAGATTCCCGTGCAGTTATTTCCCTGCACCTGATATACACCACCAAAACATGTAATGATATACTCTATCATATTTTATTGTGATTGTAGGTAGATATATCGCAGAGTACCTACCAAATAAAAAAAAAATCTCCTCAAGATATTTATGACATCATTTTTAAAATAAACAAGGTTACGCTTTATAATCTCAAAACATATACAAATAGGTCACGTCGCAAAAGCAACATACTTTCTCCCGGTAAACTACAACTTTTGTTTTTTTTTTTTTGCAATCTGAAATTAATCATCTTATTGATCATAAACTTCTATCTATTTAACGTGATTCTTTATTTCTTCAAAGATTCCTACATACATGTATAGCTATTAAGTTTATTTACATATTAATTTGTCAACAAAAAATTTTTAAAAAAATAAAAAGTTTTTGTATATGTGTTTGTTAGTGTTCCCCTAAAGTTATAAATACATATAAGCATTAACTCATTCATAAATTTTGTTAAAGAAACACCTGGAATAAAAAGATTTATTTTGCAAACAATGTTTTTTTTCAATTTTATAGAAAGAGTGTTTTTTGATTTTTTTTAGAAGTATTAATATAAAGTGGGAAGGAAGCTTTCATTTATTTATATTTTGTTTAAGAATAAAAGCCCAAAAAATAATAAGTATAGGTTGGTGTGCGAATTCCAGCAATTGAAAATGAAAAAATGTTTTTTCTTAGAACTGATGTTTGTCCTTGAATAATAATATTTTGTTTTATATAAATCTGTGGTGACCAGTTCGTGTATATTTGTAGAACAGAAGATATTTGACTGTCTCATAGTAATTTTTTTTTTTTTTTAAATTAGGTACATCAGATACATTTTGTGTATTTTTTCATACTAATCTATTTTTTTTTTATTTTTCACTTCCTATATAAATAACGTACATGTGAATACACAGGTACTTATATATATATGACAAGCTATGCCTTTAAGAAAATCGAACTTCACAATCAATAAAACATAGTGTAGTTTCGATTAAGATGATAGAGAATTTGACAAAATTGAGACTATTCAGGCTGCAGCGGTTTTTTTCGTAATTTTTTGGACCAAAAATGAATGGTAATATGGTTTTTATATATTTTTATTAGGAAAAATAAGTACCTAAATACTACAGAAAATATCCATTTGAAAATTAACCTGACTCGTTTTCCTGATCGCTATAACCGGCCCTTAACCAAACTACTAGCCAAACTTAGTTAAATATAAAAAATGTCCTTTAGGATATCGATATCAAAACGTTCACCACAGCTCTCCCACTAAGATTTAGGTTAAAATCGTCTTGTTTTACCTTCCTCTATAATAAACACCCTTTCACTTTTTTGGGTTCTTATTCTAAATAAACATTATTTGATGCTAAATTTAACTAAAGGACCTACCATTTTTACTTGCGATACAGGTACGTTAAGGATTCGTAAAAAAAAATGAACTCGAGATGACAATCAAACATGACATAATGATGATGAAATATGCGAACAAAAGGGTCCGACAATTCTGTCTGTCTGTCTGTGGTGTCGGTTTCTTAAGCAACAGCATAAGCCGCTGAAGAGATATTTTCTTCGAACTTGGTAGTTAAGGGTTTTGAGTGGGTCTCAAGCGGGGAAATTGAAATTTTGTTTTTAGAACCAAAATTAACGGTACCTGCCATACAACAAATATGGAAACAAATTATTTTCTCAAAAACGGCTCTAACGATTTTTATTAAATTTTGTGTGTGCACTACAAACATACTTCTCAAATAAAAAAAAATCATAGGCTAATAACGGTACCTCCCACACACCCGTTTTTCTTATGTCTGGTTTTCTCGTAAACGACTCAACGGATTTCGATAAAAAAATCTACACAAAGGGTTGATAGAAATTTTCAAATTATTATAAGAGTACAAAGTTTTTAAGAAATTTTTTTTTTTTGATTTTAAAAAAAAAGTTGAAGTGAAAGATTTTATCTTGCGATATAGGTACTTTATATAAAGTTATGCATTCGTAAATAAAAAAAAGATAAGATAACAATCAAACATGACATTGATATAGGGAATGAGAAAAAAGTGGTTCTGACAATTCTGTCTGTGTGTCAAAGCCTAAACGGATGGGTCGATTTACTTCAAACTTGGTATGCGGCGTTTTTTCGAGACTGTCCACAGACGTTTTTGAATAGTTTTTTTTACCAAACACAACCTTACCTGTCATATACCAGTTTTAGAAAAACTGATTTTTTCTGAAAAATGGTTGCTACGATTTTGATTAAAAAAATCATGATCATTTTTTCAAGTATGGTCTATCTTTAAATGAAAACAATTTGTTTCCATAGAACTGTTTTTTTAAATTCTGATTTTCTCCTTCATGACTCAATCAATTTCAACCATTTTTTTTTTTCATTAAAGCTCGAAACATTCGAACTTTTTCAGTTTTTATCTTATAACTTCCATGTGAATTTTAAAGAAAAAGAAACAACATCCCAAGAAATCAACGATCTACAATTTTTTGCTACCTAAAGATCTTTATTTGTTTTGTACTACTGGTTTATATTTTGCTCTCACTGCCTCAATTCAAGTACATATATGTTTTATAAAAACATATCTATATCATATTTCAAAAGGCTTAGGCTTGTTTATAGATTAGCGTGCAAAAACGAAAAACACAACCTCAAAGCAAATTTTAATCTGTTTTGGGCATAATTTTGTACCATATTTTGATGTTTATATTTTCCAAACACCGTAACCAATACATAAATTACCTTTTTTTCCTTTTCAATCGGTACCAGAGGCTACAAATGCAATTTTATTTTTTTTTTTTGCTTCTTTTGTATAGAAGTTTTGCATGTAAAAAAAACAACAAATTAAATTCGTATGCCTTTGTTTTGATTGGTTACAAAAAAAAAAAGTTTGCTTTTTTAAATAATAAAATCGATGCACAGAAAAGACAGAAAACAGTTTTGTAAATTAATTTTTTTGTTTTTGCGCTGAACTGCAAATTAGACTTATATTTAAAAAAAAAATATTACTCATACGCCCGAGTTACCCCTTTAAAATACTAAATACTTTAATTTAACTTTTAAAATTCACATAAGAAATATAAAGCTACTCAATCAAGGCAATTTCTCAAATCTCAACACTTATAAGCTTTAATTCGAAATAGTAGCGTTTCTATTGATTAGTTTCCCTAACAACAATTTTGTGTCGCCTTGAACCTCAGGCTATTATTTTATTGATTCTTCAGCATCATTGAAGTTTATTATAAGAGCACAGTTGGAATATTTTCCAAAACCTTAAGCCCTTTGGAAAACTTAAGTAAGTTTTCTTTAAAAAAATTGATGAACAAAAACCCAACATTGGATAGTTAAGTATGTATGTATGTATGTTTGCATATAATTGTTCATTATGTAGATTAATGGAAGATAAAGGGTGGCTAGAAACAAAAAGTCTCGATCAAGTTACAAGCATGGTCGATCGCAACACAGCATCAAATATATGTATGTATATTTTTTTTTTGTTTCTTTAAACGAAACTTTTGGTATTGATTCAGTTGTCCATTCATGCGTGCATATCAGTCAATTATCATCAATTAAGTTTAATTGAGTTTTATATATTTTGTTTTTTGTTGTTGCTTTTTCGTCTTTGTAGTCGCAGTCGTTGTCTTGGTAACTGTTGGGTGAGAGAAGATACTGATGAGGTTGACTGCTGACTTTTGCCCACTGTCTCAACAATTTTTTTTTAACAAATTTAAATAAAATCGTATTTTTACTGTCGTATAGATTTTTAGTCTCAGTTTATACAAAATGCTTCTCAGAAGATCTGATGTCACAATTCTTTGTTTGATTTTTTTTTCAAGTTTGGTCCTCAGAGTAGAGTGACAGGTTAATGTGATTCGACGACATCATCAGCTGTATCTATTTTTTGATACAACCAATATCAATTTGCGAACAATACTTGTATCTGTGTAGGAACAATGAATGAAGAGCAATGACCTTTTTAGCAATAAGGTATATGGGATATTTTTTTTTGTAGGTGTAAAACATAAAATACGCTTAGAATTCTAAAAAAATATCATCAAAACTTTGATTTTGAATAATTTCAGAAGAAGAATGACTTTCTTTAACAGAATCGTTGTCAAATCTGTGAGAAGAAAATCCTGCATAATTTGTGCAATGACAAAATTTGAAAACTTGCTCTGCAGAACCTGAAAGCTTAACCTACACAAAATGATATCATTAAGGTTAGTTTTTGACAGTGTTCATAGCAGTCATTTGATTTTTCTTGTTAACGAGATCGTTCGACTACGACCCATTGGCCTTTTTCAAGAAGGGTTTTCGTTTTTCAAAATTTTGAGATATTTTTGAGAATACCTGATCATTTCATACTATTAGACATGTATTTTTACAACAAAATTTTGAGGATTGGTTGTAAGACCATCTCGCATCGCAATCCGTATCAGATTATGAAGATATTTTTTTCGTTCTGTGAACTTTACTTTACATACTTTGGAGACAATAGGCCAGTTCGTAATCTTCTGACTTACAAAGATCTGTGGTGGGATATACATAGGTACATATTTTGTAAATGCACTGGTGAGTACAAGCTGCACAACTTAATTTTGCGTACAATATAGGAAAATATTGGTAGATACTTGTGGTTTTTGAGATCTTAGCATCCCTAATAAATAATAATATCTATATAGTTTGAAAGATCAGTTAATGGTCAAAAAAGTTCAACTGATGGTTTCATAATTTGGTCAGCGATATGAACTTTCATAATAGAATTAAATTTAACTGGTCACTGTGGCGTATATGTAATTTTTTGTTCTATTGCCAATTTTAAAATTTAACACCAATTTTTTTCTACCTAACCAATTAGTCAAACGAGTTGACCTTTGGTCACAATTCTCTGAACTTTTAAATAAGACATTTGTCATGGGTTATACCTACTTTAAGATTGGAGTCGAAGTTTTATAACAAACAAACGATGGAAAAATAATTGTATTGATCTGTAAACAAAAAATCCATTCTTAACTTTTTTAAATTTATATTTTATTTTTCATAAATTACTCTTTTGTTAAAAATTTTGAAGAAAACTTTATTGGAAAATTGCAATTCTTTTTTTTTTAAATGATTAAGTGTTTGATGGCATTAAAAACTAACTTTTTTGGAAACAGATAAAAAAATAAATTTTACAAAAAAAAAAAAAAACTATCAACATAGAAGTAAAGGATCGGAGATCCTTGTAATGAAAAAAATATATTTTTATGGGACCTCGGCACTGGTCCCAGTGAAACACAACAATAATTTTAATATAATATCTTTATTGTGCGACCGCACTATTTGGAGTTATGAACTAGAATGTCCGTCTTAAAATCTAAATTACAATTTGCAGGTTTTGATTTGATATTAATTTAGCTTATTTGCAGTTCTCATGCATATGCTCGCCTCAGGTTACCCGGTGGGAACGATCGCTGGTTTCCGTCGCTCGTGTGCAGCGTGTGCACTTTTTATTTGTCAGGTCAATGCCTGACTGTGATAACTGCCGCCCTCTCAAATATCTGCGTCCCGCAGATCGGATGTTGAATGAGGACAGCAACTTGAACTTCCGTTGGTGTCATCGAACTTTGAGGTAGGTCTCAGTACTGGAATTGGATTTCGACGAAAGGATAGGCGGAGTTGGGGTACGTTGATCTTTCCATAGATTTTTCTCCAGAGTAGGAAGATGATAGCTAGGACTGTTAGAAACAAGAAGATTTCTGTAACGATAGAGGAATTAAGATTATTTTTTATGGTGTTAATTAGCTCTATATTCTTGGTGCTGAGATCGTGCACGTATTCCAGGTTTGGTTTAATCTTGTGGATTGTTATATTCGCCAGGACAGGAGGAAGCGCTTGGGGACTCGAAACCAGCTTGCTATAGTATGTCTTCTCCTTAATTTTAACCATCTCATTGTCCAGCTGAATTAGATAAGTACCTTCTAAGGGAATAGAGGAATTTTCATTTAAAATTGTTCCATTAAAATTTGTAAGGAAAATCGTATTCTCCCCGACCAGTTCAACAATTTCTTCGTTCGTTGTTTTGTAATTACATAACGCATTTCCACCCTTAAGAATTCTGGAGATGCAGGAATTTTCGGGGAGTTTTTTAAGGGTATTCTCTTCGCACACGGATGTGTTACCAATGTTAAGACAGTGTCCATTTAAACCGTACGTTTCGTTATGGTTTATTAAAAGTCTGGAATAGTCTAAGTCAATTTGTCTGTTGTTTTTAATCGCCGCATGAACGGTGATTAGGTGATGTACCCTAGGGTCAATTTTAGGCAAGGATAAGACGTAAAGTAGCAATGTCCCATTACAATACACTGAAGGTCGCCCATATTCAACGGCCTCTACAACATTTTGGTAAGGTAACGTTTCAAGTTCATTTACTATGGTGTTAATTTCTTCGGAGTCCAAAAGATTACTATTTACAATTCCATTCTTGGCCAATTGGCAAGCTCTTACTAATTCATTGACCCATTCCTTAAGAATAAGTATCTTATCGAGTAAGTCGTGTCTGAGTTTGTCTGTTTCCGTTTTTTGTATAGCATTGTTGTAACGTTCGATCAGTTTGTTAATTTTCTCTGTTACTTCCTGGGTCTTGTCAAACAATTTCCTGTTAATAATGTATTGCTGGTTGTTGTTCTCTGTGATGTATGTCTGTTCTTTTAAAAGATTATCCCAGTCAGTTGCGTCTGGAGAACCACCTATCCACTTCCAGGCAGTCCCTATCCAATTTACTGCCCTAACCTTCCTCGTTTTTGTCTCTCTCAATTCGTCAATCCTATCCTTAATCTGAGTTATATGATAATTCAGAATAGGTCGCATTCCTTCGTCTTCTAAATGTTTAATCGTAAGTCGTTCAGTTTCCTGTACAAGTATGTCGTATTTTTTTAAGTCAATTACATGTACGAGTTTAAAAACTCCTCTCGTTATCCAAGCATTTCTCTCTTTAGTCGTTACCACCGGTGATTCATAGGCAAATATATGCAATGACTGCGAGGGAGTGAAAAGAGCTATTAATCTGTAATGTATATATAAAATCAAGGTTTATTAAGCACAATTTAATTTCTTAAAATCTATTTTACAAAATTATTATATTTTTGTAAGTATATGTATGTATATACAGTAAGTATAAGTAAGTATAAGTACATACAATTTTATTTCAATTGTTTTTTTTTTTTTTATGATTTCTCAATATTAAATTTTGTATACATGTATCTCTTCATTTTATTTAATTTTTAATTTATTTATCCGTATGTGAGTTGACTCTCCATTAAATTTTCGGGGTAGTCACTGCGGATCGGAAGGTTCGTATTGTTCCGCTTTGGCTTGTAAGGTTAAATTTTCAAACAGCCTACTAGGGTACGAAGGCCAACACCCCCACAATTACGATTAAGTAATTTTTTAGTGAACCGGCCCCTTGTTTCATGAGAGCCAACTTCAAGGCATGTTTTGTACATTGTTTAAAGTTCTTTTATTTGGCTTGTGACCACCTCTGAGGTTTTATTTTTTAGAGGGATTATCACCCTTGAATTAATTATTAATTCATTTTTGTCTCTGTCTATAATGGCTCGAAGGTCCTTAAGAGTGTCGTCACCGATTATTCCGTCGAATGACTTCAAGCTCGGAAGGATAAAAAAGGTTACCTCCAATTCACAGCCAACAAAGGCAAAAAATTTACCGGAGATCTTGTTTTTTACCAAGATCTTTCCCGCAGGACTACTAATGTGAAAAGGGTTTTTGACAGGATGGGATACGGGTGCTAAGTTTGGCCTAATAAAATTTTTGTTCGCACCCGTATCAACGAGGAAGTGTAGAATCTTCCCGTCTCGCGTACCATATTCTATATATGGTACGCTGGAAACGAGGCCTCTATCATAAAATTTTCTTCAGCGGGTGTTTGAGAGTTCGAACAGCCTGGCTCTTCCATCTCTCCAGGCACGTCCGCAACTATATGGTTGAGACGTTGTTGTTTCCCGTAGTAGTTATCGGAATCGGCTCCTCGTTTGAATGGGTTATTGGGCCGATTCATGTAGTCAACGTTTTTAGTTTGTGTAGATCCCAGTTCCATTTTGATTGGGGGCTTCGGTCCCGTTGCAGGTTGATACTGTTTAGAATTATAGCTAGGCCCCCAAGTATTGTTGTAACCAGGACCCCGAGTATTTTGAAATTGCCTAGATTGCATGGATCCGCCTCTGCCATTAGAAAATCTATTTGGATATCTGTTTGGATTTCTACTTGGCAGAGGAGGTTTCCTATTCATTCCAAAGTCATAGGACACAGGCGCGGAAACCGTATTTGGTGCTAGTACGTGTACCGAATTGTTTCGCAAATTTATATTTTGCATATCAAGGCAGGCAGTATATGCTTCGGGGAGCGATTTTGGCTTTTGAATCATCAGAAGCCGTGATAGATCGCCGCTCAGACCCCTGACGAATACGTCCAGGGCCCTGTCACGGTATGCTCCCACAAGAGCATCGGCAGTTTCCGTAGAATAAGTCTCCGTACGGATCTTATTAATTATTAGGGAGAATTGATGATTAACATTGGCGTAAAAATCATCAACCCTCAGACTGCCCTGTTTCAGCTGATTGAGTTGGTGTTCGAGTGTTCGTATGTCTCTCTTGTCCGCGTAGTGGAGGGACAATACTCTTTTAATGTCCGCCCAGTTGTTATCGAAAATGTTGTACGATACAAGGGCGGAGTCAGCCTTGCCGCGAATCTTCTGGCGTATGTGCTGAAGGATAGATCTATATAGTGGTTTGCTTCGGACTATCTCATAGTCCTTTAACACGGTTTCTACGCAGTGCATCCAAGAGACATACTGGACCGGGTTACCGTCAAATACTTGTATCTCCTTGACTGGGTCGGGGAGCTTAGAGATTTCTCTAAGCTCATTTTCATTGGTTGGGCCTCGAAGTGGCTCAACAGAAAAGGGAGACTGAATTTCGTTAACCCCGCTGGTCCTACTTTCCTCAACCGATTTTATCTTGTCGCTAATCGTACCTAACTGACCCAATATAGAGCTTATCACTTCTTTTGTACCCCCCTGCTCTAGTTGAACAACACGGGTTTCAAATCCCCTTAGTTGATCAAGGATGGAGTTCATTGCCCCCGTAAGATGGGTAACAGATACTTTTAGTTCTTCCATAATTATCTTATATGTTTTATTGATATTGGTTTATTAAATTTTTTCTCTTTCCCTCTTAGAGGTAGCTTTAAAATTATATTTTATGAACTTTTTCTACTTATCTGTTTATATTTAAACGTGTATTTGTAACAATCATGCAAATTTGAGAGTTATATAATTTATGTATATTTTTATCAGATTATGCAAATTTAAAAGTTTTATAACTTATATATATTTGTTTCAAATTATGAAAGTTTAAGAAATATATAATTCAGAACGATCTTACATGGAGAAATACATCAAGTTCATTTTGTAGAATACAGCTGCTCTCCTTTCCGGTTCGTCGTTGATCTCGCTTGTGGTGTTGTTGTCTAACGTTATTCTCTCAGGATGATAATGTCTTTTCTTTTTCCTATTTCTTTTAAGGATTCCTTTTCACTGTTGTTTTAGGTTCACTCAGGATAATAATGTTTTTTTCTTTTTTTTGTTTCACTGTTCCTTCTTCCTTTTTTTTCTTTACACGTTTGCACTAGGTGTTAACAAATTTAAGGTTCTTACAGTTCCTTCTTTATTATTTTATTTTACGGGTTTGCACTGTGGGTTTCACTTTTCCACTGTTCTTTTTTATAATTATTTTTTATCTTTTATTTCTTTTTTTTTTTTTATTTCACAAAAAGGGAATGTCCCTGCTCGGGCGCCAGTAAAGGATCGGAGATCCTTGTAATGAAAAAAATATATTTTTATGGGACCTCGGCACTGGTCCCAGTGAAACACAACAATAATTTTAATATAATATCTTTATTGTGCGACCGCACTATTTGAAGTTATGAACTAGAATGTCCGTCTTAAAATCTAAATTACAATTTGCAGGTTTTGATTTGATATTAATTTAGCTTATTTGCAGTTCTCATGCATATGCTCGCCTCAGGTTACCCGGTGGGAACGATCGCTGGTTTCCGTCGCTCGTGTGCAGCGTGTGCACTTTTTATTTGTCAGGTCAATGCCTGACTGTGATAACTTAGACGTTTATTCTAAATTTCTTTATTGACTTCACTCAATTCAAAAGGGGATATAACACAAAGAAAATAATTGTTTTATTGCAGTTCCTTTCTTTTTCAACAAATGAAATACTCGTCGTCCACCATGTGCGCAAGTGGTTCAACCAACTTCTTATTCAACTCTTTAATTGGATAAACAAATTGACAACTTTGTACACCAGTGCATAAACTCACGCTCTTCATGTTGAGCAACAAAAATTGAACAATATGCGTTGGGAGCCCCGTACACATAGTTAACAACTTCCCCAACTGTTAAATATCCTCGTAAATCTAGTTGATCAACTCGTTCAATTGTTGATAAAGCGCGTACACTTGGTTGATCAACTTTTTCTATTGTTGAACATCTATTTGATAAACTTGTTCGATTTTGAGCAAAACATACGTTCCTAGGGTTGATCAACTGTGTTTTTGACATACATAGTTGCTAAACAAGTTGATAGACGAGTTGATACCCTCGTACACATTATCAAGAACTGCTTGTGACCAACACGTTGAACACATTTGGAAGCTAGTAGCTATTCATAAATTGAAGAAATAATTTTGATTTTGAGTGTACATATATTTTTTTTTTTGTTCACGCAAAGCCTTTTTGCGTTTGTATTTTTAGCCCCTTTGTGAGTTTCGCCAGAAAATTTTTCACGTCAAATACTTTGGCTGGGTTGCTCAGAAATTTTAAAAGCTAATATCAGTTTCGCTTCATGTAAAAAATTTATTTTAAGAATATGCATATAGAGGGACAATAATTGCTTATACATATTTCAAAAGTCTTGGAAAATGAAACTTTTCGTCCGAAATTCACAATTGAAATGCAAGTTTTTCGGTTGGAATCTTGTTCATGCGAAACTTACAATAGGGCTGATTATTTTTGAGTTCATCTCCACCCAAAGAAAAAAAAGTTGCTTGCATATAAATAAATAACGAAAAAGAAAAAAACAGAACAATAATTCGAGTTGCTTTTCAATACAATTGCCCAATTTGAACAACGCACATAAATTTCATCGGATCCACCGCAACGCAAAACATGACTACCGCAACAAACGCAAAAAAAAATGTAAAAAGTTGGCCAATGATTTGAATCAATAATCTGCAACACATTATCGTGTAAGACGTTTCTCAACGCTGTGATCGATGGCTTTCAACAAGCAACAGGAGCTCGTGCGCTACCCGTGCTATTTGTTGAGCAGCGCTATCCAACTCGTTGGTTAAATTCATTCAAATCCGTTAACCCGTTAAGGCTGTGGCTCTCTGTACAGATGGACGCACAGACAAACAGACGCAGAGACCGACGGACGGCATGACGAAAACCACTTCTTTGGACTTCTTCATCATCGTAATGTTGGCTTTGATTAAAACATCGATTTTTTGACACGAAACCAATACTTGCCCTATAGAACAAGTAAAAATATGAAATGACCCCTATAACTAAACGTTCGAAAAGGGTAGATGGTCGAAAAATGAGATTTAAGTTCATTAATTATATAAAAACAACCTGCAAAATTTCAGCCTGCCTTACGTTTTTTTCCTTTTACAATTCTTATTTTCCATTTGAATTTCTTATTGGTAATTTTGTTCGATTCGTGAAAGAAAAAGTATTTACGTGATAAAATAAAATATAAAAATATCAAATAATTAAACCGAAGGTAAAAAGGCGGTTGGAGTTAAATTAATCATTTCCTAAATTATTAGGGGTATTCATGAAACCTGGTAAAATTTTCAATCTGGTAAAATGATAAAATTTACCACGCATGTTTTATGAACGCCCCTAGAGTCAACTTGGGCAAATATTTGTAAATTATGTATTGAAACTTGAATTATTTAGACAAAATTATGGTTCATTCCTTGTCTTCGTCAACTAGCTACGTTTGTGTGGAAAAGTTTGCTATATTCTGGTAAAGATTTCCTAAAAAAAAATTTGACAGTTCAATTAACAGATTTAACATTTTACCACGTTTACCGGGATTACCAGGTTTCATGAATACCCCCATTGTTGTTGGTGTGGTAAAAATTGGAGCTTTTATAGGGGTATTCAATATTCATGCAACTGCTGACCAAGAAAAGCAAAAACAAAATTTTTCGTTTACGATTTCGTTGTGTAATTTTATATAGGATTTTTCGTTTCGCTTCAGCAGCGTACTGGGCTTAAATGTGGAAAACATGTCAAAAATGTATGGAAATGAATTTTACCCGATATTGAACTTTACCACTTTTACCAAAAGCTTACCACGTTGCATGAATACCCCTTATATCACAAACACAGTGACAAAAAAACTTCAGAATCAATCACATTTTGCGTCCAGAATTGGATAGCTCCTCCGGATCACCGAATAATCACATAAATAAACATAACTCTCCAAGAGGATAAATAAAAGAACGCATGTCAGCTTACGTCATGCATCATTCCGCTTCCATCCTAATTTGCTTCAACTTAAAATGTCAAAAAAAAAACATGACAACATGACTCAAAACAAACAAACCTTATCCGATGCCATATCAAACATCAAACGACCAAACGCCGCCGCAGTGAAAGTAAAAAAAAACAGACAAATAATTTTTTTTTGTTTTATTATTTGTATATTGCTATTGTTTTTGTATCGCAGTAATTATTACAAAACTTCTCCCATACAATTTCTACAGAAAATAGTGTTTCTCTTTATATCCTATCGATAGAATAGAATCTATAATAAAATGACCACACCAAACTGTATTTACATAAATGGTCGTCAACATCCCTTCAATGTTCGCGAACTTATAAAACTCGACTTCCCCAATCTTCCATTATCAGATAAATTAAGAATTCTCGAACTAGGTCCACCACGACCCAAGTTTTGTTTTCAAATAGAAAAAGATGCATCGCCCACACCAAATGGTAAAACAAAAAATAACGACAAAAACTCTTCCAAGAAATCCTACCAAATGGTACAAGCGTCCAAGATTTACAAAGAAATCGATTGGGCTTGTGGCTGTGATTTAAAAAAAGTTTTCTATTGCTATCCATGTATTCTAATGAATACGGCTACAGCTCCAAAAGGCACCAGTAATCCAAATCTGAAGTTCATTCGCTACCATCAGAAGTTGGAAAGTCACATCAAGTATTCCTTGGATGTTGCATTATTTGGCAAGGTAAGTTGCTTTTTGATATTTTTTGATGGATTTAAACTGAATCTCTTGTAGACAGTCACAATTAACAAATTAGAAAACGGAGTCCATAAAACCCACAATGAGAATGTCCGTAGGAATCGTCATCTACTGCTAAGGATCATCAAGGGTTTCCTCGAGCATTCCAACCTGTACGAATACGTTCTGAATGGCGAATGCAGTTGGCACGCAAAACTTGAACCATGCAGTCTCATGGAAATCCTTTATAAAGTCGATGGAACCCTCAAGGAATGCTACGAACAGTCCCCGTTTTTCGGTCCTATCAAATCGAAGGACCTTGAAGAGCAGGTTCTAAAAGCCGCCTTAAATTTGTATCAATCCAAAGTTCTGGAAGAGGTCAATGCCGCAAAATTCATTGCCATAGTTACCGAAGAAACAACAGACCTTGTGCAGAAAGACCAAATGGCCTTGATTCTGCGCTACATAACAGACAATCGAGTTGTAGAACGTTTCTGGACGCTTGTGAAACCACCGGAGAGAAGTCCCAAGGCCATAACCGAACGCATTTTGGCCGAGCTAAACATAATCCTACCAACGAACAAAGAGAAGCTCATCGCACAGTCACACATCGGCGGAGTGATCTTCAGTCCCATAATATCCGATCTTCATAGACTGATTACTTTAGAGTACAAGAACGCCATCTATGTGCACTATCATGCCTACAAGCTGACCGAGGTCATGGAGAGAGCTGTCTGCCAGAACAGTCGAGTGCGAGACTTCTTTGCGAATCTATACGGAATGTACGGATTCTTTGAGATGCAGCCAAAAGTCTTGCAAGCATTCTACGATGCAACACCTCTCTATTGTGAGGGAAGCTTCGAGAAAGGCGCCCTAGTCTTTATCTATGAAAACAAACGTGAACTCTTGAATTTTATGATCCTTCTCCATACCGACCTGGATTCGTCGCCTCAGTTCATCAGGGAAGCGGATGTTTGTGAGAAGCTTCTAACAAATGATAGCTTCATGTACTTCTTGTCGTTCTTCTATTACCTCATGGCCGATGTGAATGTGTTCTATGTTAGTCTCCAGAACTCATTTGTGGATTCGGTGAAGATTTGCCAGGGCATTAATGAATTCTTGGATGAAATTCGGAAAACCAAAGACGCCATCGCTGTGGAGAACAGCGATAACGATGACAAGACAAGTGAAGCGTTTATGAGAGCATTTGCTAAGATTGAAGTCTGCAATGTGATATTGAAGGAGATTCAGGAGCGCTTTAGCTTCACCAATCACTGGGAGGCACATATTTTGTTCAAATCGGAGCAGTACTATAAGTTTCATGGGAATTTCCCGGACGGCATTCTTCACAATGCCATTGAGTACTTTAAATTTCAATACCCGGATAAACTCCGAGTAGAATTGCAAGAATTGTACACGCGGACGGACTTGATGGTCTGCAGGAATGCCCACGATTTGCTGCATGTGTTCCAAAAGTACAAGTTGATTTCTATTTTCGAGAAGACAACGGCACTTTTGCACGTGATTTTGACCATACCAACGATGTTGATGGATGCAGAGGCCAAGATTTGTGCTGTGAAGCGAGTGCGGCGGGCTGCAGCCTTGGCATCGCATCAAAGTGTTGCAACTGCTCTCACAATGCTCCTGGCTGAGCGAGAGACATTGTTATCGTATCCTGACTTTGCCGAATTGCTGGTGGATGTGTTTGTGAAACAGGAAAGACATCAGAATGAATTTACTTATATCTAGGCCAGTGTTTATTTAATTTTTTTTTTTTTGTGTTTTAAACAAATTTGAGTCAATTTTTTCAAGGACAAGAGATTCAATCCATCGTTTTAAGTAATTGAATCTCGTGATTTTATGTTTAAGAAAAACTGTAAACAATTTTACCAAAAAAATTATAAATAAAATTTTTGTTTTTTGTCAATGTTCTAATTTTAAACAGAAATTCTTTATTTAATCTTTTTTTTTACTTTGGATCTGTTGGTAGTTTAAAGCCAACTATGTTGGCGGTGTCTCTTACCGATCTTTCGCCCCTCCCATGAAATTCTTTATGCAATTCTTGGTGTTTTCTCAAACTCGACAAGTAGGTGAGGTAGGTTTTGCCCAAGAAATGTGCTTCTTCGCGTGCCTTGCACAGTTGCTGGTCGGTTGTTTGGTATTTCTTGTATTGGGCCAAGATGTAGCGAGCCGCTAGGTTATCTTTGATGCAGCCATTTGGTGATGCTTGACGCAATTCACTCAACAAAGAACGTAGGGTTTTTGATGCCATTTTTTGCTAGTGTTTGCACTGTTTCATTGAAATTGTTAATTACGTTTTTGATATTTATTTTTTTTAAAAAAACTTACGTGAGTATTATGAAAACACTTTGGTTTGGTTTCAAATTTGACAATCAGCTGAGGTTGACAGCGCAGATGAATTATTTGACAGGTGTGCATACAAAAAGGTGTGTTCGACGTACGAAGCACTCTACAATGGTTAGGGCACACTAATCTCTATGGGCCATCGCACACTGGGGTAGTTGGACCGGGGTAAAACGAAGCTTGTTACCCTGCGTCTCTATAAAAGGCTCAACTTTTCTTTAAGAAAGCACGAATTTATGCTTGCGAACTCTTTTATTTGGTAGATTAGCACTTTCTTATAACAAATATAACAATTTTAAAGTAAGGAAACATTTATAGCTATTTTAAATTAGGGGTATGTACTCATGACATCGTGGTAAACGTGGTAAGCCAGGTAAATCCGGTAAACATGTCAAAATTTGTATGGATATGAGAGTTAGTTTACCAGATATTGTACTTTACTACGTTTCCCAAGAGTTGCATGAATACCTCTTAATTTTTTTTTTATTTTCCTTTGTCCCATTTCTGAACCTGACCTTACGCAAGCTTAGGAACAAGAGAAGAAAAAATGATATCGGAGTGATATCAGAGAAGTTTGTATAAACTGTATTAGGAAAATGTGTGCACTATGGCGTATACGTACTTTTTGTATACTAATTTAAGTTTTTGGTCGCCAATGATTATTTTTTTAATACATACATTTCTTTTCTTTCACTTGGCAGCATTGCGTATGAAATGACATTCATCGCGAGGAATCTGAAATTATGTTCTGAATTTTTCAAATACCAATCCTCAATTAATATTGCTCAACTGTTATTAAAATTGGAAGACATCTTGAATTTTTCTGATATATTTAGATCTGCAACATGTTTTTTCGTTAGCTGTGATCAAATTTAGGATTACAACCACAGAAATGTATCTGGATTGCTTTAGATTATTATATGAAAGCACCTAATGAGCCTCTGAATTTTAGACTTAACTTAGGATTTTATGCATTGAACGCGGTGATTTTAAAAGCTGAAAAAAAACCTTATAAACAAATATAATGGCCAATTTCATGAACATTTAGACTCGTATTCATCAAGCACTCATAAGTTATGAGCGCTTATATCGGAGTTTTCGGAGTCAGCGCTCTCAACTTAATAAGTGGCCTAGACCACTCATAAGTCACTAATATGCCTTATGGTGAATAGGTTTATGAACGCTGATATCATATGAAATTTTAAATTTTTAAATGACGTTTTTTGTATTTTTAAAAGGGCTTGTTGAAACCGGCTATAAATCTTTCTTTTTCTGATTTGTTAAATTGTTTGAATTTTTTTCAAATGCACACAATTTAAAATTTAAATGAAATAATTTGTAAGAATTAAAGCAAAAATAAAACTTTATTTTTTTTCTTTTGTTCAAATTTAGCCCGGGCGTAAAAAAAACACAACTTTTTTGTTCAATTTTCCAGGGCGTAGAAAAAAACACACCTTGTATAGTATATGTGAAGCCAGAAATAAAAAAAACTTTTTTTTTAGGGACATTTCAAAAGTAAGCGTTTATTAGTTAGAAAAAAAAATTTTTTATTTTTTTTCTCACCCATTCCCATCTTTTTGATTTCATTTTCATACAATCTATCTATCATTTTGGTGTTTTCATACAAATTATCGATGTTTTAACAGAAAAATGAGTTGGTAGCACAGATTTTAACCCCTTCAAAGAGCTTAGCCCCGAGAATTCTCGGGGCTTAGCTCCTAAGCCCGAGAGGCTAAGTTGTTGTTGTATTGACGGTTAAAGTGCTTAGCCTCGGGAGTCGAGAGAATTTTTCTTTTGTTCAAATTTAGCCCAGGCGTACAAAAAAAACACAACTTTTTTGTTCAATTATCCGGGGCGTACAAAAAAACACACCTTATATAGTATATGTGAAGCTAGAAATAAAAAAACAATTTTTTTAAGGACATTTCAAAAGTAAGCGTTTATTTGCAAAGAAAAACGAACACACAAGTTTTCTAACGACATCACTTATCTAAAGATTTAAGATTGTACTTTTCGAGTTGGAAGCTCATCAAACTTAAAGCAAATAGCTCCGCGGTAAGCACGTTCACAGGCATTTTCTATTTGATTAGCTTCTCGGGCGCACTTTTCAATCAAACCAAGAAGTGCACCATCACCAACTAAGGGATTATTTAGATAGGACAATTTATTGTATATAATGTCGACCTTAAAACCACTGTCCTTGTCAAAAATATCCATCTTTTCAAACATGCATTTTATAAAGCAGTGGCCTACAGGGCTCTCCGGTACGTCGTTGGGCATATTGTATTTACTCAGTTCTGAAGCTAGAATATTTAGCTCTTTACCACATTCCTCTCTATTTTTGTCAGAACTGATTCGAGAATATCGATGTATCCGGTCAGATGATGCCTGTAAAAAGTCTTTGTTAATTAATCAAACCAAAATAAATTTATAGATATTTGTTTTATGAATAGATTCTTACCAAAGTGGCAAACATAACAATAATTCCAATGCTCCATTTCATTATAACAAAATATGAATTTTTTTACTCTGAACTCTTGAGAATAATTTAAAAATATGTGTATGTTTTCAGTTTTACGCTCTGTCTAAAGTCTTGCGAAATTTTATGTAGTAAATCAACAACAGATTTGTTTATTAAAAAAAAAAACTTATTTTTTCAAAAAGACAAAAGGTTATCGATTCTTTTTCGTTATGCAAGATACTATACATAAAATTAACGTTTGACTTAGGCTATAAGTTCTAATCTTTATTTTTTGTCTGTATAGGCTGATTTACAGTTCAATGTGCAAAAAAAAACAACAAAAATTCAAAGCAAATTTTAGTCTGTTTGGTGCATCATTTTGTATGGTATTTTGAAGTTATATCTTCAAATCACCTTAACCAATACATAAACTACCTTTTTTACTTATTGAAATAGTGGCACATACTTAAATTGCTTACCAAAAAATTGATAGAAAGGGAGTGGGTAGGCGTTACAGTGGGGTGGGTGTCGAAAAACGTGATTTTTAACGATTTCCATCAAAAGTAGACCTTCTATCGAAAAAAGTTAACATTGAGAAATGTAGATGGTAAAAAGATATAAAATTTTTGTTTACAAATTTTTCAATATAACCCCAAAAATGTTGAGGAAAATGCCGAAAACAAGTTTTTTTGTATCTTTTAAAATCATTTTTTTGATATTAATGAAACTTTGTTTTAAAGTAATTTTTTAACGTTGTAATTTTTGTGTTTTTGACGGTTTTATTTTGAAAAACATAGCCTAATTTACAATCAATAAGTTGACAAAAAAGTTTTTGAGCTTTGAAAATTTTGAGATGGATTCTTTTTGGTTAAATTAAATAAAAAAACAACAACACTTATTGTTGAATACACTGTCAAAAATTGAGAAAAACAAAAAAATTTTTTTGTTTGGGTCTGCTTTTGTTAGTAGTGTCATACTTTTGAAATGAATGAAATGTTTGTAAAAATTCTACTAACGTTACCTCCCATAGAACCGTTTTTTTTTTCATTTTTGACTTTCACCTAAACGAGTGAACCAATTTGGATGAGCTTTTTTTATACGGAAGCTCAACTTTAAAATTATTTTATATAAAAATTTTCAAAAAAATGATGTTTGGATCTGAAAAAAAAACTTTCAAATTTTTTTGGAAAAATCAGTTTTTAGAAAACATTTAGATGTGCAATAATATTATTTTTAAAATGGCATACCAACTTTATTTTGAAACAAGGGTTGAGAATTTTATGTATAAACAAAATGGCTCTAACTATATTCAAATTTATTTTTTGTAAATTTTTTTGTTTTTAATCAAATCAAATGGCATACTTAGTTTTGAGTTCAAAACAATTTAAGAAGTTGTTTATGTCAATTTAGTAATATTTAATTGATTTTGTTTGTATTTCTCATAAAATTGTTTATTTTTAAAATCTTGATATAAGAAGCTTTAACGTGCACAACAACTTTGATCATAAGTAAGCAAGTAGATGCGACCGAGTCGTGCTTTTTATTTCATATGTTCCGTGATCAAAGTTTGATTGCAAGGTATGATGAATTATTTTTTTCCAATTAAGGCTTTACAAGAACTACTTTTATTTTTATCAAAACACCATCTTTTCTATTTTTCTATATTTCTATTTGTCGATTTTTTATAATTAATTAGGAAGATCTCGAAATTGTGTGAAATCTCACATTTTCCTTTAAAGCGTGGTTTTATAAGAAAATTTTAGAATTTTAGTGTGGTAAATGAAAGATGGAATCTGTTTTTGTAGTTTGTGTGAAATTGCGTGTCAGGCGTGTGCACGTGCAGGTTGATGTGAATATACAGCTAAGAATCGAGATCGGAATAAAAATCCAGTGTTAAACCAGTATTGTCCCCCTATTTTAGCTGTCAGATACACAAAATCGACTCTTTTCGGGCGGAAGTAAGACGACATCAGAAATTATCGCAAATCAATCTCTGACTTCTCGAGCTGATTTTCATTGAAGCTTAGGTAAATAGTGTGAACTTATTTTTAACTGGCTTCAAGATAGAAGGAGTTTATCAAATGGACTGTTTTTTTATGTTTGTTAGCTTGACTGGATGAATCGGTTTTGATGATTCTTGTTTATTTGAAAACTAGTGGGATAGGAGTAATTTTTACGGTGGTGGGAGAGAGGTCACATACGGAATGTGCGGAATGTTCTTTTCAGTTTTAATTCGGAGAACGGAAGAACAAAACTAGCCACTCACAACTTTTCATTTTGGGGGTCTGAAAAAATATACTTCTGAATAAATTCATTTGAATATGGTTCATGTATACACATTTTTCTTCCGGCATAGTTCATTTCGTGTGAAGTCGATCAAAAGAATTAAACCGATTTTCATCTCGGAATAAGTAGTCTCGTGTGAAGAGGCTCATTTAATCAACACATTATCTTGTTTTTTATTATGAAATGAAATAAATTCACCCAATGGCCTTAAGGTCAACAGGTCAACATGTCCTATATAATACCTTTCAACAGAAAAACAACGGACTTTCAATTTAAGACTTTTAATATTTTCTTATAGATGTCATTGTCAGAATTGGACAAAATTAAAATGCGGCCTTATTTGGACCACCAGCTTTCAAATAAAAATTCTTCATCAAAATATTATTGTGCATCTATTTGTGCACATTTTATAAAATAAAAAAGTTGTTTATTCACTGTAATATTTTATTAAAATTTAAAAACTCACTTTAAAAAAAATTTGGTCAAAAGAAAAAAACTCCTTGCATACATTTTCCATAATTTTGTTTGAAATATAAAAGCTCAAGTACTAATCAACACAAAATATATTAACATTATTACAATTTTCGATCATTGTTGTGATTTTTCATCAACATAATTTCGAAAGCATATAGCTCCGCGGTAAGCACGTTCACAAAGATCTTCTATTTTATTTACTTCTTTGGCGCACTTTTTAATCGTGTCAGGATATTCAGGATCGACAAGATGAGGAGAATTTTCCTCGGACATTAAATTCAATAATTTTTCGACGTTAAAACCGTTTTCTATGTCAAAAATACCCATCTTCTGAAACATACATTTAACAAAGCACTGACCAATGGAACCCTCAGGTACGTCAGGTGTTTTGAATTTATTTATCTCTGAAGCTGGAATTTTAAGCTCCTCACCACACTCCTGTACATATTTGTCAGTAGTTTTACGATCTAATCGGCCAGTTGATGCCTATAAAAATTGATTTATTTTAGACTTTACTTTATTACTTTAATGTAGACTCTTACCAAACTAACAAACATTACAATAATTGTAATGCTGAGTTTCATGATAAAATATTAAATAAGAATTTCTATGAAATGAACAATCGTCAGGACAGTACTCGGAAGTCTAATGCAATGTGTCAGAACTACGTTCTGTTTTAAGACCTTTAAAAGATGAAATAAACAAATAAAATAAAAATGTAATTTGAAGGCGTTAAATGCTTTCACACATAAAAGGTTATCGATCTGTGTCAATTAGGCAAAACACCATAGATAAAGTGAACGTTGTTGCAGTGTCGTAGCGTGAGGAAAGGGCACTGGTTGACACTTTGCTGTGGAAAGCGGAAATTTTAAAAAGTATCAGCAATAAAATTTCATTAGTGTTTGCACTAGATATTTTTATTACTTGGATATAGGTGTGGGTGAGGGGGTCAACGACAACAAAGGAAACAAAAACTTTTATCTACTGAATGAAAAGCGCTTCCGTTAACACATCGGCTAATAAGTCCCGAGTATTGCCCCCAGAATACGCCACAGTTATGAAACCATTATAACAATATAAAAGTACCACCATTTTAATGACACGTGTCAAAATTTTATGCTAATCGGACTATTTGCTTAAGAGTTCCGCGTGTTTGAGTGAGGTAATTTTATAAATTTTAAACCATGGCTAACCAAAAACAGCAAATGTAAGTGATTCCCAGAGCTGTAAGGATGTATCGTGGAAATAAAAAAGACTTAGAGAACTGCGATATATTTCCAGAAACCGTAGGTACACGATTGCGCGTAGGAGTAGATGAAGGCCCTATGCCCCTTAAGGGGATCACAACGGACTCATAAGGGTCTGAGGAACTAAGTTAGTAAGTAAGTAAGAAAAAACGTTTTGTGCAATAAGTACAAAAAAAATTTTCTCCTTTAAAAAAATACCCTTTCACACAAAATATTTCAATGCAATCTTTTGGTTCTTAGGGGTCGGTTATAGCGATCAGGAAAACGAACCAGGAAAAATATTATAATGGATTCTTTAGATAGTTTTCAATCAATTTTTACACTAATGGATGACAAATAAGTCAAATAATTTTTTGAAGTAGTAAATTTAACTATAGAAAAAATATTTATTGTAAATATGCATTTCTTTATTTTTCTGACGCAATTTCTTTTTTCGTGGCAGCTGACTGACATTTCAAACAAAAAGCTGGCACAAATCGTTCCAATGATTTGATTTCATTTTCCCTTGTTCCACTGACAGAATTGCATACGAAAAACTTTTTCGTGTCCATTTCAATCAGGAAAAGAGGAAGGCTGGGTCTTTTTCCTGACATAATTATCCAGATCGTTATAAACAACCTACAGAAAAAAATATTTAATTTTATACAGTTTCGACTTTTTCTGATGCGTTTTCCTGATCGCTACAACTGGCAATGTTTTTCGACTACTTTTCTCTATGTGAGAGTTACACAACGTAGGCACAGGATTCAGTTTGAAGCGATTGTTAAGTATTGTATGCATAGATAAACCAATACCAAAATACGTAAACTTCGTACGTTTCACCCCCCAAAACCCGATTTATTATATTGTTATATTTGTAATTCGATTTTGTGTCTGTGAATAAATGTGAACACCAACAACAAAATTATAAGGAGAGAAATAGCTGATATGCTACGGGAAGTTTAAACACGTAAACCACAGCAAACCTTGTGGAAAATCATCTATTTTTCATGGCTAATCATCTGTTTTTCAACTTGGTGACAAATTCATTTGACAGCTAGGTTTCATATCTTGGTATTGGTTTACCTATGGTTGTACGTACAACACAATTAACAGATGACACAAGATTTTCTAGTAACTTATTTTATTTGTCATTCAAAAAAGAAATATTTCCACAGATTTCATTCCATGGCTGAAACATCAATCACATTTGATCATAAAAAGTTTTTTTTTTTTAAGAAAATTGGGCTGTAAGCAGTACGCTATTGATGCGAATTTAAATTTGTCGTTGGTCTTCATGAAGAAAAGCAAAAGCAAAAATTTTTCGTATACGATTTCGTTGTATGATTTTTGTACTTATAGGATTTTCCATTGCGCTTCAGTAGCGTACTGTTCTTTAGTTAGAACTGGAAAAAAGCATAAAATAAGTTCCTAGTTAAGACTCAAAGTGTCACTCCCCTAGTTAAATCGCGAGTCTTACAAACATGATTTTAATGTATATAAGTTGCATTTTCAATCCTCTAAGACCTTACATTCAAAGATTTTTCATTTAAATTGAAATACAAAAAAAAAGAAAAAACCACAGGCATTTTCCATTTGTTTTGTTTTTATTAAAAACAATACTGCCGATCCGTAGCAAAACTGGCGCGAATTGTACAAATTGTATGGATCTGCAAATTCAGTTATACCAAATAAGTTGAACCGAATGTCAGTCGTGTTGAGTCTGTTACCGACATTCGTTCAACTTTCTTGGTGTATATAAAAATGCGAACTTGTTTGTCACACCTCAGATAAGACGAAGAATACTTTTTTTTTTAGCCAATCAAAACAAATGGATAAAAATGCAATTTGTTGTTTTTATGCATGCAAAAATTTTGTTGTAGCCAATTGATATAGGAAAAAACGTAATTTATGTATTGGTTACGGTGATTTGAAAATATAGACATTAAAATATAGTACAAAATTATGCCCAAACAGACTAAAATTTGCTTTGAATTTTTTTTTTTGTTTTTGCACGCTGAACTGTAAACTAGCCTATAGTCAACATAGGATTACAACAACAGAAGGTTATTGGATACCTTTAGATTTTTTGTGAACACGGCCAATGTCTCGAGTATTGAACAGTGTAAGAATACCTTTATGATTACCAAATCAAACAAACCTAAAATGTCAAAATTTTTGTTTTTCCCATTTGTTGTCAACTTTTATGAAAGCAAAACATACAAATTTCATAAAATAAAAGTAAAATCATAAATAATTTCCCAAATATGACTGATGGTAAGTTTAAATAAATACACAAATTAAAAGTTTATTTATATATTTGTTTTTACTAAATTAAACAGACGAAGTAATTAAACGGCGTTTGTTAATTGACGGTGATGGTACCGGCGATGATAGAAGGCTTAACATACTTCTCAAAACCTTCATAAAATGGTGCTCCACTAAAAATGATACTCCCGAAAATAAGTAATTAACCATTCTGCAATCTTTTTAAACCATTTATTACCTCGTGTTTTGTTCTTGTAGCCAAATAATCTATGATCGCCTGCTAGCACAGTTGGCTCAGTGCACATTCGCCGAAACAAAATCACAAACAATCGAAAAAATGATCCAACAAGAACTAAAAAATTACGAGACCCTATCGAATAGTATCGAGGCCAGCATCGAATTGGCCAACAAAGAAATCGAAACTAGCAAAGCCGAGTTGGTATTGGCTAAGAAAATCCGCAAAAACCGTATGGAATATGATGTTCTAGCCAAAGTCATACAAACCCAACCAGATCGCGAAGAGACTTCAAAGAAACTGGAAACTCTCAAAACCGAACTGAAGAACCTCGAAGAAGAGGAAATTCGTCTCAATCGCAAGTTAGATTATAGGAAAAAGAATTTCTATCTTCTGATGCATTCCATTCGGGAATTGCAATCAAAACTGGACGATAGCTCCAGTGATGACGATCAATACGACGATGAGAGCATAGATCGTATGTCTGAGGATGAGGAAAATTTCTGGGAGGAAATAAAAAGCAACGATGTGGATTGCGTGATGGCTTCTAGCAATGGTACAGCAACTAATGGAGTACCTGCAGAGACTTCAACTCCAGTAGTATTAGAAATAAACTAGAAAACCAGGGCTTTCAGGTATAATTAATGGATTTTATTTATAAACATTTCTGATGAATCTAGGAAATAAATGGAAACGGAATAGCCCTTGAGGCATAAAATTCACTCGAACCCGAATAAAATTCGATCGTTTTTGATTTCTTCCTCCAATTCTGTCGTTTCCTTTTGCTTGTCCTTTGTCTCTTTCGTTTTCTGCTTCTGCTTTTGAGTTTTCTTGGTTCGCTTCACCAAATTTCTCTTTCTTTTAAGTTTCTTTTCCTTGGCCACTCTTATGTCATTCCTTATTTGAGCCTTTTTCTGAATGTATGGCCTGTCGTCGATGATTCTTCTTGTGGTTTCGGATTTGCTCCTTCCCGCTGGGAATGAGCATGGGAGGATTTTGTAAAAATCATGCATTGCAGTGCACAATGCGTCATCGATCGGAGTCAATTGGCGCAATGTCATAAAGGCCAAATCACTTGGAGTCTCTTTGAGCAGGCTGTGCAGACTGATGCTGGACTTACTGGTGGATTCACTGGTCTCGGCGTAGAGCATTAGTTTGCCTTGGAAACGAGGATTGTAACGCAGGAGATATCTCCCCGGTCCAACGTTGCTGAGAAGTCCAAGGAAGTCACCCAGGGAGCCAAGGAGCCGCGGAATGTTCACCTTGTAACGTCTTTCTAATTCGAGTTCGATCTCTTCGAGGTGAAGGTTCTCTTTGAGGACAGTTTTAAAGGTATTGGCGTTAATGCGAAGTCGATGGATTGTTGATTCGGGGGAGTTGGAGAACTGCAGCTGTAGCCATTCTCGCAGGAGATTGACTTTGCTGGTAATTTCACAGCCAAACTGTGTCTTGTACTCGAGTTTGAGGCTGTGCAATGATTGTCTTGTCCTCTTGCTGTCCTTGTGGCCGTATTTGGTCCGGGAAATGATGTGGATTTGTTTGGTGTCGTTCTCTAAATTCAGGTTCCATTTGACATGACCACAACTCCTCAAGACTGATGAAGAAGATGAAATTTGTCCTTGTGTGCTTATGAAGTCATCGAAGGTTTGTAACTGATACGATCCTTTAAAATCGGTTGCTTGGATTTCAACTGGATTTTCCTCGCCTTTCATTTTTAGAAAAACTTCAGTGCAAATACCGGACACAAGCTCAGCAGTATGGGGTCCAGTATTTCGAGATGGCAGAAGATCATTCATGTGAATGACATTTTCTCCATCCTCACCGAGGACAACTTGAACTAATACTTCTGTAGGAATATCTATGTATTCGCCAGCGGTGAGCAGAAACACAAGAACCTCAGAGGAAATGTTAAATTGCACCTGTTGGTCAAGTTCTATCTCTTCATCAACAGTGGATCCATTCAAATAGAGATCGAAGTATGTGTTGATTCGCGACTTCATCCTTGTGAGATCCACATTTGAATCTAATCGAGGAGAAGAATTATGATTGTCATCAACGAATTCTAAGTCAGTGATTGTTCCTGATATCTCTGCATTGCCACATTTTTGTGGAATCGGGAAACCTGTGTGGATTTGAAAAATGCCGTCTTTGTGCTTTTCCATCAGCTGCTGGACTTCATGGCGGTAGAGCTTTTGGTATAGCTCAGCGAAGACCAAATTTGGAGCGTAAATCTTTTCATAGCTGGCAATATTGTATTGAGATAAGAAATTCAAGAAGGCAGCTTGTTCTTTTTGTCGTCGTGGAAAGGTCTGTTCAAAACAAAATACCTGATGGGGGAAAACTTGTTGTTTGGACTTGAGCGATTGTAGGAATGACAAGCACAATTTATGCTCCTTGTGTGTCAATGTGGACCTATTGGGGCACCTGAATATATCCGGTCTTAGATAGATTGAATGGTCATGAAATGATTGAGTAACTGGTAGTTTATTACGTGGATCAACTGTTTGTTGTTGAAGAAATGGTACTTCCTTCATGTATTCATTTTCGGCGAAAATTGGTTCGATATCGTTTAATGAACAAAAGAGCACATCCCAAGGATTGTCACTGAACGATTTGTCGAAATGTGATAATGGTGGTTGTGAAGCAGTTTTATGGACAGTGGTGTTCATTATTTTGTTATGTTTTAATTACAATTATTTAAAAAAAAGGAGAAAATTTCGTATTTTACAATTTACAGGCATGATTTTTGTTTAGGTTTTTTTTTTACTTCTTGATATCACTAAAAGTGACGTTTGTTGAATGAGTATCGAACGAGTATCGAGTAGAAGAACTGTTTGATTAAAATATATGTGATCTGCGTTTTTGTGAGACTTTATTCAGTTGCATATTGTTGCTGAGAAAAATTGCTTGTTTGTTCACAGTGGGTTAAGATTTTAGCAAAGTTTTCAGAGGTTATAGATACATAAATGGTGCGATTTTCCTTTAAAGAAGCACGAATATAATGTAGATTTTTAGAGGTAGGTAGGGGTCTGAATAGAACAGGATTAAAATTTGAAAGTGAGGAAACTCCATTACATCACAGCTGCTGTAACGGACCAAGTCAAACAAAAACAAAAAATCTAAATCTTGTACCAAAATCTGAGCAAGGCTTTACTCTATTAAGGTCTGTCATTTATTTCGTCAAATAGTGTTTCGTTTCAAATTGTCATTTCTCCAAGATAGTTCTGATGGATAGTGCAAGTATCTTTTCTGGCTCAGTTCGATGGTTCTCAGGATTTTAACCCTCGATTTGGCTAAAGTAGGGTTACTCTATTTTGAAACCTTTCGGGATTACAGCACAAACCGCCCAATTGCTCATGCTTCTGCTTGTACGTAAACGTGTTAAGGAAATATTTGTATTCAACATATGTATGTATTTAGCAAATATAAGTTAATTGAAATTTTGAGAAATTGATAAAAATAACAATTAAAATATAGCGCAGATTCTATGGAATCTGTCGCGGCCGTTCAACAAATCCGTTGTCGATGAAGTTGAAAGCTGTAACACAATCACGTTTTATCGTCGACTATACGACATCTGCATAATTTATTACAATGACGCTTTTTCTACAATAGCGTTGTTTGACATACGTAAGGAAACGTAACAAAGCGACCATCCTTTAAAAAAAAGTTAAGCTATGCTGAACTTTTGCTCGCTTCATCTGACATATTCCTTGTTTGTTCGCAAACAGGAATGAAATTTCAATTTTAATTAAAAAAGTTGGTTGGTTTATGCTAAAAACAAATGTAAAATATGAAACAAAACTAATTTAAAGAATCTTAGGGCTGTTTGCTGACACGATGCTTAAAATATTTATGTTGAACATAAGCGCTAATGGGCTCCTTTTTCCTCTGCGTAAACTGTCACATAAGACTTTATGTTCAAAATAAATGCTTAAGATTTGTATCAGCAAACACGGCTCTTAAAAACATTTTTCCAAAATAATTAATTAATTTTTTTTCATTAGTCATTAGTTTTTTTATATTTGAACCAGCTGTTGAGTAACAATGACAGAAGCGAGCTTTGACGATTTTTGACGTAACGCAACGAAATCTTTCGCAAAGCTTGATTGTGTTTCAGATTTAAAAGTTCGGCTACTTTTTCCGTCGCGTCCGTTCTTACGGGTGGCTTCACATAAGAACTTGTGTATTTTATAGAGCTTTCAGTTGAAAACGTCGACGTAACGCAAGCGAAGGATTCTATGAGTTGGCCTCTTGATTGATTGAATTTGAGGAACGATACCTTAAGGCAAATACCTTGATTTAAGGCCCTTACCATTGTCACCGACTTCTGTCGCATCATAATGCAACAAACAATAGAACTAATATTTATATCCTATAGCAGTATGTCAGTCTGTAAGTCCATATTAATACACAGAGCTCAAACGGGTTGAAGGATTTGCTTGATACCTAGTTGCTACAGATTACTTTTTAGCCATTTCAATGTTTAATTTTATTTAGAAAATGTCGATTAGAGCCAATACCTCCAATATAACGGCTTTGAGTTAATCAATTATTTTAGAAAACGACTAACGATTTCGATTAAACTTGGTTAATATAATGTTATTATTTGGACAACCAGAAATATGCTCTTAAAGAACGTTTACAGTGCTATAAAAATGTTCTAAAAACTGACTGAAATTTTTGAAACAAGGCCCCTCGACTAAGCGCAAATGAGATCCATTTAACAATGTGGCATTTTCAAATTTAAAGTTAGCCGGATGGAAAAGGGAATTCTTCTTATGACCAACCATTATTATCTTGTATAGAAACTGAGTCAAAAAGTTATTTGAAGATCATTGTTGAATAAAATACAGCGAATTTAGTTTTTGTGAAGAAATTTGATTTGTACAATTTGTAAAGAACGTACTTAACCTATAGCTAGCTTATCGAACTCAATCGTTGTGACCATTTCTCCTTCTTCATACTTTGGAGCATCTTTTGTTGTCCAAAATTCAGAACTTTCTTTTGGCAAGATAGATTTTGGAAACACATGTACTGACAAGTCATTAAAGATATTGTGAATTTCATAGCAATCATCAAAGGGATATTCCTTTACAAATGGTTGAACATCTAAAATGTATCCAGAGTCCTTTCGAAGCACAGAGTCTGGGGCACTACTTGTCAAACTCTCGAAGCTATTATTTATCAAGACAACTTGGCTCAACATTTCTGGCATCCAATTCGTCCACAGAAGATTGTTTGTTAGCGAGTTTGGACAGTGCGGCAGGTAAAACAAAGTTAAAACCTCAGAAGGAAATTTTGCTTCACAATTCTCCTTCATCAGTGAGCATTTCAATGTCTTGAGCACTTCTTTTTCTGAATCTCGAAATACTGGATCAAAATAGAGGGCATCTTTAATTTGCAAATTCTTTTGCAATTCTAAAATGAATCCGAACTGATGAAGAGCTTGAATACTTCTTGTAAATGGACCAATGCCAAAGCAGACAATCTTTATGATTTTGTTGTTTCCAAATTCTTGAAGACTCTCGTTGAGTGTTGTCAGACAGAGCTGGAAGTAGTCACTGGATTCCATTTGTTCACGAACGCGTTGCAGTCGCCTGAATTGAATGGAGTAAATTAAGTATATATAGGAGCTTTTGATGAATATTAATACATACAATAGAAACTTTGGAACGTCAACTTCGGGGAAAACATTATCAGAAGAAGTTCGGTAAACTGGTTGTTTTTTATTTAAACTTTTTCGTGCCAACCATTTCTTTCGAGTAACAACACAAAATTCTTGATCTGTCATTTTTGGTTTGTTTGTTTTTTGTTGTACTTGTTAAATATGACATTTCTGTAAATCATCTAGAGATGTGCATTATAATCGATAACTTTCAGGAATCGATTATTCAAAAAATTAAGGGCAATTCACATTATGACGTCTATTATGAAGGAGATAAATGCTGTTTTGTTTTGGGTGGTAGTTTACTTATGATGACTTCCTTAACGATTTTCAATGTATCTACTTGGTATCAGCTTGTTGTGAATAAAAAATGCTGTCAAAAAAGGAGTCATCCGGTGACGCCACTAAAAAATGTTGACTTTTGCACTTTTTATAAAAAAATGGCTTTAAAAAATAAAATAAAAGTAATTAGTTTTTTTTTTATAATTTTCAATTTATTCAAAAACAAGGTGAGGCACTATCATAAAGTTTTCAGTCTTCGATTAAAAAAATAAAAGGAATAATAATTTATAAGGAAAACTAAGAAAATTGAAAACTAAAAATTGTTTCTTTCAAAATTTTGTGTTTTATTGTTTTCAAAAACTACTTACAAATATTACTAAATTTAAAAGCGAAAAGAAAAAACAGACTTTAAAAAAACGTATATGACTTTATTGAGTGTTGCCGTTATTTTCAAATTATTTTTTTTAATTTTTAGTCATTTTAGTTTAACTGCCCCTCTCTTCGAAACGGGGAGAGATAGACCCCCTTTTATTGTAACCACATATCTAAGGAAATTGGTTATATTTAGTTATTGCTTAGACTTGGTGTTTTTTTTTTGCGTGACTAGTTAAATCATAGACTAATAATAAATAAGGGCTGCCGTAGTGCTAGTATTGACATTTTCATAAAATTTTGCCATAATCAAATTTTGAATCGATATAAAAGACGAAATTAACGTAGTTTTAGAGGGATGTTTGATACAACGCCTTAACTTGGCATTAGGCTCTTAATGCCCATGGGCATGTAAAAAGTACACACGTAGTTTAAGCAATTCACAAATAGGATGCAAATCTTTTGAAAAAAAAACTTTAGGCTCGTCAGCAAGCACTTGACAACCCTGCCAAACTTTAGTTTTTGGACTAAGCTAGTACAAAAGAAAATATTAACAAGGAACTACATACATTTATCCAGTTTCTTAAATTATATGATTAACTTTCTAATACTAACAAAAACTTCAGGCTAGTCTGGCAAGCATTTCGGCTCATGTCAGCCCCGCCAGACTTAATTTTTTATGCTAATCTGTCAAGAAAGTATAAGGTTGTACACATCAACAATACACCCCTCTGAAAGTACGTTATTTTCATGTTTTATACACACATTGTACTAAATAGTAGTTGTAAGTTTAAAATTAATTAAATTGGATGTTAATTAACAAAAACCGAGATTTTTTATTAAATTAAACGATTCTATATACCTACACAAATTTAAATTTAAAAAAAAGTATGGCTACCCTTGCGGAACCCTTCACATATTATAGAACTGTGATTAAGCTGGTCATGTAAAAAAACAAAGACTGAGCAATAACTGTAGCCAATATTCTTAAATATGTACTGAATTTTCTTCACGTCAAAAACTATAGGCTCGTCTGGCAAACCTTCGGCCCACAGCGTACCTGGTAGACCCTGTATTTCAAATTTAACTTTTACTGACTGTATTTTCGCATTTTGAAAAATCGGTTGGCAACCCTTGCCAGACTCAGGTTTTTGTTGATACCTAAAGTACCTACCGAATCAACTGTAAACAAAATTTCAGACTTGACACTAGTAGGTTAGTCAAAGTGGCCTCTAAAGGTCTTACATAGACTACACTTAGAGAAAAACAATTTGATTTAACTTATTTTTGGAATGATTGAGCTTCGAAGACGAAAATATTAAAATCGAAGAAAACAAAATTGAATTTAAAGCTTTTCTCTTCCGTATCTTCGATATAACAGCAAAACAAAAAAATATTAAAATGTTCCACCTTGGAACTACGTCAGGTGTACTTTGAATGGAAAAAAATCAACTTAAAATTTAATACGTAGCACCATTTTTGCATTGCATATTTAGTTCAAATAAAATTCAAAGTAAAATCAAACATTTTTGAGGTAAGTTGTAACAAAATAACCATACTTAATCTTCAGTGTGTGGTTTCCATGTTCTGTAGGTATGGGTACCGAAGATTGAAATTGTCTTCAGATAAGACTATAGCTGTTTGATATTGGTGTAGATACACACCAATGTACATATATAATATAAGTTTTTGAATTTATAAAAAAAACTAACCGATAAGAGAAAAAAAACGATAATGACCGTTAAAAAATCGTTCGAATTATAAAAAAGGAAAAGATTCACAAAAGACCACCTAAAAATAGAATGATTCAATAATTACTATCACCATTAAGATAAGTTCGTAATTTTTCCGATAACAGCAGAACATTGACCCAGTAAGATACTAAAACAATCAATTTCCATAATAACCATCCCTTCATAAGGAAATTTATACGGGTTAGCAGGCATAAGATATTTTATAGATATCAATACAAAATATAGTAGGTACCTATCTTTTTATCCTAAAAGAAAAGAAAACTTATCTATCATTATCTTCTGCTACACTCAAAGTGGTACCCAACAAAAATTAGTCTAAACAAAAATTGAAAATAAACAAAATGTAAAAAAAAGAGGAAAATATAAACAAAAAAGAAAACATTTTTATAATGTTCTTCTCCCAATTAACACAACAAAGCACAAATAATAAACAAAGATTTACGCATCGCTACCCCAATCCAATCCCATATTTTTCTAATAAAAAAGATACGAATTTTCATTTAAAATAAAAAAAATTCAACTCAAATACTTGAGTATTGCACCCATTTTCTTATAAGAATTAATCAAACTAAAAGATAAATCACTCAAAAAAAAAACATACAAACTCCACTCTAAATAGAGTGAAACACTTTGCTGCTGCATGTAACGGCCAAGTCATGATCGCGTACTCAACACAACATCACAGATCCACACAGTCCACAGTACTTTCTGAGACCCTGTCGTGTAATAACGTTATACTTTTGTGATCGTTGCGTTGTGAACGATCAAACAATTGTGTGGATCGTATTTTAATGGATTATAGATTTTTTTTTTTAATTTTTGAATTTATCATCGATTGTTTGTTAATAAAAATCCAAACAAACGGAAACTTCTTGTAAAACAGAGAGAAAACAAAAAAAGAAACAGTTGGTTTTGGTTTCTTCTCCCCTTCCACCCATTTCAATTGCCAGAGATTGAAAATCGTCTATCTCCTTCTCGCCTATTGAAGCTTGAGTGTCTTAAAAGTTGTTTTCTTGTCTTGTGTGTTTTTCGATGGTGAAGCATGAAGAAGGAGATCCCTCTTAACAGACTCCATCTCCAGCTAAGAAAAATATTTCCCAATCATTTAGTAACGATCGACGATCGATATATGTTGGAGGCTCTGGAATAAAACAAAACGGGACTATCATAATTGTTTCGCGATCAATAGGAAAGGATATTTCATTTTTGAAAAAAAATTACCCCTCAACTTTATTGTTTTAAAATTTATTTATAAAAAAATCCAACCGATATCATTTTAAAGTTCTTTTGAATTTACCCGATCACTGTTCCGCCGATCGTGTGAGTTATTAATTTATTATCATTGCTCATTCGAGCTATTTTTAGTTTGTGAAATCTGTTTTCTTGAGTTCTTGGAATATTTCGTGTTTTATTGTTTCCCTTAACACGCACTCTTTAACCAACAACGTTTAGCAAGTAAATAAACTTTCCAATTATTATTAACAAAGTGACACGATCAGTGCGCGATCAGTGTGAGAAATAAAAGAGAAGTGTCATCGTGATTTTGGTGAAAATTTCTTCCGGTAATTTATTTGTTCGTTTTTTTTAATTCTGTTTTGTTTTTTCATCTCAAAAGATATTGTGAAAGAAAAAAATATATAAATCAAAAAATTAAAAGAAAAAAAAGATTGCAAAAGTTAACCTACTTTCTACTACACATATCGTGAATAAGAGAAGAAGCAAATATAAAAAATAATACCGTATGGTTTTAATCGTCTTTTTTTTTTGTTTGTTTTGAAGTGTAAAAGTGCAGTGATCAACGTTTTATCTCTTGGATATACCTATTAAACTATAGATACTTTATGATCTAAAGCAACACTATACACACCTTCATTCATCATCGTTCATCGAGGAGTCTTGTTTTTTCAAAACAAAAAAATAGAAAAGTAGAGAAAAATAAAAATAACAAAAAACGTTAAACGTTAAAAACAAATAAAGTTAAAGTAGTTGACTTTTTTTGTGGAACGAATAGAAAAAAAAGTCTCTAAATCTTATGGATAGACTTTTCTAGTAGATACATTTGCATAAAGATTGATTGTATTTGCTGAGAAATAAAAACGAATTTTGTGGAAAATACAAATATAAAAGTAGTTATATTGGCTTATACCTGCTGTGGGTTGATTTGAGTGCATACCTTTGGAAAATTTGTGACTTTTAAGATCTTGAGGTAAGTTAAAACTTTGGATCAATTTTTACTTAAATGCGAGTCATCATCAAGTTGTTTTGATTTTTTTATATGTATATATATTTGGGATATTATGATAGTAAATTTTCAACTATAAAATTTTGACAAGAATGTACCTTATAATCTAGAAAAAGACAAACATGTGTTTACGCTGTGTTCCAAAATGCTTCAGACAGATTTGTGATCAAAAAAACCTTTGACAGACACTGGTTTTTGCATCCCAATTGTTGGTAAAGGGATTTTTATTTAAATATAAGTAGGTAAACAGCAAAAAACAGTATTTTGAAATATTTTTTTTTATTTTTAATGATTTTGATTTACTATACCCTGTGGTTCTGTTCTGATTTGGGACTTATGTCCTACTTTAAATGTTTGTTAAGTCAATTTAAAAAGAATCGGCTGCTACTATTTACCACTAAAAACGCTGCTGGGGGAATAAGTTTTTAACTGTTATATAAAAAAAAGCACTCATACGCCATACACGTTTTTTTTTTTGTTAAATAAATCTTTTTGAGAACTTGTTAAACATATTCATCTCTCTTATGAGTTTCGCTCGGAAAACCTTTCACGTGAAATTTTTTGTTTCGCCCGAAATTTGAAAAGCTATTATGAGTTTTGCCTCAAAGAAATTAACATTTTCAGCTTAAACTGTTATCTTGTTTCTCCAAAATTTAAAGATAAATTAAACAACAAAATAATTCAAAATAAAAGAAATTCTCGAAAAGTGAACAACTATTCGGCCGAAATTAACAATAGGGGAAAAGTGAAATAGAGGTTTTTCTGTTGGAATCATGTTTACGTGAAACTCACAATAGGGGTGATTGGGTTCTCGGAATTTTGAGTGTTCTGGATATTTAGTTTTCGGATTTTTGGCATTTAAACCTCTCCGGAAAAAATGTGTTTAAATTGCATTTTATGGGGTGAATTCACATATATATAAGTTTTCAAACAGATAAGACCTTCAAAAAATTTTGGCAAGTTTGGCAACTACCTGATCTTCAAAACCAAGAATTTTCACACAGGGTTGCCATTTTTGTATGACGACATTTGACAGTTTTTAGATAGCATTCAATGCTTCATTTAACCCTTCAACTCTTTCAAATATGATATATGTATATTGGCTGGAAGATGAGGGTTGTAAGTGATTATTGTATTTAAATAGGGTTGCCGTATACTAACCTCAATTTTAGAGAAGATAGTAAAAGCTTAAATGAGATGTATGCACCAGGCACATATTTATGCATACAAAATACTTACATACATGTAGGTATGTCAAACATAGTCCTGAAAATTTTTGGTTTTTCGAAAACTTTTTGTATATGGGATCTCTTCTATACGAAACAAATTTATGGGATGTGTTCATAAATATTTTGCTTAATTTCCGAGCTAATTTCGTGCAAATGCGGTGGAAATTATCTCTTTTGGAGTTGAAAATTTGTATGAGAAATAATCTTATTTGGAAGCTCATTTGGCAAGATCCAAATCATCTAATTTCTCGTCGAAATAGGCTATAAGACTGTCAAAAAACGGTATTTTTGGGTTAATGATGTGAAAAGATTCCGAGTAATAACATCAATTAAAAGAGAGAATATGCGGTTATTTCATTTAACATTAAACACGTTTTTTAGCAAAGTCGAGTTTTTTTTATGACAGTCTTCAAGTAAATGAGCTACAGCTGACTGATATTTTGTGTTTGTATTGGTTTTGACAGGCTACCTATTTTTTAGGTACGAATGAAACATTCGACATACACAGGAGTTCGGAACATAATTTCAATTTCATTGGAATGAATGCGAATGTCTTTTCAATCGCAATACTGCGAAGTACCTATTACAATGGCTTAGCCCCGAGGTGCTTTTTTGTCTAATTGCCTTGGGCTTGCGAAAATAAAAAAATTTAAGTTTAGTTCAAGAGTTGTTTAATACGAAAACGAGTTAATCCAAAGTTTTCTGCTAAATAATTTCTGTGCAACCAGCCGTTAATGATTTAAACTACATTTTTATATCACTGCAATCTGGAACATCAATTTGAAAACATATTTCGATAATAAAATCAATTGGGTGACATCTTGTATAGATTTGCATAACTAAATAAATAAGTCCCTGTTATCTTTAGGTATAGCGTATAACATTATTATAAGGTATAACACTATTATACCATTCTTTCGTTTCCTTCATAACAAACATTTTAAAAAAAAGACCCTCAGGCGCAGTTTGGAGAGTATTACTTGGCATCACGTTTCAAGTATCTCCGGTTGTTTGTTAAATAATTTATGTTCCACAACGGATGCTGCAACCTGCGCTCCGTTAGATATAAGATAAAATATCTATCCGGCAGCGTGTTGTGTATTCTTCTGCGAGAGTATATGCGCCCAGCGATAATTGCGCTTATTGTTACATAGCGCAAGACCCATTGTGCAAAACTTCACCTTTTTGTGAGTGTATATGCACATTTGGATGTACTATAAGAAATATCTTTCAGCATCTTCAATGTATGTATAAATAGCAACAAAACATCCGAGTACATTCAGTTATAGTGTATAATGCAATGAACTTTTGAAATGCATTTAACAAAAAAAAAAAAAAAACAAGAAAAAAATAGAAGAAATACTCCTCATACTATTTGCAGTATGTTTTGCGCTGCAACGCCACAATGCCGCCACTCTCTCGATGTTCAATGCTATTAGCAACAATAGACAGGCTGAGCGCTGAGGTCTTGACTTAATTTGTTTATGGATTGCAATTGTGTTTGTTGCTGCTGAAATTGAAACCAACCGGCGACGAAGAAGATGCAACTTGCTTTGCTCATTTGTCTGACGAAGAAAAACAAAAAATAAAAAAACAGATTATGCCTTTGGATAAGAAGAAGATTGAAATGCCTCTCAATATTTACAATGAAAACTATAAATATGTGTGTTGGTAGGGACGTAGAGAGAGGTACCTACCTACCATAGCTTTTTTTGTTTGTTTGATTACTTTCTCTTGATGTTACATTTGCTCAAAACTTTAGTTCTCATACTTTGAAAGTAAAAAAAAAATGTTATCACGCTAAAGTTATTTCGATGGGAACTTAACACAGGATTCAAAGAAAATAAGATTCGCTTTCTTAAGTGAACGTATTTATTTGTTATTGAAACGAATATGTTTTCTTCAGTGTCAAAATCAAGTTTATGAACATAAATTGGCGCCCGGACAGGATCCGTATGCAAAAAGTCATATCGCAGTATTTGTCAATGCCAAGACAAGTTCAACTCTGTTGCAAGAAGAAGCATTTTTTCAAACCTCTCCCGCAGTTAACACACACAATACTAGTTAGCTATATTTATAACCTTCGGTCTTTAAATGGCCATAAAATGCTAATAAGTAAATTCTTCTAACGAGAAAATGACAGTTTTATACACGAAGAAAGTTCAAATAATGCCATAAGCCAAATAATATATACAAATTTCCGAAGTTTAAAGATCATCCATCATCAATCATCACACATCTTCTCATTTTAGCCATTGACATTTATGTTTATTATTATCTTCTCTAACAATCCGCCAGAGTGTGTTGTATACATAATTGAATGTCATAATCGTCAAGCCCACCAACCAACCAACCAACCAACCAACAATCAACTGATGCAAACATCGAGACAAGATCATGAAGTGTGTAATAGAGGTGAGTTGACGCACCAAAACACATGAATGCCAACAACAACGGCCAACAACGCTAGAGAAAGCACATTATAATATAACGTCAAAACACAAGCCCGTTAGCCTTAGCATCATCATGAAAAATAAAAGATTACATAAAATGTACCTTAAATTTTTCGAGTTTATCTAACACTAACTAAATTAGTATTGACAGCTTAGTATAGCTGTCTCATAAACGTTGTCTTCTTTTGAATATGAATTTTAGCTAAGATTTCATCCGATCTTGGCGGCACAAAAAGTAAGTGCTTAAAGCGGCACGATGCATGGCGTGGTGCATTTGGTTTTAGTTCCGTGATATTTAGGAAGATGTGATTAATTGTCGGTTAGACAGGTGCATTTACATATTAATAGTTAAAGTTAATTTAAAGGTGGAAACACATGCAAACAAAAAAGTTTTGTTAAAATCGTTTGGTTGCATGTGTTTTGTTGCCAGCTTTCACTTATTATGCACAATATTTTGGTTGTTTAGGGTCTTTTGCTTTGTAAGCTGTAGGCCGTGAAAAGATTATGCTAGTTTTTCGACACAAAATGTCGTAACAACAAAAAAATTACATCTAAAACTGAAGGAAGAACTTTATATTTCCTAGAACTGATAAGTTCTTAGGGGGTTCTTAGGGTTAAGTCGAAATCAAACCATGTCATCTGAAGTAGAAAATTTAAATTCACTGTGAATCCCCCTGGCAGAGATGAATTTGAAACCGCAATAAAAGCTTAGCTAAATAATGGACAAAAATCAAATTCACTTCAACTCTTGGTTCACAACAAGTCAGTCGGCATGAAGTCATTTTGACGATAACTAGTAATTAGTAGATATGAGCGCCGTCTGTAGGTACAAAAAAGTTGCATTTTAGAGCACAGTGTAATCAATCCTATTCACGAATCTTTCTTTATTGCTCCACTATACTTAGTGACCAGAACGACTATCATAGAAAGATCGAAAGCAACTTAACATCACACGTATTTTTCGTAGGTAGGATCAAACACAAATAGAGAATGAGAACATGTAGTCCGAGGACAATTATGTAACAAATTTTTTAATTGTATTTTTTGGTTTTCAAAAAAAGTTGGATTTACTAAATTGTTAAATGCTTCCGTTTACTTAAGTCATTTAAGCGTTCTTTCGTCCATTTGACAGACCGAACGAAAAAAAAACGTTCGTTAATTTTTGACTTAAGGTAGAACTATAATAGAAGGAAGTGTAAGGAAGCAAGTGTCAAAAAATAACGAAAATAAGCTCTCCAAAGCGACAAACACACACGTTGCACATAATGAACGTGAGTGAATTGAAGTAAATTTTGCTTTGTACAACAACAATTGCAACCGGCTGTCAAATTTTCTATCGTACGATAGGTCGATGAGCGCTCTTCCTCTCCGAAGCAAAACTTATCGGAAACTTCACGAAACTTAGCAAACCGTAACTATGGACAGGGTACGTACATTGAATAGGGATTTTTACGAAATTGTCAAACTAAACACTTTGGTTCAGTGACGGTTCTCACATGAAAAAAACAACATAAAAAATATGAACAAGTTTCATTATTACCTAGTGTTGATTACTTAAACGTCATTGTGCCAAAGTATCGATTTGACGTTTAGAATCTATGAGAGAGAATGAGACAGAAATGTATTGTTTATTTTCTAAAGAGCCCTGTGTACGACCACGTACGTTGGGATCAGTCTATTATAGTTCTACCTTTAAGCTTCTGTTTGTTTTCGTCAATAGTTGGCCAGTCAGTGTTGCTGCGATGAAGAATGATGAGTCCCTTTGAGACAAAAAGTCAATGAAAACTGGACGAGAAGTTGATTCATCATTGATTGGGCTGGGCGGATCGTGCAAAAGAGTTCTATAGTAGAAACAAACGTTGCTGTTCAAACTATTTCTTCTGCTGGGTACAATTCTTTTTGTAAAAAGCAAAACTGAGCGAAGGCAAAACATATACGTTTCGTATAGATGCTCCAATTACAATAAGTGTACAAAAGTGGACAAGAACAAAGGAAATAATAGCCACCAAAATCTGCCATACCTGGGCACGTTATACTATGTTTCTACCTACTTTTTTTTTAAATCAAATGCAAGCTAATACTTAACTAATTGAGTCAGGTCTTTCTTGTAAATTTATTGGAAGAAAAAAAAACGCTATAACTAAACTTTGTATGCCTCGACTTAAATTATTATTTTAGATCCTCTTGCATACCATCTCAGAAACTATATCATGAATTTTAATTTTCTACAATCATAAACAACAACTAGGTAAAGCCCACCAATAACAATTAAAAAGACATTTCAATTACCCGGACACAAATATGTAAGTTGCTTGCTATTTTTTTTTGTAAGCTAATTGCAAAACGTTTAATTTTCTGTTATGTACCGCGGGAAAAGAATTTAACTCGGGCTCTACAAGAAAAAAATATAAAAAAATACGTTCCACACCTACAACAAGCTGCACCATTTACTTTTTGTGGTCTGAATAATTGATGTAAAAAAAATGAAAACAACTTTTTCTTCAGTGCGCATATACATTAGGTACACTACGCACACCGTGTATAGTCTCCACTACTGGACACAACGTGACACTTTCGTCAAAATCCTACAAGTCAAGTCAAACTTGTATTTTCAGAAAACCTGTCAAACAAATTTGGAATAACAATGAGTCTCTTTGATATTTTGATAGATTTATTAGATTTTCATATAAAAATTTTCATTTGCAGTGAGGTGTTCCTATCGTATCTCATAAATGACTTTTCGTATTATTTATGAACATGGAAAAAAGGTCCTTCATTATGCATTCGATTCGTTACGTCAAAATATTTATTTAAAATTATTTTGACTTTTAACACATTCATTGGTGCGGTGAACGCATTTTATCACACTCTGATGCATTTTCAAAGTTTTTCCTTAAAGTCATAGAGTTCATATATGATGAAGGGGAGAGAGGGTGGGGGGCACAAAACCGTCAATCGGTAAAGAAAATACCATGACGATGGGAAAATTAAAATCGAGAAAGCGTTGCTTGTGATTATGTTGCAATGTGACTTAACTAGTCTGTCAGTTGTTTGGTTAGATGCAACATTTTACCACCTTCTTTATAACACAGGTAGCAACTTCTGTAACTTTGCGTTAATAAATGCCATTGAATTTCCCTCACTGGGTGATCGTAACGGTATGCGGATACTTTTTCTTTTTTTTCAATATTAAATGTAAAGATGAAAATTGTCAAATATGCTTTGGTATGTTTGATTAACGCAAAATAGTAACTTAACTGTCATTATTAGCAGTCTATGCCTTAAAGTGACTTAACGATAAGTTTGTGTGGAGACTAAATAGGAGACATATTTTATTTGCAAGCTCGGTCGTTGTCGCTTTAATCATAAGTGATAACTGGTTATTTCGAAGACATTTTGGACATGGCAGGTATTATCCTCACTGTTCCACTTTTACATTATTATTAAATTACAAAAATTACAAGCCTGATTTCCGATTTAAAAGAACTGAACATTTCATGTTATTCATATTTGAACGCACCCATTATCTTTCGAGTTTCTTTTTGTTTGAAATTTACTATTGTAGTTTGTTTATACTCTTTAAAAATTGTTTGTCTGGGTTTTGCCTTATTTATTAGAATTATTAAAGTCAAAACGCTTCATCACATAAGCAAACTTGTGCTGCCAGAACCAAAGACAACACAAACAACTACTTATTCCAGCTTTTGTTCGCTCTTTGATAGGTTACCTGGGGTAGTGAGTGAAATTAAAATATCATTTGGTGTACCTAATTCACACATGTCCATAATACACGAGATAGTATATGCCTACAAATTGTTGATTCAAATTGATGAACTGAAATACGATTATGAAGTACATCGTCAGGTAAAAATTGTTGCAAGAATCTGAATTCTTTTTGTAAGTCTATGCAATGTTTTTAATTTTTCTTTTAAACAGGGTGTACCGTAATTAGTCAAAGAAAATTTAAGGGGTGATTCTTGGATATTTTCTAGTCTTAGATTCCGCAATAGAACGACCTACCCTCGTCATTATACCAGTTGAAACATATATTTTCGTTTAGGTATTGTCTAAAGAAACTTTTTGCAAATAGGTTTTTTAGCAATATACTGTCATGGCATAGAGTTGCCATGCGTTAAGATTCAATTTTTGTTTTTTGTTTTCAACTATCCCACCCACCCTATACGGCAAGTCTTAGAGGTGTTAAAAAATATCAAATCAAAGCAAATTGAATTTAAAAATTTTGACACAATCTGGATTTTTGAGTTTGTTAATCCAGTAGGGTTATAAGGGAAAACTTAGAAAAAAGTCGAAAAGCTATTTTCTAATGTAGAAGCGATATATACATACATCAATATAATATAATACATCAAAGTTATATACACACATAAAGAATTTAAAAAAATCTACAACGTATTGTTTACAAGTCAAAAGCGTTAAAATACACTGGGAAAGCTTTCGCTTAGCTCGGTGTACGGAAGTGTTTTTGTGTAGCTCCGCATTAAGTGCGTATTTACCTTAGTCTGTTAATGAGTATAAAACTTAAGAATTGTAGTATCGCAACTTAATTAAAAATTTATATAACTAAAGTAAATTCAAGCAAAATTCAAAATTTAAAACTATATCCTGACAGACAAAGACAGATCTGGAAAAATGTTAAAAAAAAATTGGAAAGATATAGAAAATATAAGGAACGCACCGACACAGGAAACATTTTAGATTTTTGAAGAAAAACAATGTAGTTCTGATACTCCATTTAAAAAGATGGCTCCGCAAGGCCTCACTAATTTCTAACATCTGTGGACACGATTTAATCTCAAGTTTAGCAGGAGAATCGATTGAATTCGAAGCAGTTTTGAAGATTTCCCTTCTATCAGTGGCTGACGTGGCCAGTTAGATTCCGGCTTTCATATTTTCCTGTTCCTAAACCTGTTTATACCATCGTGGCAGACAACCGAAAAGCTAGCACATTCCTTCTTTTTTCTTGACTCAATGCATTTTGTTGACCCATTTTTTAGTTCTTACATTTATTTTACCGTATTCTGTTAGAAAAAGTTGCAAAACCAACATCTTTCTTATATTTTTTGTACATTCAAGTTACTATAAGTATTCTGATGAGCTTAAATAAATCACTGTTTTTTTGTTAAAGCTAATCGTTAACGTCTTTTTCAAAAGAATGGTCTTCACTAGAGGTTTGATTTTTCTAGTGAATAAAGCTGAATATTCTGTCTTTAAAGTGTTTTTGGTTTGAAAAAGGTGTTGACACTGGTGTCTAGAGCAAAACAAATTTGAATTTTTAAATTACTGGATTTATTCAAGTGACCGGCAGTGTATAGTTTTTCAGGAAAAATTAAATTAAAATTTTTTTTTAAATAAATTTTATGTTGTTGCAAAAAAAATTTTAATTTTGTGACACGTATCCACATAACTTTTAATTTAAGTTTGGTTTCGAGCCAATGGTTTCTTAAAAACTGCACATTTTTTGTTTTTAAATTATTATAGTCTATGCTTCGGCCACAGGGTTACCTTACAAACAATTTGCGTTGGGATTGTCTAGCGATATCCAGGCATAGGGTTGTCATGTTTAAGAGTTCAATTTTTTGTTTTTTTTTTCAATTACCTGACCCACATATGTATATATGTAAGACCGACAGCCTACAGCAATTTTTGAGTGTGAGTGATAGCATAAAATCACTAGTATTTTAATGTAGATCCTTACTTTCTAAAATCAAACATAAGAGGTAAGCGCCCCAGATATGAATATGGGGGTCCAAGACCCCTTGCATTGAGCATTCTGCCTCCAAGATGCACTCGAAAGATGCAAAAAATCAAATTTACTATTAGAAGAACAAGAGACCCAGATACTTAACATGTGCCTGCAAGATGCACTCAAAACTTGCAAAAATCGAATTTGGAAATAATTCTAACAGCATAGTATTTTTTCCAACGACTAAGCACCAGAGCAACTTTATCGCAATAACGCGAAGATCAAAGACTTACTTGTAAATGCAGAAATTAACAATGATTTTTTTTATTACTAACATTCATTTCTATTGATCTTTGATAATTCTTTTGAGTTTTTACATGTTCTGTTTTTTTTCTTATATTTCTCTATTTCATTTCTGAACCTGACCTTGCAAAAGCTTAGGAATACAAAAAAAGAAAATATCGTCTGTATAAACGATACTATACAAATGTGTACACTATGGCGTATACGTACTTTTTGTATACAAATTTTAATTTTTATTGCAAGATTCTTTCTGCATGATAAATGCAGCATTGCTTACAAACACCCACAGTATGTAAGAACTCGATATTTGATTATAGAAAGTAAGGATTTATCTTAAAGTATACCGATTTGAGAACTTTGTCAAGAAATTGGCTGTTAGAAAACTATATTTTATGTTCATGAAAAAAACTATATTCAGTTTTAGTTTTAGTTTTTAAGTATATTTGGGAAGTGAAGTAAGGGACATTAAATCTTTCCGTACTCCGAAGTGACAAAAATTCACGTAGCCCGTAATGTACTTAAAGTGATTTGAGAAAAAAAATTATCGAAAACTGCACGAAACGTAACAAAATGCAATATAATGGGCACGCACATGATATCATCTTATTTTGCCATCATATTGTGTATTTTTGGAGTTTGTTTACTGCTAAGTAATAAAATATATAGTGTTTGAGACAACAAAAGACATGTCTTTTAAAATATGAGATATCAAAGGAAGTGCTGATACTTAATCATTTACATATATGTTAAACATAAGCACTTATACGACAGTTTACGCAAGGAAATAAAATGCACGACTAGATCGCACGTACTTGCTCTTAGAAAAAGATACTTTATACGCTTAGCCTTTTTAATTAAAGTTTTGTAAATGCAGTTGTAGAAAAAAAAAATTAAAAAAAGTATAAAATTTGTTTTTTTAAATGACTTAAACAGCTTCTTAAATGAATTTCACCTCAAAATGAAGTATGCGTTTTGATTTTTTATATAAAGATTTACTTTTAGAACAAAAAAAATTGAAAATCCGTTTTTTAAAACAAACTATTTTTTCTATATAAAATTTTGAAACAACTTTAAAAAAAAAAATTGGAACGTATTTCTTATCAAAATCTAAAAAATAAATTTTGAAAAAATATATTAAGTAGTTTTCGAAAAAACGGGTTTTCAAAAAAAAAATGTATTTTTTTTTAAATCAAAAAAAAAAGCAAATTTCGAAAATTTTGTTGCTGCACTGTATAACGGCAAAAGCTTTTCTATAGAAAACACGTTACGTAACGTATTAAACAAATACAAAACAATGTTGACAAAAAAAAAGTAAGAGCCGTTTACTGATACGAAACTTAAATATTTGCGTAAACTGTCACAAAGGTTCTTATATTCAACATAAATCCTTAAGTCTCTATTCATCGAACGGCTCTAAATTTAGCTTTATCTGGAAACTAAGTTTAAGTTGTAGTCGATAAAATTGATCACTTGTCATTGCCAGTTGTTGGTGTGTAAATGAAAATGCGCCACTAGAATCCAAAAGCTCAAGCTTAAAGCAAAATCCAACCTGTTAAAACTGGGTATTAATTTCAAAGCAATTATTCAAGAATGTTTACTCTTACTACAAAACTTGCACAACAAAAAAAAAAAAATTACTAAGTAAACATTGCCATTTACTACCTTCTATTTTCCGCTTTGTCTCACTTTGTTGGTTATATAACAGTTACCGTAAGCTTAAACCTATTTTCTGTTTAAAATGCGGCACACATTTTTGTCAAATTTTCTTGAAACAGTTGCGTAATTATTTTAAGTTATTCGCTTATTTTCTCATAAGAGAGAGGCTTATATTTCTCAAAAATAAATGGATTTCCTACCAATAAAGATCATAAACAAAAGTGCCATAACCAAAGAGTACGTTGTAGTTGTGTCTAAAATGTGCACCTACAGCCCGTTGTTCTGCATACAAATTAAGATCATTATTTCTGTAACGAGAAGAACAGTCGAAACACATAAACGAGACTATTTTTTAATGAGATAATTTTTTGTAGTCGAGGGTTAATAATTATTTTAAATAAACATCAAATATTTGCTACTGTGCATTTAGCGATTCGGTGAGCTCACGACATGATGCTTGATAGTTGCTAGATTTTCCTTTTACGTTAATTACTCTTTCTATGCCAGTTCGTCAGATCTCGTCAGGGGCACCAGCATAACAATTGAATTATGATTCAATTATCACTTAGAGCGGAGTAATAAGTGTGTCAGTAACATTTAAACTTCAATTAAAATATATTGTCTGGGTCTGGGTGTTCTTTTTTTTATCAAGAGACAGAGAAGAATTGTAGGTACGAGTAAAACAAAAAATCAGTGATCGGAGAAACTCAATCAAATGGAAACAAATTATAGTATCGTACTTGACTCAGATCGCAATAATCATTATAAATTGATCTAGATCGATGTTGATGGAAATTGATGAAATCAATTTCGAATCCAATTTGAATTTATGGAAATCGGAATAGGCCAATGATCTTAACAAAACAATCAGTGAAATTGTTTTTATTTTTTATTTTGTTTGCCATTTTATTAATACACACTACATATTTGGTTTTACCTCGTTTGGCGAATGAGTGTTTAAATGGAATTTGTTTTCCTTTTTCACCGGATGCGAAAAAAAAATATATATGCCCATCTTTGACGGAGATTTATTGCTGATCTCATTATGATGGGATTTTTAATAATATTGTGGTTCATGTGAATAAATTTAAGAGAGTTAAGATAGAGCGTTAAAATTATACCTACTTTTTAGTTTGATTACAAATATATAATTTCAAAAATCAATAGAGTATGGGTGTGTAGTCTCCCTATATACTAAAAAGGGCAAGAAGTATACCCCATGGCGTAATGTTTAGTGCCATGGCCTAACATGCCTGGAGGTCTAGATTAATTGTTATCAAATAGTCCTATGTACCAGAAATAGTTAGTTAACGCAAAACTAAGATATTTAGTGAATTGAAGTTAATTTTAAGAACAACTATAAGATTTACATGTTTAAAGAGCACCGCAGGCGCAGCATTTCCGGAAATGATGAACGCATACGAAAATGATGGATATGTTCCCAAAATGACTATGGTGGTCTTAAACCTATGTCAATCTCATAAACCTTTAGTAATCAAATATGATTTCATTTCGGTTTGCCTATTTTTTATTCCTCAAAAAAAATACATTTTTCTGCTATTCTAAATTACCTACAAAGTACATACTTTTTGCTATTTTTTTTTTTTTTTTTTTAATTTTTTGATAAGACACCATACTCAAGTCATATTATATTCTGGATTAAAATACTAAAAATATTCAGATTTGTTTCGAGAATACTGTTTAACTCATTTATAGCCTAAAAGGGTTCCCGGAAATGACGTTCCCGAAATTGACGTTTTAATCGTTATTATCGTTTATTTTCTTTCTAACCAAATCATACGAAATATTTTTGAGGTTTTGTTGTAGTGGTCTCGATTCGACATCATAAAATTAACACAAAATTATAACTTTAATCTTTATTCATCCCAAAACAGGCGTTCCCGGAATGACGCTTAGTTGTTGTACGCTACTTATTTATCAAATTGAACTTCAAATATCACTTTAATTTGACCATCGAGCAGAATATTATTTATGGAACGATTAACCAATTCCACGACATACCGTATAGGCCACTTGTTGCACTATCTGAACGATAAAATACTAAAAAATTGATATTTTGACACTGTAACTACATTCTACATTGAGTCATTTTTTTCGGACAACTTTTATTTAAATAGAAATTACGATTCTTCTTAGTTTTTTTGTAAGGCACTTAAGAGTTCTTGAAGAAAATTTTGCCCTAGCAATGCTAACATACAGGTAGCTAAATTTAATTGATTTAAGTGTATGTTTTGACGACTTCAATTTTACGTTTTGAGTTATGGGAGCGTTAACGAAATGATTTTTCGGGTATATTAGATCGAATAAAAGAAAAGCTAACTCTTTTTGAAAAAAAGTTAATACCTTCGGAGATTCATCTAATTATATTTGCCAGTACGTCAGAAGTGAATTCCTCAATAATTTTGATAAAAAAAGCCTGGTCATTAAATTTCCCACCTCGATGATTTCGGCCCTTATAACACAGATCACTTCTATTTCTCCGCTTCTGTTACTAAGTTTACTTTGCTTTGCTTTGCGTTTCGTTTTTAGAACCAGTTGAATCTTAGAACTTTTATAAGTCATTCGGCACGAGTATTTTTGATCATAAGATTTACTTCTGGGAAGACTGGGTTTCGTCTTTCTGAGAAATCCTTTTCAGCTTAGAATGCTGAGATCTTAAACTACCTGTGTCATAAACTTGAATGAAGTGCAAAGAGGAAAGTGTCCAATTAATAGAAAATGTTGGTGCGTGGTGTATGTCTAATACATAAACTTCAAAGTAAACTACCAAGCACTCACTTAATACCTTTTGTTGCCACCGCTTGATGTTAAAAATAATTAAATTTGTACCTTTCAGCAAAATTCATTTTCACATTTAAATATATAAATTTGAACACCTATACCCTTTGAACATAAATTATTAAGCTTTATCAAGCTGTTTTGTGTCAAATGCACTGTCACTTAAGAAAAATACATTTGTCATGATCTATCTCTTCCAACAGCTGCGTTTTATCATCAACAAAGTTAATGAATCTATTCCTAGAAAGGTTAACTCAATTTGAACCTTTCAAAGAAGAATATCCACCCACCGTTTTCCGGCTGATATTTTATTCCTTTTAACTTAAGAAGTCTTCATTCCCCCTCAATATCCATATGTATCCATTTTGAATCTATAAAATTAAGATCCAGAAATATCTTTAATTCTATTTTTAGCTATACGGAAAAAGTATTGATCACACAACATCTTCAGATTGTTAACTTCTGGGCCGCACATAAATAAGGAAATCATTCATCAGTCGAATGATTTTGCGATGAAAAACCAGCCCATGCTTCTCAGATGTAAATTTGGAAATATTATGTAGATACATTGCACGTAAAGTACATATGCCGGCAATTCAAGAAAGAAAACTAAGTTAGTCGATCTTTAAACTAAACAATTCGATCAGTGGTGATGGTTCGAAACCCAAACAGTTGCCATATCATTTGGATGATACACAATGCATACTACGTGCGAAACAAATTGCTTTCCAATGAAACAAACATACAAAAAAAAAACTTTCTTTCAACTTTCGCTGAGCGCATTGATTGCGACGCCAAAGAAACGACTTCGACGAGCAAAGATGACGACGACGACGCCACGTCTGACGGGTGCGACACGGAACGAAATACTTTTACTTTCATTCCACGGCGCTTCTTTTGGCATTTTTTTGAATTTATGATACATTTTTTTGGATAGCTTCGTCTGCATGTCTTTCGCTACCTCGCGTGCTGAGGTAATAGTGATATTATCCATGTGGAAACCATAAAAAAGCCAAAACTGATTCCAATTTGATGAAACGTAATCATGTCGGTTTAGAGTTTAGCTAAAATACAACGAAACAAAATAAAAAAAAAAAACATCGAAATAATAAAAACCTGTCAGCGCCCACTCATATTATGACGAATTTATTTATTGGCGATTACCACGTTAAGAGCCTTGTAAAGATAGATCACACCTTTTATGGTGGTCAATGATGTCAGCTAAATAAAATTAAGTAGCTAGATCAGATTTGTTCTTAAATTTTTGTTTTATTTTTTTTTTTTTGTGTCTTTAGTTCAAAAAGCCGCCACCGTGCGCGGCCGCCGCAACAAAGGCGTTTATTGCTCTTTCAGTATTTATGTCAATGGATTGCGATTAAGTAACCGCTGTGCTATAATGTGGACTGATTTTTGCTTTGGGATACACAATGAAGTATCTCTTTAATGCGGAATAGTTTGAATTAGTGTGGCATAAAAGGTTCATTACGAGCATACTTCTGTTAAGTAAATAGTTTTCTTTTTTTTGCTTCCGCTTGCATTGATGGTAAGTTAGTCTAATCATTGATACAATTTTTATATTATGTTAGACTTAATGAAACTTTATTCTTGAAGCTTGAAGTTGTGAGTGGGTTAAAACGTTAATTTATTTGTTGTAATATTATCTACTTAAAGACCAGTTGCTACCATATGTAGAAGAATGTCTCTTAAATATGAATACGAGTAAATGTATTCAAAATGCTTAAACTTTTGACAATCATAATGAGTAAAATATGATTGAACGAGTTATACCATTGTGAGTAATGTTATAACTGGTTCAAGAGCGGAACTTCAAAGTTGGCCTTGAATTTCTTCGGACTTTGATAGATGCTTTTTTTCGCGATTAATAGTTTTTAATCAAGGTGAACATAAAAAGTTTTGAGGCTTTTTTATTGCAATAATTATTTTTTTCAAAATGTGGTCAACATTAAGCCAACATTAAAATTTCCATCATTAAATGTAAGGCTGTTTATTAAGAAAAGAGTTCTGCAAATGTTCTGAATAGATATTCGTACATTATACATATTTACCTTCAAAATTAACTTAAATATGCATTTTAACACTTTAATCTTAAATAACATGCCCATTTTTTTTTTTATTTTCAGGTAAGAATTATCGAGCTTTTGGATAAATAAATTTATTTGTGAGTAAAAAACTTGATCTATATATATTATATAAATGGACTCAAAAACCGATATAGTCAAATAATAAAACAAATTTGTGAAATTGATGTAGGTAAACTTTGATAAGGTTCCTGCGTTAAAAAAATTGGAATTGGTGGTGGTGTTGTCAAGTTATATGCAAATTTTCAATAAAGCTCTACATTCTTGGAGTTAGGCTTGCAGAAATAATAATAATTAAATGAGATAAATAGAGAATAGAATTTCTTCGATGATGATGATGATGAAAATTGCATAGGAAAGTCATAAAAAAGAGTTTAGTACCACCGGAAAATTTCATATTATGCCACGGAAAAAAGCGTGGTAAGTCGTGTAAGCCATACAAAAGTTTTTGGTACCAAGGTAAGAAACATAAAATAGCGCGGAAAAAAGGGAAGAAAGCCTGGAAGGTCGCGGAATAAGATGTAAAATGTAAATGTAACGCAAAAAGACATTTAATACGCCAGCAAGAATCATGGATTTCTTATTATTTCGGAAAAGAGTGTAAAATACTACGAAAAAAGAAAAGAAATTTACGGAATAAAGAGCGAAAAGTCACTGAATTAAGAGGAAAAACATGCAAAACACCGTGGACTACCGCAGTAAAAATCGCGGAATACTATGAAAAGAAGTAAGCAAGGTAAAAGCGCTTAGTTCAACAGAAAAAAAAACTACAGTGAAAAAAGTGAATAAATTCACGAAGCAAAGCGTGTATAGTCACGGAATACTTTGGAAAGAGGCGTAGAATACTGATGAAAGATAGCGGAGCAACGGTGGAAAAAGCGGGAAGTCATGAGATAAGCGTTAAGAGTACATGCTAAGAAAAAAGCAGGGAAAATGTGAAACGTTGCGGTATAATATTGTGGACGCGAAATAAAGCTAGGGTTATAGCAAAAGAAGTTAGCACGGAAATTAAAAAAAAAAAGGTTTTAGTACCACAAAAAAAAAACTTAAAATACCTTGAAAAAAATGTGCGGAGAAAAGCGTGGCGAACCAAGCAGAATGATCAAAAATAAAGTTCACCGGAAAAAAGTATAACATACCGCGAATAAAAGCATGTAAAGTCGTTGAAAAGGTGAAATACTAATATGGACTGCCGCATAATAAAATTGCCTAAGACATCGGAAAGGAGTGCAGAATACCGCAGATATTAGCACGGGAAGTCATAAAAAAGGACTTAGTGCCGCGAGAAAAAAAAGTGAAAAGCCCGAAATACTGGTGAATAAACTATTAAAAAACGAGCTTTTGCCACGGATTTCCACGCTTTTTTTCACAAAATTCCGAGCAATTATATCCGACCTAACACGTTTTTTTTTATACATATGTATATTCCACACATTTTCTCCGACTTTTTCCCTTTTTTTCACAACTTTTCACACATTTTTCGGTGACTTCAATAGATTCTCACATAGACAGTATTTAGTAGTATATATTATCACTCTGGAGGTCTGGGTTCGATTCTTAGCCTATGCCACTTTGAACTGCCTCGTTTGATAAATTGACATGAAAAGTGCATTTCAGCTAGCCGTTCGGAATCGGTAGAAAATTGTAGGTTCACTACATTCCTGCTGGTAACTGATGCATGCAGCAGAAAAAGGTTGAAAATGTCAGTCCATAGGCCTTGGTTTTTGGTAAGCTTCATAAAAGTGGGTTGTGGTGGTTCAACATTTTATCGCGACGCCAATTACAAGGTCTTCCTAACGGATTGTTGTCCCTCTGGGTCTAATACAAAGATTCGTCGGTCTGCTGTGTCAATAATGTCCATACGCTTCAAGTATACTCACCATCTCCTGTTTTTTTTTTTTGGACCAACTCAATATCGCGGTAAGGTCCGTAGAGTTCATGGTTGGACTAAACACCACTCGAAGAACTTTTACTGAAAGCAACCCATCTGATCTTGACAATATTCATAGCTTTGTCTCAAACAAATCGACTGATGGAATAATAAAGGATTTGTATAGGATCTCCTTGGTTCTTTGATCCCGACGAAACTACGAAGAAATTCTGCTTCAAGTTTCATGAAGCATATCACTCTTCGTGATGTTCTTACCGAGTTTAATGGTGCAGTTTCATTCCTATATTGTATTGTCATTATTCACAAGTGGAAAAGTATAGGAGGGGTGTTGAGATTAGGCATGGCGTTGTACCCACGCTTTCATACGCGAATTAAGAGTCAATAAAGAGAATGGTGGAATTGTTGGTTTCTATCCAGGATCTTCCGGAGTGCAATAATTTGATCGTTTGTTATTTTTTTTCGCCTACAACACCACTGATAAAGGGTCGCTGGCAAAAGGTTATACACACATAGGTAACAAAAATAAAATAAAAACTGACATTTTTTTGCGATGTTTGTGCAGATATTTTGAAAATTATCGTTCAAGTTGAATGAATTGTCGTCAAGAGCAGTCTTGAAGTTATACTTCGGGCACTTTAAGTATCATACGACTTTTGAAGAAGTTTGTAAAATGCTTCTTTGGTCAGTTAATTGTCCTCCTCTGTTTTATGATTACGATCAGCACATTAATGCCATGAGTAAACTTCACGTATATATGTGATTTATGACCATATTTCGGTTTATGGTGCCTTGAAGCTTTCAAAAAAGTATATATGGCCATACAAAACCAATCCTTACCCAGACAAAATTCGTGAAAAGCTAAGGTGAGAAAAGCAGCTTAAAAATGTTACTTATACGCAACAGTGACCGTTAAACTCTAAAAAAATGGTTATATATTTGAACAAATGAAAAATAATAAAAATTGAAGAGAAAATTCAAAGTTCTTTTGGCCAAAGAACGAGGGGGCAAAGAGCTGAACCTGGTACTGTATTCACGTTCGCGGGAAAGCACTAAGTATGTTGTTTTTGTTTTGAGTAATGTGAATTAATACAGACGACAAATTTATCAGCCCTGATTAACGGAAAACATTAACCAAACGAAGTTAAGAAAATCATCAGCACTGAAAACTCTCCCTTTTGGTATGTTACACTTGAATGAATTTTTCTCTGATGTTCGAACATGAAAGGCAGTACCATACATTCCAATAAAATTAACCGAAAGCTTTCATGATATTGTTTTTATTTTTTTGAGAAACCCCAAACACGGATAGAAAAACAATTGTACCGATGATAATTGAAGACAATTGTAATGTTACGCTATAGTGATTGCCAATTATTATAAAAATCTTTTAAATCGAATAAAAAAAATAAAAAAGGAATGACAAACAAAAATGTTAAGTCGAACTTTCTTGCATTGCATGCACATGTTCTGCTTTAAAGGAAATAATTAAAAAAAAAAAAACAAAAGTAAAAGGAAGGCTTTTTCTTAGAAAAAAAAAATTCATACCAACTACATCGGCAATCATTGAATTAATATGCAAATAGAAATTTTTATGCACGACTTTATTGCTTGTTGTTCTCAATTTAATTTTTGCAGCAAATCTCAAATCTCAAGACTCAAACTATTACTTTATATCATTTTCAACCCACCCACCTACACTAACCTCTACGTGATCTTTTGAAACCGGCAGAGTAGAGCCAGTATCTTTATATGGCGCGCGAAAACTGTTCGTTTTATTAACTGTAATTTCGTATGACCGTTCCATATACATAATGTATATTTCTCTAGCTGAGGGGGATAGAAAAAAAACTGAAACAACGACATTTCCTTTTTTAGAATCTTTTTGTGTTTTTTTTTTTACTTTGATGAAATTGCTTATGAACTTTGGTTTTGTAATTACGGTTTCAATGATATAACACACTCGGTGTCACGTCGAGAGTGATGCATTGTTGTTTTGATTCATACAAAAAGATAAATGTTGTTTTGATTTGTTTTTTTTATTGAAAATGGTATTTTTAGGAATCTTTATTAGTGATCCGAATATAGACATAATCTTCACTGTAGATGATGTCTATATTCGGATCAGTAATAAAGATTTTACAGTTTCTACAAAAGGATCTGACAAGTCACGCTCACGGTGACATCGTTAACTGTTACGGTCCATTTTATACCTATGCTTGTCAGAAATCAGAAGTTCTTTGGGAACATGAGTTGTAAAATTTTAAGAATGTGTGGGCTTGAATTTAAGAAAACGAAAAAAGGACAAAAATATAATCAGTCATTAAAGATTTATATACGAATAACACATTTATTTGTTACAGAAGAAGATATTGAAGATATTGAAGAATGTGGTTGTAAAAATTTTATTTCACATAACGCATTTTTAATCCAAAAAGTTGAAATCTTCAAAACCATCACGATTTTGACCCTCTGAATATAAATCAAGTATCAGAATTGCTCTAACATGCAAAATTTTTGAGATATTGAATTTAGAACTCTCAAAAAACACGGTTTTCTGTGATGTTTTTGTAAAGATAGATGTCAATTTAAGTCATATCAAATTCGTTGAAAAAGTTCAGTTGGCTGTATTTCTATCGGACTCTATCAAATTCAGCTTTTTCAATTTGAAAATTTCTAAACTGAAGAATCTTGACAGTCTACATTACACTACATTATACTTTTACATCACTGACACGTCATAATTACTTTGTGATGTACTCGTAGTTTTATGAACGAAACTAGTAGCACGGAAGTCAGATGTAATTTTCTTAGTCATTTCGTGATGACTAATTTATGCCTGTCGCGATGGCAAATATGCAAGTCAGCTGTTTGCATCTTTATAGGTGTGGCAGTGAGAGAGCGTCGAATTTGTAAAAAAAAAATGAAAAAATAAGTCATTTCGTGACGGCGGAAACTTTTACAGCACGTTCCTTACATCTCATTGGTTTCAAAAACACCAGTCAGCTGTAAGGTACCATTATATTGAAAGTGTGTGTCTGTTTTTCTATAGAATATACCAAGCCACTTGCACTCGTAGATATCAAAAATATGTGGGTGAAACTCAGTTTTCCCTATGTTTTGAGATTCAAAAGTACCTTTTTCCGTATACTCACTGTTGGTCTTTTTAAAACTTTTGTTGCTGAGGATCTTTTCACCACTTGTCATAAGTTTTTTTTTATATACACTCTAAGCTACTCGAACGCATCAAAAATATTGAAATAAAAAATCAGTTTTGAGTGTCAAAAGTACTTTTTTACTAAATTTCTTATGTTTGAGTCGATCTTTTTAAACTGGCACAGTTGACAATCACTCCACCACAACCTTTGGATATACAAGCTCTTTTAGGTCGACATAAAAAATAATTGGATAAAAATAAGTTTTCCTTAAGTTTTTAGCCATAAAAGTAGCTTTTTACTACTTTTCATAGACTGAATGTTGGTTTTTCTTAAAATCGCGTAGCTGACGAAAATTCGACCACTACTTTTTGATTTATAGATTATTTTAATATTCTAGACATTCCAATCTACTCGTAAACACCAGGTAAATATCAGTTTTCCCTAAGTTCTTAGCCTTAAAAGTATTAAAAGTATATGAAAAGTAGCAAAAAGGTGCATTTAAGGTTAAAAACTTAAGGAAAACTAATTTTGACCCAGTTATTTTTGGTGTTGACGATTAGCTTGAAGTTTATATAAAATAGCAAAAAATATAAGATCCGAAGGTAGTTATGAAATGATCGTCAGCTGTGCCAGTTTAAAAAGATTGACTCAAAAGTACTGATGAAATAAAATTTTTACTAACATAACAAGTGGATCATTTATGCTAAGTAAGCACCCGGACGTGACGGTTGCCCAATTCTATGGAAAAATTCTAACAACCGTATTATTCCAAATTTGGGGTCTGAAATCTCTGAAAACAGCTTATTCCAACACAATCATGACCCAGAACCAGAACACACCAGACAGTTCGTAAGAAACTTCTTAGAAGAGGAAAATCTTTATGCTTTGGGATGGAAAATGGAATCTCTTGACCTTCTTCTAAGAAATTTGTAAGCTAAACCTTTTAAATAATAAAGCCTACGAAATGAATAAGGACAGAATATGGCCAAACTAATTAGTGTCTTTGATATGCTCTAAAGTTAATAGATTAATAGAAAAATCCTCACAGAACAGTAACATGTTTAAATACATTATTTTGTTCAAAGAAATAAAAACATTCTGTTAATTTTTAAAGTTTTGCATGTGTTTCCATTTTTTATGCTCTCGTTTAAACTTACCTTTTGCAAAAATTTTGATATTAATAGTTTTTTGGAAGTAGGTTTCAGTAAAAATCGACTTGATTTACAAAAAAAACTATCAATTTTACAACTGTGTGCACAATTTCAAGCTTTTACCACCTAAAATAGTATAATTCTTGCAGGACCATACCATTTTGTTTGATTTTTTTTTCGCTCGCTACTGTAAGTTTACAATATTGGCCACTGAAATGTCACTTAAACCCCTTTTTTGAAGTTCCATATATTTCTTAACACGATTTTGCTATACATTTCAGATTAATCATTGTACACGATGATCAGTCTTTACTCCCAAAACATCAGTTTCAATAATAACGTCAACAAATCCCCTTTTAGTATGCATTATATTTCTAATAGATGATCTCACAATTCAAAGCCCTAATCATATTCAATGCCACTTTATTAAAAAAAAAAAAATGCATTTTTTAAAGGCGACCGGATGATTGTTTATAAATAATTTATGTAATTTTGCATCCCGCAGACTGACACCCAGAGCAGCAACGCAACGCAACTAAAACGGAATCAGTTGACAGATACTAATTTGCGACCGTCGCTGTTGTCGCGCATTTGCCTGCCATAGGCGCAACAAAAATAAAAAAAACAGGCGCCATGGGCAAGTTCAAGTTTTCTTGTTAATTTTGTTTTCAACTTTTCCTGTTATATTGAATGTGTCTATGATGTGAAGATCATTAACCGCAGTTAATATACATATTAATGAGTTTCTCAGAGTATAAGTATAGGGAACTGAGTGACTATCTCAAGATCACCCGCTTTGACTAACTCAATCTTAGAAAAATGCCCTTAATTGCATTTCGTCTAAATTCTTATTTCAAATAATGAAGAAGTTTAATATAATGAGTCTTGAGCAATATTTGAAAAAAGAAAGAAGATGATTCAAGATGTGGCGCCAAAGATATATAAGTACGAAAAAGACCCCAATTTTGATTTCATAATAATTTAAAAGTTAAAAATAAACTTATTACTCATTTAATCACTCACTCATCTCAAATTCAAGTGGTTTTACCTTAATTTAGCTTTTTTTTCTCCTTGTGTATTGTATTATAACGGATCCCAGAAGCCCAGACAACACAAACATTATTAAGTTGACAGTTTAAAGTTAATGTTTCTAATTTTCATTGACAGCAACATAGTTGTTGTTGTAGTGAGTGACACAACAGAGTGAAACGCTGAATAATGCTGCGTTCATGTAGGAAATCCAATTTAAGTTGTTTTTTTTCTCATTTTCCGTGTCTTTAAATCAATCAACTCAAGCTGAATAATACAACAACAAAAAAATGCGTTGCAACATAAATGTATAAAAGTACATAGCACATACTAACTGTGCGTAATGGGATAATGGGTGCTGCTGCCTGCAACTATATACATACCAGCAACAACCAACGAACAAACTCACATTATTAAGAGAAAGAGAAACCGGAGTCTATGATTGAAAATTGGATGCACTTCCTGGCATACGCAGATCTACACTTAAGTATTTTGTTTTGGAATTTATTCAATGATCGTGCTTATAAAGTCTGTTTAGCAAGAAAAGAAACTTAATTGATGATACAGTTTTGGGTGCTCTGTGGCCGCATTTAAGTGCTTATACGATTACCAGTCAGCTCCAATTGTGAAGATCAATTTTTATTTCTAGTGCTTTTTGGTCAGTTGCAACTTGTTTTCGAATACGTTAATAGATCATGTATCCCCCTGAGAGATAGACCATGTTGCTTCACTACCAAAAAACATGGATTCGCTTGCGAATTTTCTAACTCTTGAGTTAGAAAATTTGTTTTTCGCGTTAAAGTCATTTGTCAAGTTCGCAGCTTTTTCCAAGTGGAAAATTTCCGGAACAACCTCGAATTATGCGTGTCTATAGCGTAACGAAGCGTAACAATTACCTTTTACTCCTTTAACCGAACCCCCGAGAGAATCATATTCGCACCGTCCGAACCCCTTACAATCCAAACCTTTTACAATTTCGAACCAACCCAACAATCGGCAAAAATAAATGTGTGGAGTTTTTATATATAAGAGTGCGTCACACTTTTAACATTCGGATATCAGAAAAAAATTATTTTGATTCTTTCAATTCACAGTTGGTCTTTACCGGAATCGCTAAGTACGATTTTTTTTTACTTCTCCGATTCAAAGAAGGTGTGTATCGCTGTTCAATTAATGGGTCTTTTGCAGGATCTTTCGCACTGAGAGTAGGTACCTATTGTATCAATGAAAAATTTTCTCATGTCCGAAACCACAATCCAATTTTAATAATGTAAAAGAATTGTTTCGGAAGTGATTTAATACAGGCTCTGTCTACTGACAGTCAACCCTATGAGGTTTTCCTTTTTAATCTTTGGCTCCAATTACTTGCACTTGCATAATTATCTTCTGAGACAACTTAAACAGATATGGCTCAGCAGCGCTGCGGTGGTATTATGTTGAGAGCCCATCATTTCTGTGACTTATAAAGCCGTACATGAATGGTGCGGATGGAAATAAAAACCAAAACATTGATTGAATTCATCTCCGACCAAATGCACGTTCAGGACCAATAATGGCAAAAGAAAAATGTAAAGCAAAATCTAATATGGTTGCTAGCTTTGCTCGCAACTTGTTTGTTTTACACTTGTTTGTTTAAACTTTAAGAAAAGAAATCTATGTGATAATGGCGCTGCTACGCAAACCGCAAAGATTGGACAAATTGCAAGAAACGTAATTAATTGTGTTTGGGCTATACGTTATACTTTTATTGTCTTTTCGTCATTTTTGAAGTGACTTCGTTCTTAGGGCGGGCATTTCTCATAAATATTTGTGGAGAGCTCAAATTGTTGAATTAGGCCTTGCTATACTAGATTCTATTCTTATTCCTTTTTCTGACACAAATCTACATCCTACTTTTCATCGATCAATTCTTTTAGTTCACTTAACCGCACATCATAAAGAAACTTTAAAGAAAGGTTTTAATCTTTGTGAGGGCTTGGCTGAACTATTCTGCTTCAATGTATTACAGTGTTTCCTTTCATGAATGGCCTGTTAGGCCTACGCAGACATTGGCAAGCATGGCTTTTATCAAAAACTGTTCCACAAATGATTATTTCGCCATTATCAACAAAAAAAAACTGTTTATCTCGCAATTTTTGTCGAGTTTTCATTTTACTCTTGACTGTTCATTTCCCTAAAATATTGTTTTCTTCAAAACTAGTGCCTACTAATGCTCACAATCTTGCATATTAATTGTAAATTCAAGGGAAATGAGCTTGTGAAAGAACTGGTCAAGAAAAGATCAGCCTTTCATGGTTTTGAATCGCTTTATTCCACTCCAATATGCCTAGACTATAGATTGATCCAAAAGAGTACATTTCTTATAACCTACGTACAATTGATGTTCATTTCTCTCCTGTACTTATACCTCGACCAACTCCAGCAGTCTTTGAATTTGTATTATATTGTATTATATTGTATATAGTTAACTTTAGTTTCAGTCTCGTTAAGAATTTTCCAAACCCTTTTTCAGTCACACGACTAAAAAAATTCTACATCGATTAAAAAAATAAACTGCTAACTAAAGTATTATTTGTGCTAATTGGATCCTTTATTGCTAAACAGACTGTACCAAGATTAGTCTAACCCTCAATTCAATTATATTTTATTCATTATTATTTCCTACAAAATCAACTTAACCCAGTAGCAATATATATTATGACATTTGAGAAATTACAACCTATCAACTGCAATGGAATTTGACAAATCTTCAATCTTTTCATTCAATGAGCTCGTTTGTCTGACAGTTGAATAATTCTCACAGTCTTTGTAATGGATCTGGGTATTTTATAAGTGGGTAGGTTATGTATCTGGGATATCACGCGTTGAATGGGGTCATACATACTATATAAATTCAATAATTTTCTCAAGTAGACATTAGTGGAGGTCGATGGACTTAAAAGGCAAGAATCCCCCTTAAATAATCTGACGTCTAAAACATAAATATATTGGTGGCCTTCTATTACTTTTTTTTTTTTACTCAAACAGAGACAAATTGATGCAAAAATAGCACACATTTTGTTGAACGGAGGCCGGAAGACATTTTTAATGTTTTAAAAATTAATAAATGATCTTGCTCTGAGATCGTGAGAGATTTTATTTTGTTTTTTTTTTTTTATAATTAACAATGGAATACTATTTTCTTTAATTGCTTTTGCATTAAACATGATGTCTTGATAACATTGTAAACTGTTTTTTAATGAGTTCATTTCGGGGGGTATAAAAGTAGTTTTGATTTAATATTATCTGATTAAATTTCATGAATAAAGTCAAAACAAATATATTTCTCTAATTAAAGTTTTGATAGCACAATTTGGCACTTCTAACAACTGTTGTACTAGTTGAGAGCTCGATTTCAAATGCAAATTGATTAGGTATGTTTGATTTGATAGGCTTTTTCGACGAACTGTCATTTTACATTTTGCTGCATTGCATGAAGCAACTTCGACTAATCAGCTTGTTCTTGTTTGTCAGTCACATGTTACATGTTAGAAGCTTGTTATTACACAACAAAAGTGTGAGAACTAATTTTCTTGGCTGTCAATAATGCCAAAGAAATTGCCAAGTAAGTTGAGGTGTAAATTGTACTCAAAGTGTAACATATGTATATCGGTGCAACAAACTCTAAAGTTAGACACAATCATTGATCTCTATAATACACTGCATAGTGTATTCCCTTGAAAGCCCACCATTTTCTTGGTTTACATTGAAAACGTGACAGTGTATCCTGCAATTGACATTTTTCTTGATTTTTATTTAAAGAAGAAAAGAGAAAGATAGCATAGTCTGAAAAAAATTCAGATTCTTTCATTGAACGCGAAAATTTGTATGGACGATGAACTTCACAATCGAATTTCAAGTTCTTCAATTTGTACCAACATTTTGGATCCAGTGTATTATAGACATCAGTGGACACAATATAACTTAACCCTGAAACTTGCCCTATAAAATGGTATTCTTTTCTTGGTAAAATAAATCAACTCACATTTTGGTTCTTGTTTGTTACTACTTTCTAATGTCTACAATATAAGGTTTGTTTGTTTCTTTTATTTGTTGTTTGCCATAAAATAATCTGCCTACTCTTTATAAATAAACTTTCAAGACATCAATCAATTAAAACAAAAACCAGCTACTCAACAAGATGGTTTTAATCACTCAGGTCGTTAAAATTTGAAAAAAAAAGAAGATAAAAACTCGTCAAAAATGCATAAAACGAACCATCAGTCAAGCTAGTGTACGTGCAAAAAGAAACTAACTCTTCGCTATATTACAGCATTATAAATGGTTTGATCTTTCACCAGGTAGGTAGGTTAGGTAAATAGGTATAGTTGGCACTATTTTTGGTCAGTGCTTAAGCAGATAGAGCTGCGGAGGATAGGAGAACCTTACCCACTATTTTACCACAAACAAAAGGTTATTATATCTTTACACAAAAGCAGGTGTAGACGGTAGGTGGTTGCCAATTTTCAATAATCTATTTGTTTTGTTTATGTTGTTTTGTATGCAAAAAAATTAATGCTTGTTTAAGCTTTCACTCTACAAAAGAGGCGCAGATTTATGACTTTAATTACAAACTGAGTCTATCAATCATTTTCTAAAGCAGTCACTTAATTACTGAACATTGACGGATGAAAGCCTTCTCATGCCTTGGGACGCTCTTTATAACGGGCCCTGATCTTGATTCTTTTTTATGAGAATGAGATTTAGTGATGTTACGGCTTTGAGGGTTCAAATCTTACAATATCGATTTAAAGTTCCCCTCTTCGCTTTCGTGAGAAATCGCTCCTGTGGAATGTCTATTGTAAAATCAGGTTTGTGGCATCATACTGATGGAAACACTTGACGTTCACTTTATTTCTTGTCACCATTCTATTATGATCAACTTGGGCCGTTGATGGATTTTTGTAGATGGCTCAATTAAAAACCGAAGATGGCATCGGTGATAGTTTGTCCTAAAACAAACTTATATTAGTATCTGTTTCTGAGACCCTGAAAAATGTAACGTGTTTGAAGTGGAAATCCTGAAATAACTCGGTTCTGTTTTCACAAACCCCGTAACTGATCGAAAATGTCCGTCTTCTCTCATAGTATTAACAAAACATTATTCAGGTAGTTTTTGAAGTAGCAGTCAACAGAATAATGAAAGTCATAATTTTCAGCATTCTCTTCTTGTGGCTTCAATGCAAGTTTATCCGTATTGGACGTTTATAGCTGCAACTTTTTCGAATCTGTTTAACAAAATAAAGAAGGTGTATGGAAGGGTGATCCAAAACATTTTCATAGCAAATACTTTGTTTTATTCTTTTTGGCTGGTATCAGAGCTAAACTGTCAAACAAGCTTGACTAACCAATCGCTAATATCATTATTAAGTTTTCGTACTAAAACGGGTAGGTACGTTAAAGAAGTCTTTAGCTTAGCTTCTCATTTACATATCTAAACCGTTCATAATAATCAAACTTTGTTAGTTTTCTTACACTATTGGCTTACGTGCTTCTGTTTCACTATAACTTAATAATTTGTGTATCATTGATGTTTCACCTACAAGGGCGTTCAATTTCTATTTCTCCGATCAGTACCTTCATTATTTCAATTAAAATTAATCCAACTTCTTTCTTATGGAATCAATATGGAGCGAATACTGCCCTACAGAGATTTGTTATCTCCCATACATAAATGGCCTTCTGCAACAGATCAAAGTAATTTTTCTCCTGCAAGCTCGGTGCATCTAAAAAACAGTTTTTTTTTTTATTATTTTCAATAAATCCATTAAAAGGCACAGTATGGCTAGTAATTATAATTTATCTCTTTTTTTGTATGCGTCTATTGAATGCTGATGCTTATAATAGCTCTACAACTGCACTATTCAATCTATTTTATATAGACCGTGTCTATATCTGATAAGAAGAAGGAATTTCAAAAATAGGTTAAGATGCTTCAATGAATGAATGTTGAGCACGGTACCAGTGCCATTGGTGTCAGTATACTGGAGACGAGCACTCAATAATTAAAAATAATGTACCTTGACATGTGCAATTAGGGGAAAATGAAATGATGAAAAGGTTATTTCCGGAAGTTTCATTGAAGGGCTGATGCTGTTCCAAATAAATTTTATTAATACGCAACAGCAGAATGATTTGGGGTTCCTTTATTTTTAGTTTCTTATTTAGTTTTGGGTTGTTTTATTTTTGAGCGATGAATCAATTTACTCAATTAGAGAATGATTTTTGTTTTGTTTATTTTGAGTGTGTATACAATTTTATTGCGCAATACTGTATTGCACAATATTTCTGGTTTGCACAATATATTGAATGATATTAGAAAAATTTTATATTTTCTGAACTTTTACTCAATATTTTTCGCACAATATTCTTGGACAATATTACTGCGCACTAATATTTTATCGTGTAAGGCCGGAATAACAGTCGTTATTCTATGCCTCTAGATGAGTGTATGCATTGCGTTGATTAGCCTATGATCGATTTTGTTTGACTGACTGAAGAGCGCCAGTTCACCGTGTAGATCCTTGGGACCAGTTTCACAGTCAAGTAAGTGATACTTAACTGACCAATATGGGAAACATAAGTGTCACTTCGTATGAAAAAACGTCCCTTTCTTAAGTGAAACTTGCCCTTAGTCTGAAAAACTTTTCTTGTATTAACTTATGGTTCATAACTTTTCGTTGTTAAAGAAATTCTTTTTGTAATTTTGCGTGCAGTCAAATGAAGCATAGGAGAGAATACACTGTTTAGAGTTTGCGTTTTTTTTTCTCTTCTGGCTCATGCAATTCATCAAAAGAACCTTAAAGTACCTTTCTATTCCCATAGAATTGCTTGAGGTTTTTTATTTTTTCTCGGATTTCTACTTCTTTTCCACTGAAGAAGTAAAATGAGTCTAGAAATTCAATTAGTAAGGAGCCGCTGCTTTTGTTTCAAAAATATTTTGTTAGCAAATATTGAATTTGGCAATCAAGGCTATCAAAAACTTAATTTCCGGTCAATTTTAACAAAAAAAATTTGCTAGTTATTTTCTTAACATTCCAAAACTTCGAAGTGTAAATCAGGATCTTATGACGACGCGACGGCGACGTTTCGAATAATAATGCTGAAATAAATCTCATTTAAAGTTTTTATATTTCAATGTACATGTCGCATTTAACAAAAGCAATACTTTTGTGTGAAAATAAAATTTTCGCACCAACTGTCAGCAAGGCTTATAGACAAATTCATTAACGTACCTAGTTAATTTAAAACAAAAATTTAAAAAAAAATAATCACGCTTTAGAAATTGTATATTCTTTGAGGTGATTGAACCTCCTGTTTATTTATATTCTTCTTTTAATTAAGGTCAATTTTGATTGCAAAAAAAACGATTGTAAAAACCTTATTGACAGTTTCTTTCAGCTGACACAATCAATTTTGTCTTGCCAATAAAATGCAAGCACACATCAATATCAAAATAATATTGCATTCACCTCAAAAGTGTGCACAAATAACCGTCTAAAAAAATGTATTTATTACCTTACTTGGCGAAATTGTATCGTATGCGAGTCATAATATTGCATAGCTCTTGAATTTCACATTTGCATGGCTATGAAGAAATATGAAACATTCAAAACCCGCAATAATATAATAATAAAACAAATAAACATAAAGTTTGATGCCAAGTAAAATGAAATAATAATATTATGAGCGGTGTGGAAACGGAAAGAGACCATGAACCATGGTTTTGTCTTAAGAACATGAATAAACAGTTAAGGTTAATGAATTAATCACGTTTGTTTTGTCTATCTCTTTTGTTTTTGCAGACTGTTGAAGTCTTAAGGCTTTCTATATTGAGCACATCTCTGTATAAAAGACTGCCAAAGAATGTTGTTGTTTTGTTTGTGTAATGACATTCTGCAGGGCCGGATTTGTTGCGAAAATTTAAGTCAATAAATTAATTTTGTTGTAAAACAAAAAAAAATTGTGCAAATGTACCTCACATAAAACTCATTGCTTTTTTGTATTAAGAATTAGCTTAGCGCAGCTTAATTTCCAGAGGTGTCATAATTTTCAAAACGATAATCGACGAAGCGATAGTCCTGAACGGATCGTCGCAGATTTGTTCTACGTAACATTATCACTACCCTCTCATTTTTTGAGATTGACACACTCTCTGAAACTGTGGTTAAAATGTCCTCGGGCTATCAGAACGTACAATTTGCATTGTTTTTTTTTTGTGTCTGTGGCTGAGCAGTAAAAAAATTACAAAATGCAAGTAAATTAAAATAAATATTTTTATGTTTGTGTACAAATGTTTGTAATTTTCAATCGAATTAACATTTCACTTCACGAAATATTAAAATAAATGTGCAGAATTTTTTTTTTGATAAATATTTAAAAATGTATAAAAATACATATAGTTCTTAAAAAAATTAAGTTTCATCTCTTTGAGGACATTTTACATTCAAGAACAGATGCCAGACGACACCTATTTACCTATCGTGCGAATAGGTACAATCATTTTGACGATAGTGATATGGTGATAATCGAGTTACGGAGAGCAAATTTTCTATCGTCGAAACGACATCGTTAAGACGATAGTGATTTTGAGAGTTCCGAAAATCAACACCATCCTCGAGACGATATCGTTGGCAATAATCGAATAACAATTCAGCACATTTATATAAATTTGCAATATTTTTGCAATTATTTTAAAGAAGGTAGCTAAACCCCAAATTAGGTTTCTTGGGACTTTAAAGATTTGAATAAGGGCATTGCTGCCAACAGTTTTTACTAAAAAAATGCTTTAAAAAGTGTTCAATACTGTGGGATCTTCACTCAAGTTATATTTAAATTTGCCCAAAATCCTTTTTCAGCAAAAAAAAATACATCAATTAAGTCATTCTTCTCATCGATATAGAAGATATAGCGAAACACTTCTTAACGTACACGGGTGCCGAAAAATCAAGTCTTTCGTTGATTCACATTCACAATCACAAGTTTTTGCTTATACTTCTTTTGTTCTCTCTATCTCTCTCTCTTTATTCACAGATTAAAAGACAAATTACCAACCATCGTTTGCATCTCATAACTTTTATTTTTGCATGGGTCACGCATACGAAATAATTTGTTTATATGTTTTTTTGTATTTTTTTTTAAAGCTGCATTTTGGCCTCAATCTTAATCGTCATCCTAATGGATATCTGGGTTAAAAGAACGGGTTCTTAATGTTTTGTTTATGAAGAACTAAAACTGAAAATCTATTCGTTTTTGTTTCTTCAAATTCATGCAGGTGTTGTCTCAAGATGAATTACAAGTGCATTTTGCATTAAGTGAGAGAAAATACTCAGTGATGTAAAAAATGATCAATTGTGGTTTAGCTTGAGGCCAATGAAAAGGATACGATACGTTTATAAAATACCAATTTGCACCTGACAAGTCACATTCACAAGGTGCAGTCATTTGCATATACACCCAGAAAAAAGTGCAATCATTATAAAGAAATTCTACTTTTGAAAGACACGATCAAGAACTTAAAAGCTAAATACTTCATTGAATCTCACATTGACCGGTTACTTAATGCTTTTGCTAGGATCTGCAAGTTATATTTTTCATTTATTTAATCAGGATCAGGATCAAAAAGGATCTGACGAATGCATTGCTGCAGGATTCGCACTTATTTCAGCCATATTTTCTCCTGTAGAGCTTGCAGGGCAGGAAGTGTGTTAATTGAAATGGTAAAGTAGTTCATTGTATTGATAATACAGTTCAACAGGCAAGAACCGGCGAACGCGAACCCTGCGAATCACGCTGACTCCCCGGGAGTGGAGTATTGCGAATTCCTTAATAGACATGAATATTTTTTAATTCGACATTGTTTGGTTTTTGAGAATTCCACAGACTTATCAGTTGCTAGAATGCTTGAAGATAACTTGAAAAGCTTGTTTCACTGTAGTTCTTATGAGGCGTTTTTCTTTTTTCGTTCAAAGGAAAACTCTGAACAGAGCTCGAGCATGTCGAACATAATCTGAACTAACACATATTCAGAGCGCATTGATTGTTATGAGCAATTTTGTTTTCTTGTTACTCCCAGTTTATTTGTGTTCAGCATTTTTCTCGGTTTTCTCGGTAATTTTATCCTAGCTCATTGAATACGCTCTGAACATGTTCAGAAAAAACGGAATAAGAAATACAGAATTCAAGACCTGAACGCACTGAACTAATAAAGAAACACATTTTATTTTCTGACAGTTCAGGTTATGTTCGGAACGAAAAAGAAAAACGCCTAAGTCATTTTATATTCATATTCAATCTATTGTCTTCTTTCTGAACGGTTTCTAAGCTTCTTTAGGAATATTTTTAGCAATCTTAATATGATTACAGTTACAGATTACGTTACAGTGTTTTACCTTTTTAGCTCTTTGTTTGCTGTTGATTTTGCATAGTATAGTCAAAATAGATATTATAATGACTTAAATCGCTTAGTAGAGTAAACATGTTTCTCCATCATACAATTATTTTACTGATTTCATGAATGAAAATTGAACATGCAAATTATAATCATTCAATTACATATTCTAATCATATTATTGAATTTTTTTTTTTTGCTTAAAAAAATAAAAACAAATTTCTAACAAAATTTACTTTGTATTTTGTTGCTTTTATTTTTAATGTTGTGCAATCCACGCCCTAGAAATTGCCTTATTTGTATGCAATTGGCCACAGCACCAACTTGACTTCAATTTGAAATTCTCTTGCATAAGTTGTATTTCTTTGTTGAATCGATCGATGCTGGTTTGGGGTATCTTGGCTTGATTTGCCTCGTATAGCCTTTCTTAGTACATCGATCCAATCGATTCATGTTAATGAATTCGAAAAATTCCAATCACGTTTATATGCGAATTAATTTTAGGTTTTGGTGAGCGCGCGTATTTTGCGTTTGATTTTATTCAAGTAGCGTAATTGTTATGCATGGGACTTAGCAGGTATACATTTTTTTTACTTTCTGGTTTGCTTTGGTGTTACTAAGAAAATTTTGCACAAAACTAAATGAAATATGTTCGATCAGTGATAGCCAAAAAGAAAAACAAAAAAATACAAGTCAAGGACTGATCAGACATTGACTTTTAGGAGTATTAATTAGTTTTTAAGGTTAATTAAGATTCAACTTATAAAATATTTGCTTTAAACTTATGTTTCTAAATGTACAAATCTAAATTTCTTACTAATGATGTGTTTTTCACTTTTTTTTTCTATTGCAGGATTTGTAGCAGCTTAATTTAATTGGATGTTAAAAGAGGTATGTACTGGATTTCATTTTTTACACAAAATTTAGTCAGAATCTTACCTTGCAAGCAAAAAGCAAACCAAATAAATAAAAAAAAGATCGTTTTTTGGTTTGGCCAAATACTGAAAATTAAATTCAAAAATGTATCTTAGTTTTTGAGAAATTTGCATATAACGAAATCTAGATCCCTATTTTCAGGGAATGCACCCATCTTTCAAATAACAAGGTTTCTACTCTGTAACATCATCATCATCGGCTCGACAACCGGGGTCCGGTCCTGGCCTCTTTCAACAAGTCTCTCCACCTATCCCGGTCTCGAGCCAACGCCATCCAGTTGCGCACCCCAAGGCTTTGGGCGTCCTGGGCTACGCCATCTCTCCAGCGCAAGCATGGTCTACCACGCTGCCATGGTCTACCATGGTAGACCATAGAATGTACCGCAAAAGACTTTCCGAGCAGGTTCCTCTTCGCTCATACGAGCTAGGTGCCCTCCCCACCGGAGTCTACCGAGCTTAATTTTTGTCACTATGTCTGCTTCAAGGTAGATTGCGTACAGCTCATGATTGTACCGTCTCCGGAATCGTCCTTCCTCACATATGGGGCCAACAATTCTCCGTAAGACTTTTCTCTCGAACGCGGCTAAGAGGCCACAGTGCCTTTTGCTAAGCACCCAAGTCTCGGATCCATACATGAGTACTGGCAGGACCATGGTCCTGTACAGCAGCAGTTTTGAAGTTATGGTTAGATTTCTGGATTTGAATAGCTTTGACAGACTGTAGTAGGCTCTGTTGGATTTGAGAAGCCGCCCACGTATTTCTTCTTCTATGTTGTTATCGGCTGCTACTGTTGACCCAAGGTATTTAAAGGATTGCACCACTTCAAATTCGTGCTCCGCTGCCTTGATTGTTTGACCAACTGTTCTTCTCGCATTCGACGCCACCATGTACTTTGTTTTACCTTCACTAATGTGCAGCCCCAGATTTTGTGCCGCCTACTCGATCTGGATGAAGGAATCGTGTACAGCTTGTTCGGTTCTTCCGATGATGTCGATGTCGTCTGCGTAAGCCAGTATCTGGCTGGACCTGTTGACGATGGTCCCTCTTGTTGCCGTGCCAGAGTCACGGATTGCTTTCTCCAACGCCAGGTTGAAGAGGAGGCAGGCCAAACCATCCCCTTGTCGGAGTCCATTAAAGATGTTGATTGGTCTGGATAGCGATCCGGCTATTTTAACTTGGCTTGTTACGTTGGTCATGGTCAACCTACATAGTCGTGTGTCAATTTATTTGGGATGCCGAATTCTCTCATGGCTTTGTAAAGTTCTACCCTGGCTATGCTATCATAGGCGGCTTTAAAGTCTATAAACAGATGGTATGTTGGGATGTTAAATTCTAGACATTTTTCCATCGCCTGCCTAAGGGTAAAAATCTGATCAGTTGTTGATTTGCCTGGAATGAAACCACACTGATAGTGTCCGATGATGGTTTTAGCGTATGGGGTTATCCGGTCTTGTAGGATAGAGGAGAGTATCTTATAGGCGGTACTCAACAACGTGATACCTCTATAATTGCTGCACGTTGTGACATCTCCCTTCTTATGTATGGGGCATATGATACCTTTTCGCCAGTCTTCTGGCATTTCTTCATGATACCGTTGTCTTTGAATAGTTATTTTTACATATGAAGTCATTTTTGTAGAAAATTGCCCCCCCCCCCTGTCTGGACGAGGGGATATAGGCACCCCACCCCTCAATTTGTTTTTCTTTTTTTGATCCAAGTAAAATGTTTCACTAGTTTCTCATCATACACTGTACGGACAGCGTGAACCAATTTCCGCAAGTTGTAATTTATTTAATCTATTTTATTCAAATTTAGATATATCTATGTCTAGAAACTTATTTAAAAGTCGATTATTAATTTTACTATATTAATTTTATGTTTAAATCTATATAAATATTATCAAATGAATTATTGTTATTATAATATTAAATTTAAAATCTGTTGAATGTAAATTCGTAGATTAAATAAATAAATAAATAAATAAATAAATAAATAAATAAATAATACCTATTCTTTTATTTCTACTACTTAATGCTATACATTTTTTATTGCTATATTTTGAAAAGCTGTATCTTGAAATCTTTTGGCTCTCTAGAAATAATATTGAGCTAAAATTAAAGAAAATTTAAAGAGGGTGAAGCCTTAAAACAAAGTTTATAGTCAAAAACTAGCCGAAAGCGAAAAAATTTCGCGGTTTTTTGCAATTTTACCAATTGGCGTTTTTCTTTTTTGGCTATGAGCAAATCTTTGAGCAGAACAGAGCTATGAGCAGATTATGTCAGAGCCCTTGTTCGCACTAAGCAACATTATTTGTTCACTAATAATACATTTTTGGTTTACAAGTAGACGGACGACTATTCTGGGAACTCATTTTTGATTTCGTGTTTTTTTTCGTCTATCAAACCACTAAAAACCATAAGCTCAGCATTTCGCTCGATTTGCTCGGACATTTTAAAGTAATTTGAATTAGCTTTTTTTTTCCAAAATTCTGAAAATAATTTTAAAACCTAACTCGTTTGGAAAATGCTAAAAAAACGCGCAAAAAATTTTTTAAGGGTGAAACCGTAGAGCATATTTTATAGTCAAAAACTAGCCCTTCATAGCTAAAAATGCCATTTACTGACAAAGCGAAAACAAAATCGCGGCGTTTTGCATTTTTATAAATGTTGCTTTCGGCGCTCGAGGTCGAAAAATTGGATTTAACATCAGCTTAACATCATAAACAACTCAGCAGAAAACCGTAATTTTTGAAATTTAACCAAATGAAAAATTATTTATTTTATTTTTATTAAAGCTTTAAGAAATTAAAACTGAACTTTATTGAATGCAAAATCTACAGATACTTAGAACATTTTTTTTCGATAGCATTGACCACTTGATAAAAATAGGTAAAAAACCTATATTTTCGACATACAAATGATTACGAACACACATCCTAAACTTTTTTATTAAAACATCATAAACATTATAGTCTATAGAGTGTTATTTAAATACTTCTTTAAAATGTCATGTTTTACGAGTAAAGTACGAAAACTTGCATTTTTTTTAGTTTTGATCAAATTTAAAAAAATATTTTCTTATAAATGGCAGTTCTAAAAAAAAATCAAAAATCTACAACTTTTTCTAAGAGCACTTTTTGATAGGACTCACCGTTTAAGAACAATATGCAAATAACTGTTATTTTCGACATTTGACACATTTTCATATCACAAGACCTACAAGTCTCACAAATATTCTTTTTTGATAGATTCCCCCGTTTTGAAGTTAAATACGAAAAACCAACATTTCGACATTTAACCTTGAATAACATGGGCCTTTTGGGGACTTTTAACATTTTACTTCTATCAATGTTTCAAAGCTCTGTACAAATGTTCAGCTCTATCCGAATTATTTCTGGGTTTATTTTCTATTTTGTCCAGACTATAAACCAATTTTAATCCCTATACAATTTGTTTTATCTGTAACCGTCATTTTTTAAATTACACAAATATTTCCGAAACAAGAAACATAATAATACTCATACTTATCTTACTTAGCTAATTAACTGTCATTTTTTCATGTTTTTTTTTTTTAAATATTCATTTGCTTACCTAGATTATACTTATTTGGTCTTTAAAATTCAATCATGAAAAACAAGTTTTCAAGTTTGTGCGATCACTCATCAATTTATCATCATCATAACTCTTAATCACTTACCGGGAACAAACTGACTCATCATTGTTTTCCACAAAAACAAACAAACTAATTTGTATTGCAAAAACTTGTCTTCGTTTAATAGGTTTTCGAAAATATTTATACATTCTCTAAAGATTCGACATAATTGCAATGAGTGGTAATATAATTTAACCAGTCACACATACAAACAAAGACAAAGAACCTAATCAAGGCTATACCTACTATCTGCTGTGGTGACAGAACAAGAAAAATCTACCAATTTATAACTTCAAGATCCATGCACTGTTTAACAATTAGTGCAGCATGTTACACACCTGAACAATCTCAGCCTCTCAGCCTCTCGTATTGTATATAGCCAGCAGCCCAACCAAGGTTAACTGCTCGTTAACCCTCGAAGGACATTTGAGATTGTTCTTTTTCATCAAGATTATACACACATTGGCAAGGTAAATTTATTTAAATTACATTCTTGGCGGGCAAATTGTTGTGACTTTTGTTACAGGTGTTAGCAATCTTGCTCTTATAATGGCACACCTTAAGGTGGTTGGTTGTTGTTTCGATTCGGACCTCACAAAGCAAAACTTTCACTTAGTTCACTGGATGCACTTGGTGCAAAGTAATCTACTTTATAAATTGTCCAATCATTCTCAGAGTGAACTGATTTTATATTTTGTATAAGTTGTTCAAACTCAACCTCAAGGCAGTTGTAAGCTCTGCGAATTGCGATTGAAAAACGTGATTCTGACAATTGGTTGTCTTATTTTAGTGTCTAAGCATATGCCACCAAGTCGTGGGCTTTTGACTGGCAATGTAAAAGTGCCTATAATTCATAAGAAAATATTTTATAAATGTGAGAATAACTGAGTGCCTCTTAAAGATTCAATTGAAGGTTTATTAAGCACGCGAGCAAGCATATTATATTTTTACAGATGTTAATCGTTTTAAAAAAATAACTTGCAATTTTGCAATTACTTTGCTTTTTATTATCATTTTTCTGTTGCATATTGTTTGCTGAGTGAATAGTTCATGGACAAGTTTTAGATAGTGCTAACTGCTAAGTATCTGGCATGCAAACATACTGATGTCATCAAATCACATTTGAAGACACATAATGTAGGTAGACGTTTTATAGTTTGACGAGACAAAAAAAAAATGTAAACGGTCTTGACTTTGTTCCCATGATGGAATGTAGGTATTAAAACAGAAATATAATTTGACCGGTGTTTTAACCTTCAACTTCTCATTCACATTCAAATTAATATTTTTAGGTTAAACGGGTTGTTTATTGTTAGGTGAGACTTTAGTTTGAAGTGGTTTGCAAGACAAGTTAATTCCTTTTTACGATGTGCCTACTCTAGTCACAGAAATGTTATGATTCATGAGTTTTGATGAATTTGTGCATTAAAACAAACAAAATTTATTATTCTGATAATTCTTTCAAAACCGGTGCTTAAAAAAGCTTAGGAAATGTTCTAAGCTGCGGGTTTATGTATTTACAACGCTAGCTGTTCTCCATGCATATACTATACATATATTATTTTTTTTCATTTAACTGACAGTGACAGTTTGTTTGTTTTTATTTGGTTGTCACAGTTTTGATGTGTTCTCGTCAAAATTGGATAATTTGTGTGGACAGTCAATTAAGCGACCTTTGTCACACCCAAGAACCATCCTGCGGTGGCTCCAGCCACAATATCAAAATGAGACGACAAGCACTCAATACTGTCTCTGATATGCCAAATTGGTGTCATTTTTGTCTCCAAAATTATTTTCACACATAATTCTGACTGCTCGTCAGGACTTTTAAAACCAAGTACCGAAACCACCACAGCCAGAACGAACTCCAACAAGGGGGCCTCAATGAATAGACTGGACCGAAGTTCAGAAGTTTTTTTTTCGCCTCCAAAATTTTCGTCTTCGGTCAACGCATGGGCGGATGGCTCCAACACTCGTGTTTCCATGAACACTGAGTCAACAACCAACATTCAATTTTCACCATTTTTCGTTTCTGGGGCTTGTCAGCCGAAGCCAACACCCTGCAGCAACTTGCAACTCTAACACCTGTATTCTCTATGAGAAAACATCTCTCGGGTTCCCGAATGTGAAACTCGACACCTCTAATAGTCTTCACGGGTGAAGACGCACACCCATGAAGACTATTATTAGCTTCGGCATTTGTGGTTGTCGCTTCCAGAATGAGGTGGTCTATGCTTAGTGGAATTTGTATATACAGTTCAATTCTTAATCGAGAGTTCACTATCAATTCACTTTTTCTCGGTATCTTCTGACAATCGGTGGTATAGTGCAGAACTTGTTGTTTTGTAGAGTAAGTACATCATCTTCTGAGTAAGGAGTTTTTAACCTATTTTTTTGCCAAACCGAAGTAGCCGAAGAAATAACATCATAGTGCATCTTATTTCTGAAACCCTGTAGATGTAGATGTGAAGATCGGTTAATATCACAAGAGAATCGCGTACACTGCTAGACGTTTTTTTTTTGTAAACCATAAAAGTGACGTTTTTTTGTACGACCAATTGTCAGTGGGTGGGTTTTCCAAACACGATCTTATTTTCATGACTTATAACATAAAGGTCGTGGGCTTTGCAATATCATTTGAGTATAGTGATTTCAAAAGCGTATGGAAACGATACAGTTGGAAATCCACTATCAGTTCGAAAAAAAAAGATCTGCAAAAACCAACTTGTACATGAATAATATCAGTCCTTCTACGAACGGGCGTGAGTTATGGAAAAATTTGAAGGGGATGGGCGCAGGGAAACAAAGTTATCCTTGTGAAGAAGCTATTGATGTAGACTCCATCAACAGAGACTTCGTTTCTCTATCTTTGGCAACTCTCTCTTCAGTGTCAAGGATTTCTGATCAGGGTCAATACCAAAATGCGCCAAGTGTTCTTTTGGAGTTTTCTTGCGTTGATAGTTATTGTTGAAGGCATTTTATCCATTAACTCGAACACTGTTGGTATCGATGTAATTCATCCTTAATTCTTAAAGTCAATTTTACGATTATTTTGCCATTCATCACACACGTATTTAATACAATAGTAATGACAGGTTTGTATCCAACCCAGTGGAAGCTGGCAAAAATTCTTCCCATCCCAAAAATGGAAGTAATAATGAATACAGACCCATTTTAAGGCTTCCATTTTTTTACTAAAGTTTTCGAGAGAGTGGTTCGAAAACAAGTCATCTTGGAACACAACCGAACATCTTACTTCCTTCCGACTACTAGAGGAGTACCCCAAGGCTCGATTTTGGGACCCCTACCTTTCTCGTTGTATTTACATTAATGAACTTCCGGCTATGATAGTTAGATTTTCTGTTCAAATGTATGCCGATGAAGTTCAACTGCAAAAAAGTTGCCCTCTTCGGTTAATTGAAGATTGTGCATACTAGTAGTGTTTTGGAAGAAATCTCGTGTTGGTCAGCGTGAAATCCAAATGCATCATCATTAGCCGAAAAGCCCTGAGTCTTGAATACTTCCTAACATATACCTTACTGGTTTACCGCTTGCCTATGTTTCTGCAGCTCGTAATTTGGAAATGCTGTTTAATAGTAGATTGTCTTGGGATACACACATTTACGCCGCAGTTGGTAAAGTGTATGGCGTTCTTCAAATGCTACGGGTTTCGAAATACTATACACCGCTTAAGATGCGTTTATTATTGGCAAAGGCATTGGTGGTACCAAACCAATACTAACATATGGATGCGAAATTTTTTGTAAAAATTATGTATTCGGGTTGCTTGACTACGTTTCTCGTTTCTCAGTCCAAATATATAAAATATCTTTTGATCAACTTATGCGCTATCGAACTCTTGTTCTGTTGTACAACATTATTCAATCACAACAACCATATACCCATTTTCATCACAGCAGGCCTCTGATATCCTTAAGTAGATCGTTCCATCCTTTGGTAGAAATTTTGAACATTACACCTGCCGTAACATCCCTCAATAGACTAGACCTCCTGGTCTATGTGCCCCTTCTTCTTCCTTCAAAGAAGTCGGTTGTCCTCTCCTCTTTTTTGTACATAGACTACGCTAACTTCTTTCTCACCACTGCTGATCCTTTCCCGCAGAATTGAATTCCTTGGACCACTATATGCCTTGCGGCACTTCTCACCGCACCAGGGACGTCATTTTGGCTATAATCAGAAACCCAGCACGTCAGTGGCAGCACTTCTGATAACAAGTTGGCAATTATTTCACTGTGATCTCTCAAGTTAATACTGCTGATCAAAATGCCTATGTTTTTCCTTCTCCTTAAATTCATTTATCTCTTTTTTTTATTCTAGACATTATACTATTGCAGAAAAATTAAACAAAGTAGAAATAACTTTTTTTACAAGAAACTCGTAAAGTATTCTATCGTCAAGAGCCATCACTGTCATCATTAATTGCATTTCAACTAGTTTCTTCCATAAATGTCAAAACGTGCTTCAACACCTGAAGCAAACAAAAAATAGGTGTATGCACCGTAAAGTGACATACTTACTACAATATATCCCATAAGCCATAAGCCGTTGTTAATAAACATAATTTTAATAGAAGATGCACCTATGTGATAGGTCGTCAAGATCACCACTGCGCTGCACCATAGAAATACAGCACATCATCGCCATCATGGATGGCATGGCACAAACAAAACTGTTAAATGGCCGCCTCAACGCGTTTAATTCAAGTAATGACCTTCAGACAATAGTGTGTGAGTATAGAAGCGTTATAAGCGTAAGCACGACAAGAGCGACGAGAACGCGACGACTCCGACGACGATGGACACCACGAACAGTAGTCGGTAGCACCTCTTTTCAAAACGCGATGCCATTAAAACGTACGGAGTATGAGAGCTGTATGGTATGCCCCTTACCTTACTGTCCGGATTATGTGGCATCTGAAGAAGTCCCACTATACTATATGTATACAATAAGAGTGTGGGTATATTCGTCTTCCGCCAGAGGAATGCATTCCGGTGTAAAGTGGAAATTGCGGTCTGTTGTTGCTGGCCTGGTGATGATATGCGTTCTACCAGGAAAACCGGTTGCCTGAAGCTTAACCACAAAGACGGACGGTCAGTGGTTGACCATTCACTTGTTTATCATAGTCGCTGGCCAAGTTTTAGGAAAATGTTGGTTCTATTTGTGATGTGGAAAGTTTCATGTTATATTAAGTTTTTTTTTTTTTTTGTTTTTCTTATAATATTTTCTGGTTATTATTTTTTATTTTATTTTCTTAGAACTACTACAAGCCATGATGATGCTTGTCGGTAGGTACTAAGTAAGCAAAAGTAAGAGGTGAACGCTAGAAGTTACATTAAATATTCGAGAACAGGTTGATGGCATGGTAGAATGGCATTTTAAATTAGGACATTGCAAATGTCAGTGCAACTGGATTTAAAAGAAAATTTATGTATAAAAATATGGTTAAAGCAGCTTCTTCAACTTGTTACAGAAATTATATCATTTCTTCATTAGATTTATGATCTTGAGAATTTTAAGAACGGTTTTTGTTGCTATATTTGTATTTTGAAAAATAATAATTGAAGTTTTATAAGTTTGCTTTCATTAATTTTTGCATTTAGGTAACTGATTTTCGTCATCTATTCGGTTTATTCGACAAACTGTTCTAGGAAGTCACACTACATAGCTGGTAAAATCTTATACGTGATTTTGAGAAGAGCTAAGCTTTTGTAGTTTACGATGAAAATCTCTTTTCTTGTGAATCGATCACACTGGGCCGAGGTTACATTCATCGTGCTGTCTATGAAGATAAAGAGTTTGAAATAGTATTATTTTCTAATCTTTATAATAGACAGATAACAATTTTGAAATTTGTGTCTTAACACTTGCTTTTCGTGCTCTATCTTCTGTTTGAGAAGTCGTTTTTAGTCTCTTCTTTTTTTCCACGTAGAGCTACAAGGTTTTCTCTTTCCAATTCTAGTCCCTAGTCTATAGCGTATTGCTCGCCTAGATTCATAATTGAAGTAGAAATTAAGTTTCGATCACGTTGTGAAACTCAGAACAGCGACGGTAATGCTACTGATATGCGTTTAACTTTTTCCTTGTACTAAAGATGGTCTCCCAATTTTAGCGTTTAAGTTACCAAGAATAATTGTTTACAGCAACTATCATACGTCGTAATGAGACGCACACTTCCTAAATGGCTGCAATGTCAGTATTGTTCTTGTTCAAATTCTTCACTTATAGTTGCACTAATGCTTAAAATAAAAATAAATGTATTTATTAGTTGAACATCTTTTTGAGAATTTTTAATGTGTAAGAATATTTTTCTACAAGCTCTGATATAAGGAGATAAGTTTATTCGATTATTAAAATAATTATTCCAAAGAATACATAATATTTGATTGTTGAAAAATAGATTTTTGACTATCTAATGAATAAGTACTAACTACCTGTTTAACTGAGTATTGAAAAACTGGTCCTTAATGTATTACTAATATAATACAAAAACAACATAAATTAAACTCAATTTAATTTATTATTTTAACTTTTTTTCACAAAGTGCTTTAAGCAAAACAAAAGAGCTGATATACGAACTCTATTTTGATTGATTATTATTTTCTTGATACAAACAAATATGAGTGCATGATTTATTACTCAAATTATTTTTGTTTTTCAATTGAATAAAAAGCAGATGCACATTTTATATTTGAAAAAGGCAAAGTTTCTATCGTTTTTGTACATTTTAGATGCATAACATTGAATATAAATGTCATTTGTAAAATCTTTAAAATTATAACAATTTGATCAAACTTTTTGCCATAAATCCTAAAATATGCCCAAAATCCTATTGGGATTTTCTTTTTTTAATGATATTGAACAAAGGTAAAATTAAGATGAATAAAAAAATACTAATAAAAAACGCTGACCCATTAGTGAAGCTTAGGGTAGAAAACTACTTTTTCGCTTTATAACATCGAACACGCGTGTCTCAAAAATTTGTCATTATTTACTATCGATAATGCTCCATAAAAGGCTTACATAAGGTTCAAAGTAAAAAAATAGTTTAAAAAATAAAAATATTCCCAGAGTAACACAGCTGGATGCAAAAATGAGTCACTATCTTTAAAACTCACCAAAAAACTAAAACCAACGACATGGTGCTGGAGGCGACCGGCGAACCAACGGGTAATGGTAAAAAAAAATTCACAGAGATCTGGTGAATTCCATGATAATTGTGCTACAACAATCAATGCTGTCATGCTTTTATATTCTTTCGTAACGATCGTTACAATCTTATTGCTCAATATTTTTTTTTTATTTAGCTCCTACATATACATGAATAAATATCTTTACTTTTTGCCAAGGAAGTCTTTAGATGGAGTGCGCCAGGAGAGACAAAAAAAAGAACACACATATACCTCACCCTTACAACACAGAGTGTATTCAATATGCATCGACCTATAAAAAAGCAAACAGGCCGAGATCTGGTATATCTTTGAATTCGTAAGCTCTATGTCAGCAACCAGTTTCATTTCAACTGCATTGTGTAAATGGAGGTGTATGCCACTTCTACACACAGTGCTGGATTTGTCTAATAAAGCTTGAATGTAGGCAAAATCGCTTCCTATTTTCTTTTAATTTTTAATGTTTACCACGGCATTTACTAGAATTTAAAAAAACGAGAACTTAATTGTTTATTGAGGGCAACTCAGTAATATCTACATCTGCCCTAGAAAATTTCCAAACACACTTTTGGTGATCGAAATTTTTAATCAAAACGTTCCGCAAGTGACTTGTTAGAAGATTGCATCATATGGAACACATCACGTATTTTAAATCGTTGAGCAGTTTCGGTGACAATCAAAACAGCCGCGGGAAATAGCGCAGTCCAACCCTGTACATCAACAGAAATATAGCGCAGAGCGTGCGGAAAGCGGGAAACGTAACAATTTAAGTTAGATTCGTGTGTGCTGCCGATTTATCGTTGCCAGTTAAATTAGAAATGTGTGCCACAGTTGCCGGCGACGCATTATGCTTGAAGCAACAATTTGTTTGTTTTTTTATTATTTTTGTTGCTTTTTTGAGGACACACAACAGCATTTCGTATAGTGAAAGATTGCAAATGGAGATGCAAAAGACCGTATCCCTCAATCAAACTGTGTCGTAGTGTTTTTCTCTGTGGGATACCATTTTGTTAGCCAATTCGATGTGCAAGTATATAGAGCTGTTGAATGGAACAGCAACAATTTCTGACTCGATAGTCTCCTTTTTCTAATGCTTAGAGGCTTCTTCTTCTTCTTTTTTTATATTATAAAAAGAGAATTCCCCTCATAAAATTCAATAGTCTATGACTGCAGCATTTTCTTCACAATACAGTGGACAGGTTAGTGTGCTCACGGTTGCAAGGAAATCGCTTTAGGAAGAAGAAGAAAAAAAAAAAGAAGATTAAATGCAGTAATCGAACGGTTCATTGGAGCGAATAGAATTCATCTTATTCCATGCGTATAGTATAGTAGAGACAAATTCCACCATTAGAGGGGGTTTGAATTGCAATGAAAACACAAGTAATGAATGGTTCAAGATAATGTTTTCTTTATGGCGATATTAATTTGAAACTTGCAATTTAGGCTAATGCTTAAACTAGTTTGAGATTATATAGGTCGTGAGTTTGCTGGATTTTGTTTTGTTGGGAGGCATAATAGCTGTTTAAAAAGTAATTTTCTGACTTGTTGACATATTGGTAGCCTAATTTTTTTGAATGCTTCGTTTAAATTGATTGGTTTTTTATTTTTTTTTTCTCCCATAGTGATAATTTAATATTAATTTTTAATAAAAAAATTACTTCATTCTAATTTTAATTTTTATAAATAGATATTTAACCTACGGCTATAAAATACTAATTATTATTAATTATTTTAAAAATCAGAACAAATGTGCATTGAAAAATTAAAAAAAAGTGCAAATTTGTGGTACTTCCGATACAAAAGTGATATTTCGGAAGGTTTTGTATGAAAAGAAGAAGATTTTGTTTAAATTACTTAACTTAACCTAAGTATAGCTAATCCTCAACTTCTGGCGTTTACAGATTCCAATTATCTTGATTCTAACAAAAGTTATATTCTTTACGACAGCGGCATACGCACATAAAAATGTCTTGAAAATGTGTTTTCTTAACGTTTCATGATGTTTCATGATAAAATAGACTAATTCTGAAAAAAAATATGTCTGCAGAAGTGTAAAATGATTAGCCTATTTAATGGTAGAAGATCAGAGTAGAATACTTATACCCATTTAGGAGCTGGCACCTGAAATTTGTTAGATTCAGGGTAAAATTTGATGTAAATCTACCAAAATGTATACTATGTATTTTGTTTAAAGAAGAATTATTTGAGTGTGTTTTTCAGTCGAACAGGGTTACCACATTCTGAGCTTTACAGTTTTTATTTTTTTAATTATTATTTGTTCATTTTTTAATAAACCAAAAAGTTATGATGCATAAAGTGACGTACCTTTTTTTTCATTCAAACAGGGTTGCCACGTTGATGTACCCCCTTTAGAAATGGCAACTCTTGCATTTGACACTAATTTAAATCTCTAACCTGATGAGCAAGAAATCCGACGGTCGCCGCTTGGACAAATGAACTTATAAATATCATGAATTCATTCATTGTTATAAAAACTATAAGAATAAGGTTGCGGACTATTTGTCGTTTCATCATGCAAGTGCCAAGTCAAGTGCATATCTTATGTGAACTGAATAAATGTTTATATAAAATTAAAACAACACCACAATCTTGGTCTAATAAATCATTCATATTCTTTCATTTCAGGAACCCGGCAACCAACATTAATTGATATCAATTTTCATGTGTAAGTGCACCTATTATTTAATTTTTTTTTTTAATCCCAACCACTCCTTTAAAATGTTTGCTTATGTTAAATTAATGAATCTCACCAAACAAGTTGCCATTAAGCAACTAGACTCGCTTTAATATAATTCACTCAGATGCCAATTAGAATGCTTAATTATTATTGTATCTGAAAACGCATGAGAAAATTGCAATCTAATTCCGTCCGTCCAACCCAAGACTCTATTTAATATTAAAAAAAAAAAAACAACTAGAAGAAATACTTGGCCTGCATCGTGGTGAATTTGTAAATAAAATGAATGCGCCATGCACCTGGCCGGTCTTGTTTGACTTGTTCAGCTACCAGGAAAGAATTTTAATTTGTTTTCATTGTTTTTTTTTTAATAAAATATTATAACATCGAGCCAAAGTATCATGACAAATTATATTACACGAAAATTTATTTAAATATTCCGAAATCACCGTTATGCGTGTGAAATAGTAGCCGGACCAAGCAAGTGTCAAAAAAATAAAATGAAAACTCACCTTTGCCGTTGCCCTGTTGACTGTTAATCTTTTTTTTTCAAAATGACAGCAAAAACGATTGTTGTCAATTAAAATTTAAATTAGCTTTTGACTTTGCTGGAACTGTCACTTTCGTTTTCACTGTCATAATTTGAAATGCAAAACGTATTCTGATTTGATATTTTTTTTGTTTTTGTTTTTTTTTTTGTTTTTCTATAAAAAGTTAGGATCGGTACTTTTGCTGCTTGAATTGTTAATGACTTTGTCGCCCTAAATAAGTCTATTCATTTGGACAATCCATACAATTAATATGGAGAAAAAGGAATTTGCATAAAAGAGTATTATGCTTTGACAGTTAATTACTTCAACTGAAACAAATGAAATGCATTTAACCTTCTAATAATGGTGATCGACATTGAATTTTTAAAACTATTTACCAGCACAAAATAAAAAAAAGAGAAATTTTTCAAAGCGAATTAAAATTCCTGAAATGGTTTTAATTTGCTTTTAAGTACTTTAACTTGTTGAAATCATCTGTCATTGAGGAGACTCGCAGTTATTGATGACAAACCATATAAATATCTCTTCATTCACTACTTTCGCTTTTGTTTCGGACGCAAAAAAAGGTGGACAAAGTAAGACTCCATCTGTCATCGGCGGCGGCCAGTGGCATATGGCGGACGTCCATGTCTGTTCTGTCAGTTTTCATACCACCTCCATGATCGAAATGCTGTTGTCCAGTGCTGCCATAAGTTCAGTTTTATTTAAGGTAATACTTGCTGCTTGTAGTATAAGAGCAACCATATAGAATGATTTATTTGTCCATTTGAGTCATTTGTTTGTTTTTGGATGAGGCTAAGTAGCACATGGCATTGGACCTTTTTTTTCTTGGAAGGTTTCATTGATTTCTTTGGCTATATTGTGCACATTAATAGCGAACAAGCTCTATAATAGCTTAAAGCTATCGTACTGCCTTTCATTTTTGAATTGGCGTTTAGTTAATTATTCAATTCGAATTCAACAACAAAGAAATTGTGGTTATTGTTGTCTATTTTGCAAATAAATAAATACAGTTCAGGGCCCTTACTGAAATTCCAAATAATGTCTCAAAAAATCAAAAGTGGGATGGGGTTAGACTGTCATGGTGAACAAATTCTATTAATCTTTGAACAACATAATAGCTTGAAGGTACTACCACCAGCATGGCTGTTTTCACCGAGCTATAACCACAAAATTAATAAAAATACTCAAAATAAACTGTGACCATAAGATTAAAGTCTGCTAAGTTTCAATTTTTTAGGACAAATAGTTCAGCTTAAATTAAATATTGATTGTTTAGAGAGCAAAACCTTATGCTAGTTCAGCTGAAAGGAGGCACGGGTTAGAATTAAGCTAGAGACTTCAAACTTTGACAATATTTTTAAAATTTATTTTCAACCATATAAGCCTTTGGAAGCATACAAATTACATTTTTTTTTTTAAATAACAACCACCCTAATGAACATAAGAGGGTGGCAGTATGTTGAGACGGAAGAGGATTTATATAAATTTTATTGTGTATGCCCAAGCCCAAAACCATCCCAAGTATGTATCAGAGGCCATAGCCTAAACGGATGGGGCGATTTACTTCAAACTTGCTATGTGATGTTTTTTGGAGACTATCCCCAGACTTTTTTAATTTTTTTTTTTTTGACCAGCAATAACTCTACCTGTCATATACCGGTTTTAGAAAAACTCATTTTTCTCAAAAACGGTTCCTACGATTTTGATTAAAAAAATCATTATCATTTTTTTGGATAAGGTCTATCTTTAAATGAAAACCATTTATTTCAAAAACCGTTATTAACGGTACCTGCCATAAAATCGATCAATTTCAATCATTTTTTTATATGAAAGCTTTTAAGTTGAAGTAATAATGTTTTGTAAAAAAAAAATCGAAAATTGTTTTTTTGGATTTAAAAAAAAATTTAATTTTTTTTGGAAAAATCATTTTTAATTTAGTGTTTAGATGTTCATAAATAATATCTTAAAAATGAAGTCCTTGAAATGAGTCCTTGAAAAATTTTTTTTTCTAAAAATGTATTAATATAGAAAAAAAAATTATAAACTAAAAAGTTAAAATTAGTTTTATTCTTTTCACACATATTCCACTTTTATTGTAAAAATATATAACTCAAGCAAAACCCTATATTTCGTTAATTTGTAACATATTTATTTATTTTTATAAACTTTATATAAGAGGCCTTAACGTCTATAGTAACTTTAACCTAGAGAGCAAGTACGTGTTACCCAGTCGTGCATTTTATTTTCTTACGAATGCATAACTTGATAAATAATACCTATACACATATGGTATATCGCAAGTAAAAAATTGGGTAATATACAGTCACTTGCTGAGTTGACAAATTTTCAATAACATTGTCGGGGCAAAGTGCATTTATGGAATATTTTTTTCACAGTCATAATTTCCAAGAGAAATAAGGTACAAAATACAAGTCGCAAGTACATTTTGCATTAAAAAAAATAGCCTAATCCAACCTCTTCTTGCTGCACCGTTCTCATACTTATGTGACAATAAATTTCGATTCTTTTACCGATATTGAAATCGAGACAAACAAACAATGTGTCTAATTTTGTTAAAGTCGTAGTCGAAGGTCATCATAGCTATTGTATTTAGCAAATTGATCCATTCCAACCCTTTTTTGTCTACAAATTGATGAAATTCAATAACCATGCACTGTCATTTTATTTAAAAACAAAAATTATTATTATTAATTTGAACTGACCAAATACATTCTTCGTTTTCACTTTTTATTACAATACACCCACCAAATTGTGGTCAAAAATGAATTTATGTGTCAAGTAAAATGGCTTTTTGAAGTGAAGGACAACTGTTTTCGTTTTGCTGAGTGACACATCTGTTATAAAAAGTGAAGTTTAACAAGCTTTCTGGTTACAACATATTTTTTTTGTGTCTTTTTATTAAATAAGAAACAAAACAAAAAAAAAAAAGTTTATGAAACATGTCTGTGAAAAATATTTTTCCACACAAAAAAAAAAACAAAAAGTAGGAAGAGAAGACAAATTGCTTATTGTTGCCGCCTTTCATTCACAACATCCGGTTAAAAGGTTTTTCGTGTCTTAGTCAAAATCAGCAAGACCGTTCATAAACAAACAGAAACACACGGACCTATCCCAATTTCCAGGTTCATTGAAGACCAACTCCCTTCTCATTCTCAATGTGATGCCAACCGGATACTTTTTATACCTTCGCCACTTCTAGACATGGACATCAGGGCATATGGGTGCGGTTTCAATCTTAAGAGATTTTTTTAACAATATAAAATACACCAACAGGTCGCATGTATTTACTCATAAATTTATCCAACATCGTGTTTATCTTTTATGTCTTCAATTTTGCATCTTTTTAATCTAGTACATTGTTCCTTTCGCTTTACTGCTTCATTTCCCCCGATTCCCGCTATGCCCGGTTGAGAAGAAGGAAGGTGAAGAGTCATTTGGAAAAAAACCCTGTGTAAGATTTTCACATCCGAAAATTCGGGCGGAACATTTGTGTGGGTGAATCTGGTGGTAAAATAACTCGAGCCGCTAAGGTGTTGGAACAATTTTCCGGCCAACAGCCTATTTTCTATTTTCTTCCGGTAATTCGGTATCGGAAGATACCGTGTACAGTGCGTAGCATCAAATCCGAAGAAATCTTGAAACACGGTCTAAAAGTTCTTGAATACGAATAACTTCAACAAAAAACTTTGGTTTCGGTACCTAAGAAAAAACCGATTTGGATATCAAATACGATCGTTTCATTAGTACCTACCGTTTGGATTTCTTCGTTGTTTTGGGACGACCAGGTAACAATATAGCTCAAATATAACGTATCGTTGGATTCCCTCACCGCTTGAGTAATGAGGATGGCATGAAGTGGGTTCAAACATAAATACGAGGGAATCATTTATAACAGCAAGAAACAGTTTCTAGCTGCATTCAACTACCCTAATTCTATGGTTAAAACAGTTCTAAGAACTTCAAAGTAGCCTAATGAAAGGTAGATTTAGCTGATTGAAGATTTCTTTTTGTTGTGATAGTACAGGCTGGGAACCTTAAGCTTTGAACTCTTATTACAATATTTTCAACTCCCACCGTATCTCTTGTGAAACCATAAATATCCCTTAGAAAAACTTCATGAAACAAATAGAAATGACCAAGTTGCTGCTGCCTTTAACATATATTTTTTTTTCTTCATCCCGATGCCAATGCACTGATGGGTATCACACTTCATCGGTTACTTGGACTTTGGAGCCTCCTTTGTTTCTGTTTTTTTTTTTTCATTTTGTAAATGCAACTTCCAATGCCATAATTGATGCGAAACTTCTCTTCTTTTATTTTTGCTGTGTCATGTTGGCTCTGTGGCATTAGCAACTGCTTACAAAATCGCAATAAATCTCTTCAGGCTAGCGCAATTCCAAGGTCTGTCATAATAATACTTCGACTTTTTAAACTTTGATGCAAAGAAGATAATATTATCTGCCATCTGATTGAATCCCTCCATCAGTGAATGGAAGAGAGGTGTCTTCTTTGGTTGAATAGTGTTTGTGATATGTGCGATCGTATCTCTATAAAACCCCATCTCCCTATACAAAACGAGTATAGGTATTGTGAAATGTGTTAGCATCTAAATGCATCATTTTGCAGCAATGTGGTTATTTGCATGCATCTAAATCAAGCGAATTACAGTAAGCAACAGATGATATTTCATGTTTCTTCTTATTTTGCTTCTTGGTTTTTGTATTTATATAAAAAAGCGAACGAAACAAAAAAAAACATATGCTTCATGCTTTATGATGCAATACACTACTTTGGGGGAGTTTTTGAGCCTTTTGTTTAGTTTAATTGTGACGAAAACACACATGTTACAAATCATGCATATATTTTGAGTGAACCCAAGGGTAATTAAAGTTGCTTGAAAGTAATACAAGCGTATTATTAAAGAGAGACAATTAAATGAATTGAAGTAATGCAGAGTTTTTTATACAGCTTTAAGGATTTATAAACAATAGCGCGTCGAAATTCAGTTCTGGAAAATGATTCCGCTGCTTTAAGATAAGTTTTTTCAGTACGAGATCATTCCAGAACTTCTAACACATGCTTTTCTCAATCTTTATGCCAACAAAACTCTAGTGTCATGCAATTTGCTTTTTCAACAGGGACGCTACAAAAGTAGAGCGACAGGGACAGCAAACGACGCCATATTTCTTGCCGCTCTTTTGACATTTCTATTCAGTAAGGTTTGCCATTTCATGCGTACGAGCCAACAATTAGTCGAAATTATTAAAATTTACTACCGAAAATCGGAGTCAGTGGCTCAACGTTAAGAGCGCTACGTCCAATTTATGGTCGTCATAATTGTCCTAGCAGACGATCTGGTGGAAAAATTTGAATCTTCAGGGACAGTACACAATGTTCCCGTGCCAGTGATACAAAGAAGTGCCCGTAGTGTCGAGAATATTGCTGCCGCTTAGGCTTCAGTTGCAGAAAGCCCAAGTGTGTCTATCACACGTCGTTCTCAAGCGTTGGGCATCTCTGTGACGTCGTTGTGGCGAATTTTGCGAAAAGATCTTGGCCTACAACCTTACAAGATTAAATTGACACAAGAACTGAAGCCGCTTGGCCACCAGAAGCTTCGTATGTTCGTGAATTGAGCTGAGCAACAACTTGAAAATGATTCGGATTTTCATCGAAAAATCATCTTCAGCTTCGTCAATAAACAAAATATGCGGTATTGGTCAGGCAGCAATCCACACGTATTCCATGAGTCATCATTGCATCCCGAAAAAAGTTACGGTTTTGGTGTGGTTTATGGGCTGGCGTCGTCATTGGGCCATACTTCTACCGTGATGATCAAGACCGGCACGTTACTGTGAATGGGGGTCGCTACCGTTCAATGATAACCGAATATTTTTGGCCCCAATATGGACTTGGAGAACATGTGGTTCCAACAAGACGGCGGCGTGGCGCCACAAGCCACACAGCGAATGTCACAATCATTTTATTGGAAACCAAGTTTGGAGAACTTGTTATCTCACGAAATGGTCCAGTCGCTTGGCCGCCTCGGTCGTACGATTTGACGCCGTTATACTATACTTTTACAGGAATAAAGAATTTTATTGATATCCAAAACTTTTGTAGCGCTCTTATTGAAAATCCCTTTAGTTAAAATTATTATTTTAAATCTTGAATTGCAACAAATTTACAGATATTTCGGGCAGATGCTTGCCAAGAAACCATTGAACGTTGATATCATAAAGTTTGATAGTGTGGAAATACTCACTTATATTCTGTTACACTTTCATAACGATTCTTCAATAAAAGCTAAATTTAATCTTCAATTTAGATCGGATTAACATATCAGCAGAAATAACTAATTTTGAGTTGATTCAGCAATAAAGAAAACTGAGCCTTAAAACATTTTACTAAAAAAAAAGTGAATATCTGCCATATCTCTGAACAGAAAATCTTCTAATAAAAAAGCAATCGTCATACCGCTTATAGTCGGGGAGCTTGTAAATGTTTTGAAAGCATCAATTTTTTATATTTTGTTAAGCTGTTCATCAATTGGCAGTTGTCAGCCGGCTTCTTCGTGGTAAAAAATAAAAGAAGAAAAGCGGTATATCGACAAATTCTTACTACCAATGTACAAGAATAGGTTTTTTCAACGATAACGTTATTTCATCCATATTTTAAGGTTTTAAGAGTCTGTTGCACCAAGATGTCCCCGGGTGACAACTGCGAGAGGATGATTTTTGAGGTCTACGAATAAAACTTAACAGAATTTTAAAAAAATATTGGCCTTGCTTGCACGAAGTTTGCAAAACCTTCAAAAGCTATTAGCTTTTGGCAATATTGAAGTGAAACTTAACGTTAATGGGATGTCTCGCTTATTTGGAACATGATGTTAAAAAAGGCTATGAATGTTTAAATATTGAAATGAAAGGGAAAAAATTGAGCTAGAAAAGACAATCCACATGCGTGTTGTGCAGCTTTAGAAAAAATCTCGGCACCCAACTGTGAACATTTCTGGTAGTACGAGTATAACGATGGAATTGTTTTATTAGAGGAATCCAACTGGTTATTCAGCTAGAACATTGTCGTTTGAAAAAGTAATCAAACCACACGCTTTTCTGGCATGGTTAACTCATCAAAAACCAAGACCTTGATACTGACTCTCTCAACTATTTCCTATGCTCGTAAAGTTAGCAGAAATGGAGGGGACCTACAATTTTTTTCCTTCCGGTTCCGAACGGCTAGCTAAGATGCACTTTTCTTGACAAGCAGTACTCTTTGAGGTTTTATCAAATCCTTGCCAGAGGTAGTACCCCTAAATAAAAACAAAATGGTTTAGGCTGGAATATAACCCAGACCTCCTGGAGCTGGAGTCTTACAGATTTGCTAAAAAAAATTTGTTTAACATCGACTCGGAAAGAGAGCGAGAGCATTAGTTTGTTCATCATCGAAGAACACATCTTCACTTGCTCAAAACACTGTGCAGTAACGTAAAATTAAGAGAAAACTGCACTGCTAACAACATGGTTTTTCATGCGAATTAACTACAGAATTGTAGGAATCAATAATGAGGTATATAATTTATATTTAAACAGTAGACAACAGTAGTAGACATGACATTCCTTCTCAACCCACTGAAATTATTCTTGTTCTTGAGGTCAAGATATTAGCGGAATTTTTTCACACTGTCGCCAACCTTGAAAATAAATTATCACCTTTAATAACAACTGCCACAGATTTACTTCGTTTTAATCTTATTTTTAGAAATGATCTTACAATTTCTTTAAAGTGAGAGTCAGGTTTTAACATTCCGCACTAATTAAATTCGACTTGTCAATGCTTGATGTCATTTACACACGATTAAGTCATTATCTATGGCACTTTTTTATTCAGCGCCGCCGTCTAATTACAAATTCAAATTGTCTTCCAAGATATCATTGGGACTTGAAAAATAAAAAAAAATAATTCAAGAAATTACTATATTTTCACATAAAAATTGTATCAATTGTGATGTTTAGATGGAAGAGTTTCATATAACAACCTAACAGTGTATACACCACATCTCACTTCGCGTGCTAAAAGCATTCAACTCATAATGCATCTTTTCTATTCATCTGGGCGTATCAGTTTTTTACACGCTTTTATGGTAAAATCAGCTGCAGTTATTTTAGCTACTAACTACACTTCTGCGGTTCTACTAAGCGCACGTGAATTAATTTCACTTTTCACTCGGTGTGCTCTTGTCATTGAAAATTGAATCCAAAGCTGGAAAAGAAGAAATCAGAGCATCTTTTTATTGTTTTAATGCCATAACAAATAATCAAAAAAAAAGGCAACAAATAAAATAACTATCTTTTCGCAAATTTATCTATGAAATTGCTTGTTTGTCAGATTGTGAATCATCTTTTAGCTTTACGCAGTTGCATGTTATATGAGTTTAGAGTAAACAAATATAAACAATGCTGTGCTGAAAATTCTGCACCAAGTATTTATTTTTACTTGCGATATATGTATGTACTATAGGGCAAGTTTAGGATTCGTAAAAAAAATTGAGCTGGAGTGCAATGAAAGTGGGCCTCGCAATTCTGTCTGTATTTCTGGGTATACTTAGAGCTACAGCCTAAGCCTCCGAAGCTATTTTCTTTCAATTTGGTGTTTAAGGGTCTTGGGCAATTTCCTAGAGGCGATATTGAAATTTTTTTTAAGTCCAAAATTAACCGTAGATACCTGCCATATAATTAATATCGAAAAGTTGAATTTTCTCAAAAATGGATCTAACAATTTTGATTCGTACTTTTGAAATTAAATAAAAAAATAGAAATGTTAATAACGGTACCTGTATGGTAGGTAACGGTTTTTTAAAATTTTTAGTTTCTTTTAATAAAGTTTTTTTTTTATAGGGAAGCTTCTTAATAATCTTGAAATTATTTGATATCAAAAATTTCAAAAATAATTTTTGAATTTCTTAATAAAATTTTTTTTCAATCTGAAATTTACTTAAAATGTCGCACAACTTAAATTGCAGTTGGAATCCGAACCTTACTAAAATTGAACTCTTTATAAAGGTTTTTAAACATTTTGAACTTTTTGTGCTGAATGGGGCTTCAAAAGCAGATGGTTCTCCATAGAGAAATACTAATCATAAATATTAATTGACATAGCCGAAAATCTTTGTACCCTGTAGATGAAAAATTGAAGTATCTGATAGTTTCCTCAAAACAAAATCTGAATTTTTGAAATCATGTAAAAGAAAAAAGCATTGAAGCCAAAAAAACAATTTGTATGTTTTGATTGTTAAATTCAACCTTCAAAGGTTTGTTTTACCTGTTATTGAATTTAAAATACAGGTCTACTAAATTTTGTTTGCACTGTCCTGTATACATGTACATATAAGGCTTTTTCATTTTTGAAAAAAAAAAAAAACTAAATTAAAGGCAAACACGCAAGTGAAATTGAAACAACAAAAAAAAAACAAAAACAAAAATATGAAACTTGCATTTTTTAAGTCATAAACAGATAAAAGATACAACTCAAGTGTGTACACCAAATAAGCAATACAAAACCCCAAGATTCATTGCAGACTGTGGCCACTCGAGAAAAAAAAAAACAGTAAATTGTCGGAATGCCTTGATGTATCAGCAGAAAGCCTCTTTGAACACGATAAATTCCAGACTCCTTTTGGAATAAAAACGAAAAAATTAAAGAACGCACAACAATTTCCCCATAAAACCACCACATTCAATTGAAACACAACGCCCAGCTTCCGTTCGGGAGTCGTTTTCATTTTTGTATTATATTTGTACGTCGTTTATGGTGTGGAATTCAGTTTTGTAAGTGAGACGATTCATTAAATTTTTTTGTTATAAATGTTTGTTCCACTAAAAAAATTAAGAAATGCAATATGCTACCAAAATGGCTTAAGAAACATTTGCGTATGATACATAAATATTGCTGGATCTTGGGTATACTCGTAAAATTACATATTTTTCATAATTTAAATGAAAGAACGTGTCTGGAAATTAAATAGATATCTACAATAGGTGCAGACAATATTGTAATTTGAATAATTGGATCACACATATAATGACCTTAAGATATTAATAACATATAAATAATTTGTATTGTTGAAAAAATTTTAAACGTTGCATTTTCTAAACATGTTTTATTTTATATCTTAAAATTACTTCGTTGCACCGGTAAGGCCGTAAATAAGGCTGAAAACATAGCCGTATTCAGGGGAAGAAGAGGTTATGGGACTTAAGCCTTTACATTGAAAAGCATTAGTAAGTAACAGAATAGCTGAAAAAATCGCGCGATTTGCTAATATTGTTCTGTTGCCTTGCAGGCACCTTAAAATTTGTAGTGAATGCAACTTAAAAATTCAAGCGGACTCTATTCTGAAGGGCAGTATAACTATAACTGTCCTTGTTGCAAGGAAATTGTTCAGGACACAATGCAAGTATTTGTGTAACAGTTTGTTGTAATTTTTTAAAATAAAATGTATTCCTAAAAAAAAATAAATAGGGGTTTAATTCCATTTTTACAAAAAAAAAAGTCAAAACAATTTGGGGCCTTGTTTCATTTATTTTTGGAGCATTTTTTCATTTCGTTGGGGCCTTATTAAATTGGGGCATAATTTCATTATGAAATAAAACCCCATTTTCGGGTCTTACTTCATTTATTTATTTTGGGGCCCTAATTCCTGGGGACTAATTTCGCGGAGCAATTATTTCAATTTTTTTTTAAATCATCAAAATTGGTTGAGTCGTTTAAGAGAAAGTCAAAAATGAAGAAATCGGTTCTATGGGAGGTACTGTTAGTAGAATTTTTACAAACATTTGATTTATTTCAAAAGTATGACCTTACTCACAAAAGCAGACACAAAATTTTTTTTATCAAAATCGTTAGAGCCGTTTTTGAAAAAAAGTTAAATTTTCCTTAATGGTTATATGACAGGTACCGTTAGTTTCGGTCCTAAAAAAAACTTTCAATTTCCCCTCTAGGGAATCACCAAAGGCCTTTAAACACCAACTTTCAAGAAAATCGATTGGGGGGAGACTTCCCTTATCATTGGGTACTAACTTCAGTCACAAAATAATAATAATCTTTCGAAGAGCTTGCTTACCCGCTGCAACTGGCAGCCGCTTAAAGTGTTATTTTGATGCCAAAACTCTTCAATTCCTTGTAGCTGAGAGTTTGATTACTTTTTTTTCTTTAATCATATGATCATCAACAATGTCGATTACATACTGGATCGATACTCTTCTCTTAGAGTATGAATGCTTATATTAGCATTCATAAGTTTAAATACAGTAATCCCCCGACAATGTGAACTAATTAAAACAAGGTGTTTTCGGGATTTAGAGGGATTCACATTATTAAACTGGTTATAACGACTTCCATACATTAATTAAAATGTAAAGTAATTATGAAAAGCAAAGTTTATAATTTCCACAATCATTTTTTACAATTTCACAGAGTAAAAATAAATATACGGTAAAGACGACACTCACTGAAGAAGTATACCTTTGAACTTTCAATGTAACATCATATCAAAGAACAATCAAAATGCGTTCTCTAGAGCTTCCCCCTTCAGAAATTATGTATATACAAATAACAGTTAGCTAGTACTTTTAATATCCCTAAAAAAAATGAATTCTTTTTTCTAAAGAAATTCACATTATAGAGTCTGAAAATTTTCTAAGTTCACTTTATAGAGATGACAATGTTAGGTTTTGGCGATTCACATTTTAGAGAAATTCACATTATCGGTAATTCACATTATCGAGGGACTACTGTGTATAGAATTTTCACATGAGTACTATTTACCAATAGTGGCTATTAATATACCTACCATTTAGCAAGCATTACATAGTTAAAGTTTGCTCTCTGGTCAATTGATCACAATATTTTCTAAAAACTCAAGCTAAAAATTTAGGAAATAATGGTAAGCTGTTTTTGATTCTAAAATACAATAAAGCTCAATTTGTCGAAAATTTGACCTTAAACCAGTAAATTTGCCGAAATTTCACAGCTATTAATTCATCTATGAAACAGAATTTGTTATTTTAAAAAATTCTAAATTCTACTATTATTCAAAAATAACAGTTTATTAATTTTCTTAAACAGAATTATTGTGTTTTATGTAAATCCATTAATCCCTCTTGATTAATAGAATTTAACCTAAGGGAAAAATACGATTAGAGCTTAGATTCATTTCGGATCATAGTTCGTTGACTGAATTTTACATAGTGGTTTTGTGCGGTATACCGCTAAAATATTACAAAAGACCAAAATTCCACACGATGGCGATTAGAATCACAACACGATTCAAGAAAAAATAATAAAATGTTATAAAATTCACTAAATTAAAGTTCTTTCACCTTTTTTTTTGTGTTACCCTGAATTTCACTTTCATTACCATTGTTGTTAGTGTGATGGTGGTCGTGTGTGAAGTCATATGGAATGCTGATGCTGACATTTTTACATAACCTCACTTTTTCACAGTTCAGACAGACCTTGGTGTGTTTGGTCGTTTGTTCGTTGTTTCGTTTGTAAAAATAAAAAAAATTATACACATGTTAGTTGTTTGGTATTGTTGTTTTCTGTTTCTGTTGACTGTCAGTTGTTGGACGTCAAATTCATGCACATTGTTTGTTTAATTACAAAAAAAGAAACACTGAACACATGAAATGAATATTGAAAAGTTTGATCCTATGTACTAATTGTTTAAGTAGTCGTTGCTGACGTCAATGTCTTTGTAATGAAGAGCACAACACTCTTCTTCGCAATTATAAAATGAAAATTCCAAAGAAGTCATTGCATTTTTTTTGGTGTTGGTTGTGTTTGCAGATGCACCCATCTTGTTTTGCATCAAGTATAAGTGAAAGTTTCATACTTGAATTTAATAAAAACGTGCTCAACTTTGACATTGAATAGGAAGTAGCTAAGTTTAGTGTTGTATTGCACTTGGACTTCTATTTACCATGAAAGTTTGTTAGCCTCACGAAAACCAACTTAAACAAATCATAAAGTAATTCGTTAGGTTGTGTTATTTGAATTTTCGGCGGCATATTTCATATTTTATTATGGACTGAAGTTTGAGGATGTTACACAGTTTTGGATACCAAAAAAAGGTATACTAAAAAAAGCAAAAGGGTCTGAAAAGATCTATCTCTGAGGCATTCCGACAAACCTTATTTTTTTTTTAATCTGCTGGCATATTATGTTCTATTATAATTGATGAGTGGTTCTAATACTATTTGGAATACGTAACATGTTACAATAGGCCTTTATTGAAAGACACTGCACAAACCCAAAATTTGTTCAATGGAATCAAATTGGTAGAACATCATGTGTATATACTGGTAGTATTTTAAATTATTATTATCAGTTGGTACAACATCCTTAGTTAAGTATCGATAATGCAGTTCGTAGTTTATGTAAATATTACTTTAATAAGAAATATTCAATTGATACACAATATCCAGTTGTAGTAAAGCTCACAAAATAAACAGAATTCTTTCTTTAACTTTAGTGAAAGTTCTACTAATTTTCTAATTAAGAGAATTTTGTATATAAGGTAATTTCACAAATGTATCATCTTAATCAATAATTCTAAAATTGCTATAAACATTGTTGTAGTGTAGCTCACGAAGAAGAGCCGGTAACTAAAAACATTTTCAGTCACGGCCTGTAATGTTTTTTTTATGCTTTTTTTTGGATATGGGTTAAACATTAGCAAAAAAAAAGCAAATTTAGACAGAAAAACTAAAATTGAATAAATTATTTGTAGAATTTGAGGGAAAAACTGAAATTAACATCGATGTTAAATACAACTAACAGCATCAATTGTGTCAAAGATTGTGTTAGTCGGCAAAGTCTTACCATCAAACACTCAAGAATTTCTTACATTTTTCAAGTGAACTAGCATTTATTTTTTGTTTCGTTAAGGTAATATTATGTCAGAATCTACTTCTCTTCCTAATGCATATGCATTTACAACTTCTCTGTGCTTTCTTTGATTAGAAAGAAGATTCCATTTGGCTTTTGTAACAGCTTTTTAATGGAAACTTTTTCAAATAAAACGCTTAAGTTGTAATCTCTTCTATTGCAGAAATCGGAGGGTTCTATTCAAACTTTAGTTTTGTTCTTGTATCTTTTTTGTAGAACTCGCCTCATCTCTTTTGCCTTAATATTTATGGAAAAATAGAATCATATCAATCGATACTTTTTGTTTTGTCAAATGTCATCGTGGATTTGTGTTTTCGAAATGTGTTTTTCTTACATTTTTCAAATAATCCACTCAATTTTAGTTTCTTTCTATGTAATAACTTCACCTCTGTTGCTCTTTTACCCATTTTATCCTATTTCAAGTTTGTTTATTAAGCGTAATAGAAAGTAATAACATTTTTTTTTTTAAATTTAGTCCAATGTGGTTTTTTTTGGGGGGGATTTCCTACGACTCCTTTCAAGAACCTACTTCTAGTTTTGTGTTAAAGGCCCCAGAGCCACTTAAAAGTTTTAAAGTTTTTCTATTTTTTTTTTTTTGTTTTTTTCAAATACATGATTAAAAAAACAAATTAAGTTGCTTTTAAGTAGAAACGTCCAAGAGCTTACAAATTTTGATACAGGCAATTTTTATTTCCTGTTTCAAAGCAGTCATAAAGCGGCCTAAAAGCCTAATTAGATTCATGCAATGTTTACCAGACACCCTGTTTACAAGAAAGAATAAATTGTAATTGTATATTTAATATTTTTTTTTTTTCTATTTTTAATTACAGGTCACTCTTAATCTCTGCACGGCTTTCTTTGATCTATCAAAAAGCTGAAATTAACGTCTAAATAAATGTAAGTAAACTCTCAAGTCATTCTGTTCATTTCAATTTCAACATATAAGATTTTCATTTGAAAATAAAAAAACACACCAAAAATATGACTTTGAAAACATTTGAGATGCTTCACCAATATTATTGAAAAGAACAAACAACTTCCACATCCTTCATGCTTAAAGCACACTACTTTTGCAGACTCGTATAGATTTTTATCTAATTCTTAGTTATTTCCCAAAAATAAGCTGATGTGTACTCATATAGATTACATTTTTCAGTTCAATTAAATAAATGCGAAACCCATATAATTATTGCATATTCAAGTCGACACGCAACGATGCAACCTATATCACTCATTCATAATTGACCTTGATGGTCTAGTCTCTAGTTGGACAGGGCCAGAACAAAACAAACAAATAAACAACCGGCCGGCTGTTAATATGTTTCTAACGTAATTAAGTTTTTTTTTTAGTTTTGTTTTATGAAAAATGATGAACATAATGGAAATTAAATCAAGGAAAAATTATGTGAGATGACATGCTGATGCTTTAGACATTGTTTCACTGTTTTTGTTAGATGATCAGATATTTATAAATGACCTTTTACGTTAGTGGAAACCTTAAGCGTAGATGAGCGTTAATGAGTATTCCATAGTCACATATGTACGCTCCGGAAGGTCAAAGAGATACAAAACTCAGTAAAGGGCATTAGAAGTTATGATTTTCGGTACAAGAAACACCTATTTTTCTTCTTCTTCGTCTTCAGATAAGAATGCATTCGGTCCAATTAAGTTAAGTTGCACCTGAAGAAATTATCCTTGACAGACTTGTTTAGGCTTGACATAGAAAGTAGGGTTATAGCTGATCAGGGAGCATTCCCTCCGAGCATTGGGCGAGATGCATAGGAGAATCGATTGTTGCTGCAAGGCCACACAGGAAAAAGAGACATGAGAACATTTTAATGATCTACTGCTTTTCTAAAAAAAAAAACTAAATGGCTTTTTTAGCAGCAATCAATAACCGAGCGTTATTCACGGCTGATATCTAAGTCGATGGGTAAAATTAAGTATCAGTGACACCTTCAAATTGATCTGAAAATATCCCTTTATAATATGAAGAACGTGACATTTGCATCCATTGTAGGTTGCTTTAATAATAGTAACTAACTTATCTAAAATGCCCTTCCTACTTAAGGCAATCCAAATAAATTCTCTGTTGATAGTACCCAATGCTTTTTCAAAATCAATGAACAGCAGGTGAAGTGCTCAATAATAATCCGCAAGGTGTTAATGCGGTCAACACATGATGAACCAGGGCGGAAAAATGCTTGTTCAGCGTCGGGTGTGTCGTCTAGATGTTCTTTAATTCGCTCAAAAAAAAATTTTGCTGCTATCTTGGCAACCGCTGGCAGAACGCAAACCCCTCTCCAGTTTTCACACTGCATCAAATGTTCTTTCTGGGGAAGCTTGATAATCATTACAATTTTTTAATGCACCTTATTTGCCCGGACACTATTAAATTTTAAAGAACAATACATATCATCTGGTTTCATTATTTAGTTAAGTATTTTTTGTAAACATTTACTTTTTAAGTTGTTGACGAAAATGTTACTCATACGCCACAGTGACCGTCTTAGTTTAAGACTTTCAAAATTGATAAAACTTTTCTAATCGAAATTCATTATAAATTCTCAAATTATTTTTTCTTCCATTCCTCTACCTTTATATTCCTGTTCTCTCTATCAAATGCGGTAAAAGTAAATAGGACTCTTTTTTGCATCTCTGCTTCTAGCACAACCAAGCTGACAAACCTCAAAAATGTATTACCAAACACCAAGCCGCTCCGCAAAAACCGGTATTCCCGCAAAATGTAATGAAGCTACCACACCAAAAGTAGGTGAATGTAAAATCGATGTCCCGAATGCGGGTTGCTGCTGCTACAACATTCAACTCCATTTGTCAAATGCGTTGACATTTGTTTTTATTTTTATTTTTTTATTTTCAAAGAAAATGCACGTAAGACATTCAATTTAACGGTTTTCGTGTTTGCATCGAATGAAAATGGAATGTTACATGGGTGGGCATTGGCAGCATCAATAAGTATGCGGTTGCAGTAAAGTAATAGGTGTGATGTGTAAGCAATAATCCCAGCCCACTATACAACCTCTTCGATTGTTCGTGCAGCTTCCGATGCTCCCAAATGGGTGTGTTGGAAAATTTAAATTTTGTAGGTTTTTAATAGACTATTTTTATTTTTATGTTTTTTTGATTTTTTTTTTGTTACGAATTGGTCCCTTGAGAATGTGCAAGCTTATTTGTGACTTTGATTTATATTTTTGACAAGTGATGCAAAGGGAACTGAAATTTAAAAATAAAATCCCTGAATGAATTGAATGTATGTATACTTAAAAAATTGCTATCCACAATACTGAAGATGTTGTAAATCTAAAAGTAATCTCTCTGCAGTTCATTGAGTCCCTAGGAGTATTTCATGCATAGAAGAATTAAGTCTCGAGAGACGCTGGTAGACATTAATTTAGAATGTGTGAAAAAGAAATAAAAAGATTCAAATATTTGTATTCATTTAGTTAGTATTTAAAAAGATGTAGGCTTTATTGAAAAAGTTACTCACCAAGAGACTTTTGACTTGAAAACACCTGAAATATGCACTCAGGAATGTCAATTACTAAATGATGAAGATATTTCTCGAAATTAAAGGAAAAAGAATATAATTTTGGAAGTACTGCTGTATTTGGTTTTGTGATGTAATTTTTTTTTTAAATAATACATGAGCCTTAAATTAAATTCAAAGGCAAATAAGGATAAAACATGAATAAGTTCTCTCTGTTTTTCATTGGTGTTCCTATGGTTTTAAATACAGGATTTAGTGATGTATTTGGGAGCTAACTATGCATAATTTTCTATGCAATGACGTGTGTAGGCAAGGTAGTCAGTGGAATTTCATAGATATATGACCAATTTGTTGGCAGATTTTCATTCACACACTTTTTATCAACCAGGTTTATGAATAAAAGGGAGGAGTTGCAGTATTTGTGTAAAACACAACCTGCTCTAGTTTAAATGTTTTCACTTACGAAGAAAACACAAAGTTTTAAAGAGTATCTAGTAAGCCTTCCGGATTCTGCAAAAAAAATGTAGGTTGCCTGCATTACTACCAGCTAGGTTAGGTTAGTTTAGGTTAGGGTTGCTGTCAGGGAAACTTCTGAGACGAATGGCCGTGCTCGCGGCCACTTGTTTACCTTTCACTCTCAGAGGGCCTACCGTTGTAATTTTTTATTTCCTACTGAAGAGGACAAGTTTGGTTTTGTGGGAGCTTTCACCAGTCCACATTTGTTCGTTGAGAGCGGTTAGCATTAGGTCTATAATGATTTGAAGATGGTTTCCTGATACGGCAATGGTCACGTCATCTGCATATGCAATCACTTTGAAACCTTCCTCTTTCAGGTTAACTATTAGCTCGTTAACCACGATATTCCATAGAAGTGGGGATAGGACTCCACCCTGTAGTGTGCCTTGGCTGACAGATCTTCTTACAGAAAAATCTCCTAGCGTTAAGTTGATAATTCTGCTACTCAACATTAGATTTATCAACTCCCCAAGTGAGCTATCAACTTTCAAGTTCCTCAGTGCGTTTGTGATTGGAGGACTGCTGACTTTTTTGAAAGCAGCAGGAAGTATTCGGTAGTGCTTACCAAGGTGTGCAAGAAATCTACCGATTTTGCTTTTAGATTTGGTTCTATAGTACTACGCAGGTGGATATCAATCGATAGTTTTGAGTTTTTGAGAAGGAATGATGATAGGCTAATAGGTTTTAGATCATTCGGATTTACATGTGAGTATTTTCCCGCTTTTGGTACCAGCTTACTATACCCAGACGGACAGTTAGTCACAGTCAGTCATCGGTCTGTGCGTCTATGCGTCCATCTGTACAAAGAGCCACAGCCTAATCGGAATGATTTGATTAAAATTGGGTACATGTTACTTTTTTGTATTATCCAAGTTTTTTTTTTGAAAATCGCAATTAGAACGAAACCTCCCATATAACAGTATTAGATTTTTGGAAACGAAAATGGCTCTAACGATTTCCATTAAACTTGGTGTGTGTTATATTTATGACTGTGAGTGTTTTTTTCACAAAAAAAAATCGAATAATTTGATGAATACGCTTCTTTCGAAATTTCCCATAATTTGTTGTTATCTCTTTTTAAAGTAAACAAAAGCTTAAGAACTTTGGTTAAATTTGAAAATTCTTTACTTAGCAGATATGTCTCTGACCTGAATGCTTATTTTTCTGTGAAAATGTCTCCAATATTTCAGAAAAGACATAAAAAGTTCCAGTAGTTGCGTTTCCACCATAATAATTCTCAACTTTTTATCATCATAAATTTTATTTACAATTAAAATATTTTGATATCTTCATTCACAAATTTATTCTTCAAAAAGTTTTTTAACCTCATTTGTTTGTTTGTTGATAAAAATCGTTTCCACAGTAAACATTATAAGACAAACGAGCTTGTTGAGATGAATTAATTTTAATATGTAAATTACTTTTATGTTCTCAGTTCATCATTGTTTCTAAACTAATAAATGTGAATTTAATTTAATAACAAAAATTAAAAATTATAAAAATCTCCTCAAAAGAAAAACGAAATAAATCAATTTCTCGAGTAAAACTATTGGGGTCACTTTCGCACAAAATAAAACAAAATACTCTTAGTCTTAGGCGCATCAATTTAATTGCAAGGTGTGTAGACAAACAAATGATAAGTTTTTCTCATTATAACCAAATTCATCAGACCATGATGGGTATTTTTTTAATTTGTATTATTGAAATTTTGGAAAACGTAAAGCATCAACAAGTCCAAGTCTAATCGTTAAATCTTTTATCCAATTTATTTGATAAAATGACCTCTTGAAACATTCAAACATATCATTTGAATTAAATTATGTATGTCACATTGCTTGTTTTTTCAATTCCTGAACTTCTAGCTTTTCAATCTTTTTTATCAACTAAGTTGTCATCAGTGCACTCAGCACCTACATAACACTTCAACTTATAGTAAACTCGAACTATAAAATTTCTTAACATCAAAACTCAATGAAAATAAAAATAAAATTTAATCAAAACCAGGTTTTAGAGGTGCACCTGAATTATTATCATCATCAACATTGTAATGATAAATCAAAGCTGAATGAGGACTACTTTCTTACCACACAACATCAACTGTGGTACGTGCTGCATATCAAAGATAATAACTTATTGGAGCTTTAAATCCTTCTTCAAAGAAAATTTATAATCGAAAAATAACCAGTAGTTAAAAAAAAATGTGAATGTTCCATTTCACCAAGAAGTAGATTATTTTTATTATCGAGGAAATATCTTGTAGAGGTTCGCTACGTTCGTAGGTAGGTCAGTAATACTTGATTGGAATTCAGCACAGAAATCAAGAATGTTATTCAATTTGTTGGCTACACGTAAAAAGTATCATAAATTTAAAATGTTTGACTAAACTGGGTGTCTCCTAAATTATACAGAATAAGAAGAAATGAAGCAAAATTGATGGTGAATACAATTTAGCTGATTTGAATAAATTAAACTTTTTATTTTAGTTTTTTTGGGGGTCATCAAACTTTTAGAACGCATACATTTTTCGCATGGTGCTTTGGTATTATTTCTTAGTGATTCGCAGGATTCGCGTTCACCTTTAAACCAATTATGAACTTACCGTGTGAACTATATTGCCAATATGGGAACTATCTTACCATTTCCATTAACACACTTCCTCATCTGCGAGTTCTACAGAAGACAATATGGCTGATATAAGTGCGAATCCCACCGCAACGCATTCGTCGGATTCCGTCATATTTCAAAAATACGTAATAACTTTTTTGGATAGCAGGTGGGTTGAATTAAACGCTTCCTTTATTGGAAAATCTGGCAGATTTCACACCTCTGTATTTTGACCAACAAGAAACGCGATACGCGTATTACTGTTGTTATTTACACACAGTGCATGTTAAATATTGTAAAATTTTTAATTGTTGGTCCATGATAAACATAAAACAAGGTATGCTTATTATGAAAGCCATGTCGCCATTTTGGAAAACTGATGATGTAGTAGTCATCTCCGATGCTGACAATCGAGTTTTTTTCAGTTTCATTGTGGTTGTTTTCGTTTGGGGTCAACTGCCCATGAGAAAGATGACTATGACGTCACAGAAAACCTGCCAAAAATCTAATGAGCATACCTTGTTTTCTGTTTGTCATGTTGTTGGTCTATCTGTCAAATTATAAGTTCCTACGATGCTTAGAAGTGGATCTATGGGTATTCCATCATATTGCAGATAGTGAGCGGATATCACTCCCCTTTCATATGCATCGAAAAGAACCAACCATTATGCAAAATTTTAAGAATCAATTTTTTTGACTCAAATTGTAATTCTATTACATCAAACATAATGCAAAATAACCCTTTCGTTTGGAGCTCATTTGTATCAGTTGATTGCGGCAAATAAAAATGCTTCCCACACATAAACACCTTTTCGTTTACTAGAAAATTCTATTGTTTGCAGCAAACGAAAGAGTTATTTGCGAGGCACCTCTTTAGAAAGTTGTTGGTTGCAAAGAACTTCACTTTTATTGTACTCTATGTTTGTGAGTTTGTGGTGTTCATAAGAATTCTATGCCTACACGATAGTTATCTAGTTCGAACCGCAATAGCAACAGCCTTTGGTCGAAATCGAGAGGTAAAAGGTTTACTTTGTTTTATTTATTCGTTCGCATAAATTGTTTCACGGAGAAGAATTTAAGAGTTTGCTGCAAACAAAGATGAAGTCGAAAAATTACCATCCAACAAATGAAAATTTGTTTGACGCAAAATAAATTATACATTCCGTAGTGGAATGACAATATACTCGCTTCGTAAGCAAGAGGTCACCGGTTGAATCACAGGTGTTACGCAAATTTTTTTTCTTCGTTCGCAGAAAGTGTTTATCCCAAACGAATTTAACAATTTGCTGCAAACGAAGCCGAAAAATTCGACAGCAAACGATAAAGTCGTTTGGGCAATTTTTTTTATTTTTTGTTTGCTGCAATCGGTTCTCTCAATGCATTATCTGAGCTTGGATCCAAAGATACTTTCTTTCTTATTTTAGGCCCTTATCATATGTGCTCTTGAAGAGCTCATAAAAAGCGTCCTTGGTTGAGTCATCCTTCTCGTTTGTTCGAGCGGAAAACAACGTCACGTTCTTAAATTTAGCTTTGATGCGAAATTTTTAGGGAAGTTACCCCGACGCACAACCCTCGTCCTGAAAAACGCTTCCTCTGTTGGGATGCGAAAGCTTTGTTAGGAGAGTAATCAGTAGCGCCCGGTCCCATTCGCCCGGTCTACCATGCAGAAAAAGGTTTCACGATCGCATAGCTCTAAGTTTCCAATTAGAAGTCACTGGTAGCCCCACCAACCATGGCTTTATCCCTTTTTTAAATTTGTGTAAAATAAAAAATCTATCAATCTTTAAAAATATACTTATTGTATATTTTCTTCTTCTCTTTACAGAAAATGGTAAAATAATCCAACTCTCCATACCAGAGTCAACTCAATACAACAACAACAACAACAACAACGACAACACTACCAACAAAAACCATGTCTTCTTCAATTTGTCCGCACTTTGCACAAAATGCCTGGAAGAAAGACCTATGCTCGAATTGTTTCAAATCGAAAGAAGAACACAAACTATCAGCAGTATCCTCGTCGAAAAGTCGACGAGCAGCTGCCATAGACACCACAAAGACTGATTATCCCAATAAAAACAAAGTGCCAGCTAGGAGCATAATCAAAGGTACCAAGCCAAAATCAAAGAAGACCAATAAAGTGTGCTTCCCTAAACAAATATCTGAAGTCATTGGCTACGGAGGTGATTGGTCAGAAGACACAAACAGTGATGATGATGATTTTATGAACAACTCAAACAGCAATGATGATCAATCGTCTGGACCTGGCGATGAAGAAGAGAATCTTGAGCTGAAGAAACTTACAAAAGCCAATACAGATTTTAATATGAACAATGGTAATCTACTGGGTGATCCTCAGGAGAACATCAAAAAATCGTTTGCTGCACTTAAGCTGGGAGCTCCACAAGTTGATAAGGAAGGCAAGAAACAGACATTGAAGATCAATGTGACACCCTTTGGTAGTTCGAAGAAGCTAAGCTCTGCTTCCAAGGCTAAGTTCGAAGTCAAAGAAGAACCAGTGCAAAAGAAGACAGCCTCAAAAGTTAGTGTTATGCATCCCAGTAGTTCAGTGGAAACAAAATCTCCACCCGATGGTAAAAATAGTCCACCAATCGAAAGAGCAATGGAAAAATCATTGTTGGAAGAAATATCTGAGACCTTGGAACAGAACAAGAGTGACAAAAAGAAAAAACTCCAAAACAAGTCTCCTCCGACTGATACAAAAATTAAATTCGAGATCACCAGTCTTGCTGACATCCAAGAGAACAAGCCATTTCTCGACCTCAAAAAGCCAATTGCAAGGAACTCTCCCATTACCAAGGCCCAGACCAAGCCAAAAATAAACGTCAGTTCGATGCAGAAATATTCCGACTCCGAAAGTAATTGTTCGGACAGTGAGAATGGTGTTTCGGCTTATTATGACGTAGTCGAAACTGACATGAGCTATGAGAATGTCCCAGATGGAAAGTCTCTCAAAGAAGAAGACCAAACCGATTGCGGCGAAGTTGTGACAAAACTTGATTCGGACGATTCGAACTCGGTTTATTCAAGCTCTCAGTACATAACTGATATTCTGTTGTCATCGAAGACCCGATCAGCTACATACTCCCTGCATGAGGGGAACTTTATGACCAGCAAGATCACTTCCGATGGATTGATCGTGACGAAATGTAGCTCCGACGATGCACTCGATTCTACGGGATCAAGTTTCGATGGAAGCAGTGATGAAGAAACATCTTCATACAACATGACCAGGAGCGAATCAGATTCGGGTATTGGTATTTCGATTGGGAACGATTACAAGAATCTGAACGAAAAGTCAGGAGTGGAGAAGAAGCTCAGTGCCAGCACAAATAATTCAGACTACGAGGATATCCAGGTGACGGATCAGATGAACTCTGTGACAACAAAGAATTTCTCATTGGAGAAAAGCCGAGAGCTTGCTGGAGAGCCCGATGGTAGTGCCGATCCTGACGGAAGTTTGGAGAATCAACAACAACAATTGCCAGCGCTGCCTAAATCACCACCACCAACTGCGGTTTCACATGAAGCTAGGCCATCGTTTCTTCATGGTCTACAAAAGAACTCACCAGCTAAAAAGCCTGAGCTACCAGCCAAGCCATCAGTGATGAAAACCTTCACAACAAAGCGCCAACCAACATCCGCAGAACAGCAAGTGATCACACAGTTGCAGCAAGTAATGAAACCATCAGCAATGCCAAATTCAGCTGATGCAATGGACACTGCCTTGGAAGAACAGTCCAAGCTTCTGAAAAAAGGACGAGCACCAAGTCGTCCTCAAAGTGAAGAACCGAGATCTAGTGCACCTCCCACTCCTGAACGTGACTACAACATTGCAATTGAACTATCCCCAGCTCCAGAGAAGACTTCAACCGAAGAGTGCAAAATTCCTACTGATGAAACTCCTTCAACATTAACCCCCCAGCAACAACTTGCTTCTGCCACAAATAGCATCTACACAAGAAAACAGCAAACATCCATTACCGTAGGCGTCAAGAGCACTGCCTCGCCGGTAATTCGAGAAAAAGACAAACGTGAACGCGCCACAGTCAATCCCAAGTTCCGGTCCCTGAATACATTTTCTTCCCATCGTAAGGCTCAACTAACACAGCAACTCTCGGCATCGCCTCCTTCGTCGCCAGCAGGTCAATTTATCACCCTTTCACCAGAGCCATCTTCAACAACAGTCCAACAGTCGCGCAAGAGCTTCTCCCTTTCTGAAGAATGCCTAACCATGACAGATGACATAAAGAAGCAGCAACAGCAACAACAGCAAAAGAAGAATAAATTCTCCATTAGGAAATTCCTTCGCATGGGAGCCAGCAAAACCACAGACAATTTGCATAAGAAGGACGGCATTTATTCGGAAATTGTGACTGGCGATGAATCGGGAGTGGTTGCAATGGGTAAGCCTCGTCTAGTGATCATACATCCGATCGATATAAATCCCACGGCTGTCGAAGTGGTTAAGGATATAACGAAAACTAATGACAGTGTCACATCACAGACGATTGTGGTGACAACGAATAGTGCGGCAAATAGCAGCAATGGTAATAGTAGCAGCAACAGCAGCAATAATGGTGGCAGTGCGGGCAAACCACCAGCTCCGCCGTTGCGTAAGAACGATTCTTCAGGCGGGCAAAAGAATCATGAGGCCAATAAACCAGCTAGGCCACCACCACCCAAGAGCGCTGAGTTGCGCCGGAAACAGCAGAAGATCAGTTTTGATATGAAAACCGGTGCTGGTGCTGGGGGATCAGTCAAGTGCAAAGTGGATAATGTTTATGCGAATTTAGGTATGTTGATTGTTGATATCATGTTTACTCTTATAGATTATGGGCATCAAGGAAAATCGTTGTCATTTAAAATTTTTATTTTTTAAATTGTATATTATTTGCAGTTTCTGAAGACTTTTAGAATTCATTCACTCTCCATTATATTTGAAGTCCCCATTAGGAGTGGGAAATTTATTAAATCTCAAAAAAAAATTTAAATTTCGTTTTTTTTTTAAATGGCGACTTCAAATTTAATGGAGCGAATAAATTGGAGCTTAGTGAGTTATAAACTAATGGATTTTGCTAATCAGAATGATACAATAACGAAGGTTTTTAGTTCAGAAAAAAAAATTCAGCAGTTATGAAACTTGTTATAATTTATTAAGTCTCCAAAAATCCAACGTGTCAATGCTCTAGCGGCATTGAAGAGAAACAGATTTCGAGTCGTCTCATACTTTTTAAGTTTTTCACATTTCTCTTGAAAAAAAAAAATATTTCTCGTATCAAAAAAGTCGACAAAAAAAAATAAGTCATTAAATTTCCTCAATCAGGATCATTTACATTTGTTTTGCGTCTGTAATAGTCTATAAAATAACCCTAGCGGCAAGTAAGAGAAACATGTAGTATGTTTGTATTTTCCGCCGTTTATCATGGTAGGTACTATGGGGCAAGTTTAGGATTCGTAAAAAAAATCGAATTCGAGATAACAATCAGACATGCCATTACGATGATAGAGAATGCGAAAAAACTAGGTCCCGCTATACTGTCTGTCTGTCTGTCTGCCTGTCTGTCTGTGTATACCTCGAGCTAGAGCCTAAACCGTTTAACCGATTTTTTTAAACTTGGTGGTTAAGGATATTCGGTGATTCCCTAGGACCAAAACTAACGTTCTCGACATATAACAATTAAGGAAAAGTTAACTTTTTTTCAAAAACGGCTCTAACAAATTTGATTAAACTTTTTGATACGATTTCTTTTATAAAGATACATTTTTTTAATTTTTTTTTTGAAAAATCGATGTGTTTTAATACATTATTTATCAACATCAAAAAAAATAATTTTGAAAAAAATTCAGTGAACAATAATAATCGAAAAAAATCTTCGTAAAACTTAAACCAAAATAAAAATAAATTAATAAGCTAGAACTTGTGTTTTATTAGCCTGTTCTGAACAGAAAAGTACAACTGCCTGTCCAGAACAGTTGAGAACAGAATTTTCAACCCTGTCGAACTTAAACTAAGACACGAGAATGCCCACAGCGCCATTCAAAGTTGTTTTTTATGAATTAAAAATAATTATCTTAAAACCGGGTTACTTGAGACATTTTTGTTTTCGTTATTAATGGATTGTTTGTTCAAAAACGTTATACAACTTTGAAATGAGAATTTAACACGCTAACTTTAATGTAACTTGCCAAACATTGTAGTAGTACATTTTTCTTACAATACAATTTATTGAATTAGGATCATGAAAACATAAAAATAAATTTGAAAATTTTGTTATGAAATAATTTTTTAAATTTCTAAGAACTTTTTGTGTTAAAAATGTCATCGAAATCCATTGAGTCGTTATCTCGATTTAAATTTTATTTATGAATCCTTGCCCTATAATACCTAAATCGCAAGTAAAAATACCAAAAACATAACCAAATCTTTTCCTTTAAAGTTATAACATTGATATAAAAATGAATAACTATTTAACAACAAATCTCTGTTCATTATTCCTTGCCCTCCATTTGACGAATAAAACACTATTTGAATTCAATCACCTTCGAGTACCACATAGAATTTAAATTGAGTATCACTCCTCCTCCTATACGAGACATGACAGAAATGTGTGATCAAGACCGGTTAAAACTGGGCCACATGATAATATAACCCAAATTTTGTTTGTTCTTGAAAAACATTCTGGTGCAATGCACTGATGGTGGCCGGAATACACAATTACATTACAGGTAACCTGGAGAAACAAACAAATACCGTAACCAGAGAAATTCAATTTATTGGAATAACCCATAATTTGTAGGTAGGTAGCCGGCATTAACCCGTGATGGAGCAAATAAAAGCTTTATAGGTTTTATTTTGTGAAAAGTATTAGATTTAATGCGGGATATTGTAGGAAGGTTAAAATCAAATTTCAAGTTAAACATAGATCCTTTTGCGATAAAAAAAAATTCAGGCTAAAATTTTGAAAGAAGTCACACAAAAACCCTACACCTAACCATGTAATGTTATTAAATAGAAATTATTTTTTTTTTAATTGTAGGTGAAATTCGCTCATCAATAGCTCCTCGTAAGCCCGAACGTACAGCTAGTATGCGTGAACGTGAAGCTCAACTCGAGCTGGCACGTAAACGTCAGGGAAATAACGAAAATGCCGATAACATCTCCATTTGTTCATCAAACGGTGACATTGTCACGGCGGATATTTCTCAAAGTACACCAATTCAAAATAATTCACAAACAACATCTTCAAGTGCCGCCGCCACCGCCCAAGGCTATTCCAAAGACGATGCGGACACCAATAGCCAGACAAGTTCCATTGAAAGGCTTAAACGAGCCGACCAGCATCAGATACCATCATCAAGTGCAACTTCAACCTTAGACTCGACACGACCAAGCAGCTTAAAAGACTCAGTCCGCAAAATCAATAGCACCATTGATAGTTACTTAAAGGACAAGCGCGACTATGAGAATCTATATGAGTTTGTTAAGACTGGACCGGGTGCATCGGAGGCATCTTCACCGCCTCCACCACCACCTCCAGCACGATCAGTGGATGCGGCAGCAATGGCTCGTGCTGTGGCAAGACGGCCACAGCCATTTTCGGATAATGCTTCAATTTCTGGTGCTAGTTATACACGCAGCGAATATGGTTCTCCATCTCCACGCTATGGCCTCAACAATAGTCTAGGTTAGTTAAAATCTTTGATATAAGTTTCAAATTATTACAGAGAATGTACTGTTGCTTCTTTTCTTGTAGCTAACATTCCAAGGGTTATATCGGCGTCATATTGCGGCAGTGAAATAGGCGAATTCGATATTTATTCACCATATAGCTATTATGGGAGTGAGGCTGGCGGTGATGTTGCTACGGATATCAATGATAGTGTTTGGGGCGTACCATCGGTAAGTTGTTTTTTCTGATTAATTTGTTTATACAAACAAAAATTATTAATAATTCTTTTTTGTATTTTTCTAAGGCCATTAAAAATCGAACCAAAGCAACTAACCGCCTGCGCATGCGCAAAGGCAGAAGTGTTGTTCACAAAACAATTGAAGATAATTACACTGCTGTGGTAGTGGCGAATCATGAGGCTTTGGCGCAAGTCTTAGATCAGGTTTGTAAAAAATATTAAAAAAACACACAGTAAAATAGGGATAATGCCGCAATTCATATAATTCGCACTAATGAAGTTAAAAGGACCAGGAAGATAGTGAAAACAATCAAAGACACAACCTTTTAGACTTTTTGAATTAAGAATTCAAATCCATTTTCTCAACTCTACGAAATGGTACCTACGTAGACTGCTGTAAAGGGCCCAACCTATAGAATCCATCGCGTGGGTTACTTTGACGTTTTGAACTGACAGCTTGATAAAAATACACACGTTTCTATGACAAGCGACCCATAAAAACGGACCCGACGGAAAAAGTCTCATTTTGGGAGATTTTTGGTCTTGTGGCCACCATCTTGATAATACGCAATTTTTGCGCTTTCTGGGTTTTTGTCCGTTTCTGTGCATTATAATGGAAAAAATATTAAATTCTATTTTTTTTTGTTTTAATTTTGATTATCTACAAACCCTTATTTAACAAATTTTTCCAGTAAAGCTATTTTAGAAGTTATCAACGAAAAACTAATGAAAAATAGGTCTAATCCCCTTAATGTTAAAATTGCTCCCGAACTATTGAAAATAAAATGCACGACTGGGTCGCATGTACTTGCTTTTATAGATAAAGTTACTATTTATGATAACCCTTTTTAATTATAAATTTGTAAATGCAGTTTTGGAAAAAAATTTAAAAAGCATAAAATTCGATTTTCAAATGACTAAAACAGCTTCTTAAATGAATTTTACCTCAAACCAAAGTATGCCATCTGATTTCTTCTATAATGATAGATACATTTTTAGAAAAAAAAAATTGAAAATCGTCAGAGCCGTTTTTTTAAAAAAAATATTTTTTCCATATAAATTTTTTCAAGGACTTTTATAAAAAAAAATTGATACGCCATTTTTAAGATATTATTTATCAACATCTAAAAACTAAATTTTGAAAAAAAATATTGAATAGTTTTCGAAAAAATGATTTTTCAAAAAAAAAAATTTTAATTTTTTTTTTTAATCCCAAAAAATAATATTCGTAATTTTTTTTACTAAATATTATTACGGTAACTTAAAAGCATTCATTTTTACACCGGTGGTTGAAATTGATTCATTAATGAAGGAGATAATCAGAATTTAAAAAAACGGTTCTATGGCCGGTTCTATGGTTTTCATTTAAAGATAGACCTTATTCAAAAAAATTACCATGATTTTTTTTATCAAAATCGTAGGCACCATTTTTGAGAAAAATGAATTTTTTCTAAAACCGGTATATGACAGGTACCGTTGTTTTTGGTCCAAAAAAAAATTTAAAAAAACGTCTGGGGATAGTCTCCAAAAAACGCCACATACTAAGTTTGTAGTAAATCGACCCATGCGTTTAGGCTGTGGTCTCTGATACATACAGACAGACAGACAGACAGAATTGTCGGACCTACTTTTTTCTCATTCTCTATCATCGTATAATGTCATGTTTGATTGTTATCTCAACTTTTTTTTTCTGTACGAATGCATAACTTGATATATCGCAAGTAAAAAACTGCACGGGAGTGGGGGTTTTCCCGAGTTTAGTTCGGAGGGTCAATTTTCCAAAAATATTACTTAAAACGGGAAAAAACATTAGAAACAACGGAAATGCAAATCAAATCATAACTTTTTCAAAAGCCAGATATCTTCTTCTTAAGTTGCTTTCACCACCAGTTTTTGCAAAAAAATTAACTTTAATCTGGGGTCGAATTACCACACACGAAATCGATCAAACGTTAACGTTTTACCGATTGCTGTCTCTATTTAAACAAAAATATAGAGACACAAATAACAAATACGTTGACGTGCCCTCGCTCACGAATGCGATATTCGACCCTTGATTTTGATGTAAAAACCTAAGAGACTTAAGTTTTTTGAAAAAAAAAAAAACAAAAGCAAACTCTCACATTTCTATCGGTATGACCCCCCCCCCCCCTTCAGAAGTAAAGCTGTATACGCCCCTGTCCTGCAATAAGCTTGGCACTCTTTCAATTATTTAAGTATTTTTATCTTCGCTGCTCATTCACACTGAATTGTTTTTTTTTTTTTGAATCTAATTTGTATGTTTTAAGGTCATAACCTCCAATTTTTATTAACTTATTTTTTTTTTAATTTTAGCTCCAACAAACCCCAATCATACCTCCAGCACTTCGTCCTCTTGCCAACGCCATAAACTTACGCTTCGAAGACTTTACTGTCATTGAAGGTGTCCAAGCGTTTGTCGTTGGCAAAAAGGCCTTCCATGCAGCCGTCTGGACAACAGCACCGGTCACATTAGCCCTTTCGGGTGATTGCAATCAACTATCAGGAGTCGGTGGCGAGCTATGTCAGCTCACCGGTGGCGTCAGTGGTGTTCTTAATCCAATAACAGAATTCTGCGATCTTGTGCCGAGCTATCATCTGCCTCTAATGCCAACCACTGAAGTGCGCATGCTGCAAGCAACAATATCAGTGTTGCCACGTCTGCAACTCGAAACATTACAATCCATTGGAACTATTCTCAAAAACAAGTCACAAATGCTAGACAAGTCGATGTATAATTTCCGTGGTTCGATACCAAATTTGTCAGGTTTAAAGGAGAACGGCATGAGCTTGAGAAATGTATGCTCGGTATCGAATCTGTGTTCACTTAGTGAAGACGCCAAGGCTGCGGGAGCAGAAAAGTTGGAAGAATCTCAGCCTGTTCCGGGAATGCCATCGTTTGACGATGTAATGTCACGAGAAGTTGCATTCATAATGCTTCAATTGGTCAATGGACTGAAGAATTTGCAAGCAAAGGCTATCGAAGAGATGCCGCTTAGCTTGTCAAATGTGGTGCTGGCAAAGGATGTTGAAAACAAAGATGCTCAATCCAGACTTTGTGTACTGCAAGGGTATGTTTGGTTAAGAAACTCTTTATCGGTTCAAATAATGTTATTTTTTTTTTGTCTATTTTTCTTTTTAAAAGAAGCAGCAACAATGAAGAAGACGAACCAATGGGCACTTTATGCCATTGCGCCCACATTGCCCTCAGTGAAATGCTACCCCCAACTAAAATGACTTCGATTTTGGCCGACATCCTGCTTCAAGAACGTTCTGAGTCTCTGTCCAAGGCAAAGTCAGTGCTAGAATTTGTTCTTTGGGGTCCCTCGGACGTGATCCTCTCCGGATCGACAAAGGAACGTGAACTTGCTCTCCAACGCTGGCTGGACTTGGAAAGAGCGACTGTTCTTCACGGCTTAGTTCGAACGCGAGTTGAACTAACCGTTTACGATGAATGTCATTTGATGTTTTTGGTGCGATCGAATGCAAAAATGATGAATGATGCAGCAAAAATTGTTTCCAGCTATCAAAGTGGCAAGGAATAAACAAGTACCGACACCGACATACTTATGTACTTCAAAAAATAATTAAATTATTCGCGTGCCAAAATTTTTCGTTTGCTGTATTCATTTTTATTAAAATATTTTGCTTTCATGTATAAAAACAATATCAATTTAACTTGTAAAAAAACCTATGATAACAGATAGATACATATCGAAATATTATATATTTTCTTTGTATATTTTTTTTTGTTTTTAAATAAATTTATGTAAAAAAAATACTTACTTATGTTGGTATGTTAGTTAATATTTATTAATACATACGATTATATTTCTTATCTTTATTTCATTGTTAAAATATAAATTCATATATTGTTTGGGTGTTTGATGAACAAATTATAAAAAAAATATATTATAAATAAACTATAACGTATTCGTATTTAAAAATATTTCTTGGAGTCGATCTTTCTAATTTTATTTATTAAGTCGTAACGCGTAAGGTTTAACAAATAAAATGGATCCACAAAATCATTCAAAAGATTGAAATTTGGTGCTTGGAACCGGCAATCGCTCTCACCGTTTTTATCTTGTTTCCAGTGCGTCATGCGCAAACAAGTAAAATGTGTAAATATGGTAAACGAACTGCCAAAAAATAGATTTCCTTTACAAATTTTGACAGGTCGCTTGCAACCATGATAAACAGATAAGTATGAGGAAAACTCATGATAAACAGAAAACAAGGTATGCTTATTATGAACGCCATGTCGCCATTTTGGAAAATTGATGACGTAGTAGTCATCTCCGATGCTGACAATCGAGTTTTTTTTAGCTTCATTGTTGTTGTTTTCAATTAAAAAAAATGTTTTCTCAAAATCCATAACTGACGTTCGCGCGAACTGGCCATGAGAAAGATGACTATGACGTCACAGAAAACCTGCCAAAATTCAAATGAGCATACCTTGTTTTCTGTTTATCATGAGTTTTCCTGGAAATTATGTTCCAATAAATTCCAATGAAAACATTCCCTAGGGAAATGTTCCCAGAGAACTTTTTATTCACTATAGGCCCCAATATTCGCGAGTGTAGGGCACTAACGGTACTGCGTTATAACACAGGGCCCGTATTACGAATTATGAAACGAATTATCAAAAACGATAGTCAATATGAATTACGATTTTTTCAATTATATTTATTTCTTCTAATACCAAAATAAAATCAAGACCTATACAAAAACACAAAAAGTAGGAAACAACTGGTAAAAGACGATTATCGTAAATCGTATCGCAATTTAAAAAGAACAAGGAATTTTGAACGATTTATTATCGTTATTCGTAGTACTGGCCCAGTTTTTATTATTTTATACAAACTAAAAAGTGTAATAAAACATTTCGGAACAGCTAGCAAAAATAATAAATATATTGGAAGCTATTGTGAATAAATAAAATGAACTACTGGTCGCAAGCACTTGCTCTAAAATTCAAAGTTACTGTGTAGGTTAAGGCTTCTTATGTATATAGTTTTTAAAAATAAATTATTTTTTTACGAAAAATCTTTAAGAAAAGTTAAAAAAAAAATAAAATAAATCACTAAAATGATAAAAACTTCACGTTAAATTGATTTGAGCTCCAAACTAAATATACCATCTGATTTGATTAAGAAGGATACATTTAAAAATAAAATGAAAATCGTTGGAACCGTTTTAAAAAAAACATAATTTTTTGTCTGTAGTGTTTAAAAAATACAACAGTATTGTCATACCGCAGAGAACATGTATAATACTTTTTTACTTGCTCTATAGGAAAAGTATTGGTTTCTTGTCAAAAAAAAATTGAGGTTTAAATCAAAACCAACATTACGATGGTGGAGAAAACTGAAAAAGTGGTTTTCGTCTAGCCGTCAGTCGGTCGGTCTGTGCGTCGCACTGTTGGTTGTCCAAAATGACGTTTTTAGTTGCAAAAATTATAACTTTTAAATTAAGATATCGCTACAATTTTTTTTTATTTGAACGAAATTTTCAGGGCTGTTAAAACAAGAAAATTGTTTCACAGGGTGTTTCGGAATCATAAATTAAAAAAAGATTTTCTTAGAAAAAGGAATTAACAGAAAAAAATATTAGGTAAACCTCTAGAAAATTAAAAACAAAAACTATGACCACCTTAGTGTTCATAGGGTGTTCTAAAATAAAATTGATCACAACAGTGGGTGCTTAAAGTTAACAAACCTATTGCCTAAACGTTTTTATTAAGTATCAAAATTGTATTTTTTTTTTTTGCATTTAGTGGTCTACAACAATATTTTATACATTTTTTCAGTGATATAATATAATATATTGTGTGAAACACTAAGGGGAAAAAGTAAACGGACCAAAAAATTAAAAAAATTTAATCCAGTATAATATAATATATAATATAGCGTGCAAAGATGAAATTCCAACCTCGTTATTTCTCTCATCTGCTTCGGCTGCATCTCTTCGAAAATTTGTCTATGTCCTTTTGCAAAAAAAATATTTTTAAATTTTATTTGGAGTTTTCTAAAATGGGTCAAATATGGGTTTTGTTTTTTTTTTTTGTTTTATCATAAGCAATGTTAATAAACCGAATCCCAAAAAAAATCTTGCCCAAGTTTGCACTGTTTTACGTAATTACGAAATTTGCTTTTTTTTTTTTTGTTCAACATCTCGTCCATAACATCTCCCATATAACAGTTTTGAGCCATTGGATTTTTCTCGAAAACGGCTCTAACGATATTTTTCAAATTTGGTACAATGATTTTAACGTAATTTCGAAAGTTTATTTATTTTGGTTTTTTTAATATCTCTTCTAGAACGAATAACAAAACAAACAACGGAGAAACAGTGTTGCCGTTTTTTTTGCAAAAATGTTTTTTTTTTTTATTTTGGTTTTTTGTGAATATCTCGTAAACAGTTAAAGCGATTTTGACTAAAATTGGTGCACAGATATTTCATATAACCTCAAACAATCTTATTCATTTTTCAAAAAAAAAAATATAATGAAGAAAAAACATTAAAAATTTAAATTATTTTTATTCTTTTTAGATATGTGCCACTTTTCTTGTAAATACATACAAATAGATACTTAAACAAAACCATATATTTTGTTTAATTTGTAACAGCAACCTTACCTGACTTATTATACAGATACACATATGAAATAAAAAGCGTATTTTATGTGATAAAATTGTACGCTTTAATTCAAAATAAATCATAATGATGTTAATGATTTAATTTGAGGTAAAGCTTCCATTAAGGGCATGTCTGTCTGGTTTTCAAGTGTTCACTTTTCTCACCATAGCTGAAATCAGCGATCACAAAATCCGATAAACTTAATAAATCATCAAATTTGAGTTAAAACGTTAAAAATTGTTAAAAAAAAATAATTAACAATGCCCCCAGTGGTGTGTTCCTTATGAAATTGTTCACATTTTTTTAATTTTAAACATACCTAATAAGTATACCCATATAATTCATATACATTACATTTCAAACAATTGTATGAGGAACAAACTTCATTTCTAGGAAAAAAGGGGCGTGACCTAGTCCTTGTTGTGGTACAAACTGTATAAAGTTTAGTAATGAATACATTATTAACGATTTCGTGTTTATTTTTTTCCATGTACCAATAATTTGAACTTTGATTAAAAAAAAACCGACTCAGATACGATTATTTCTGATCTTTAACACCCTGTATCTCCAAAATGAACTAAAGTTGCAACTTGAAATTTTGGATTTTGTTTTCGTTGTATTTCATAATGAGCTCTGAAGAAAAAGAAAGTTTCTAGCGTTTCTAGTTTCAAAGATAAATGCGGGACAAAAATTGCCCTGATTTATTCCTGCTAATAACATATTTTTGCAAAAATTTCTTAGCAACATTAAAAAATAAAGTTTTGTCCATCTAATATGATGTAAAAGGGCATTGTAAACACTTTTTGTCTAAATAATTTTTTCTTAAGACCAACAGAAACGGTACAAATCTCACTTTTAATATTTTTTCCTTTTGCTATCTTGAATTTTTAATAATTTTTAATGAATTTGGAATGAACAAGCACTAGAATTTCTACTATCTAAATTTCATCAAATTTGCTTACAAAACGAAGTTTTAAAAAAAAGTTATTTCCCGCCCCCTAGGTGGGCGTGCTCCAACTGCCGATATGTAACAAAATATATTAATAAGCTTGTAAAGATATTCCAAAAGGTTTCAGATTTTATTGCCTCAAGGCCTCAAGGCAATGATGACTCTACTATTAATATACTTTTAATTTCTACTACTTTCTGTTATACATTTTTATTGCTATATTTTGAAAAGGTTTATCTTGGAAACTGTTGAAACTACAGAAACTACAGTTTTGTAAGGGTAAAGGCTTGTCCAAACCGAAGTGCGACAGTGCGACACGATAACGCCAAAATTTATTTACACAGCATCATATGAGAGTACCCACACCAAATGCGATTAATCGCAAAACTTTTTCATATAAAAATCGCGTCGCACATGTCGTGACATGGGCAAGACTTAAAACTGGTTGAACGTAGTTTATAGTCAAAAACTAGCTAGTCCCTTATAGCTACAAACTAACTAGCCTTATAGCTCAAAATGTCATTTACTGAAAAAGTACACAAAAATCGCAGTTTTTGCATTCTACCAATGTTGCGTTCCGCACTTACAGGAGCATGCGCAGAATAATTTTTTTCTGACAAAAATCTTTCTGCGTGGATAGTTTGACATCGATTGGAACAGACCTAATGTTGCATGGCAAAACAAAAAAATTAAGAATATTGATTATCTGATATTATACTATCGTAGTAGGCCTAATTGACTCGCAGTTATTGTGCTATTTGCAATTCTGATTATATTCACAAACACATACTTACTCCTAACTCTTTCTCAATAAGCGACAGCGAAGTTTTAAAATTCAAACGAAACGAGCTCCATCTAACTGAAAAGTGATTCATTAAAAAAAAACTTATTTGTATTTTAAAAAAACAGACATTATAAAATTTTATTTTAATACATAAAAACTATATAATAATAAAAACATTTTAATAAATATCTTTAAATTGCCACAACGGATATCACATAGTTATTTATATAAAAATAGTTTTAAAAATATCCTTATAATTATTATTTCAATTCAAAAATATATGTTTACAAGTATTTCATTTTTAAGGCACCTTGGAAATTTTAGAAACATTATATATAAATAAACATTTTTTTCATATTCATATTTACAATATTTATTGGTTAATTTTCAAAAACTTTTCTTTTTTGGCTTTTTATTAAAATAGTATATATTTATCTTATAAATAACAATCACTACAAAATAACAATTATTAATTTTTTTTTCTTATTATGATGATTTCAAATCGGCTATTTAATAAAAATAAAATAAGTACATATTAAGAATAGTATATTTTTCATAAAGTAGTACTTTTTCAAAAAAAAAAAAAAGAAAACAGAGAAAACTTTATACTATAAACCAACCTCAGAATACAAAATTTCAAATGAAGTCACATTTATAGAATTATTTATTAAAAGATTTATCATTTTTATCATTTACCATAATTATCATATTGCTTCAGAAAAATACAATTTGATAAGGTTTTTATTTGCAAAATATGTCCTGATTAAGTATTATACAACTTCAAATATAAATCCAAAATAGAAATACAAAAAAAAAAAGTTATTTCATTTCGATTCGCTGTTTTATATTTTCCGAAGTTCTTCAAGAAAATTGTGTATTTTTTAAGTTTTTACGTACATAGGCATGTACTGTAATAAACTTGTGGGTTAAGATCGAGGATCTTTATGCTGGGGGCAAAGGATTGGCATGCTGGCTGTTTGCTCATCTCGAGCTCGCCGGAAACGGGTAGGATCTTTATCCATGCCGCCCAATTTTGCTGATTACAAAACATGAACCATGCCAAAAAAAAATTATTCGAAACCTAAATCGAATTAAAACAAAACGGACGGACGTTAACACTAGAGGCCGCGGTGATGTTTTCTGCGTAGTCTTACCCTTACTACATTGGAAGTTTTGAAACTTCCCCATCATTCGAAGCTCAGCTTTTCATTTTCTCAGCACTCAGTTCACCACCTTCACCGATTAGATCACCATCAGCATCCCCTGAAAAATAATTGCCTTAGCAAGCCATCAAGCTAATCGCTTGAATTACGCGATTTACAAACAAATATTTTATTGAATTTAATTAAATAACAAAAAATTTAAGAATTTTACTCATATTCACAACAAAAAGTAGGTAGGGTAACCCTAAAAAAAATTGTCAAAAACATTTAATTTTTTAAATAACTTAAATAAGCAGGACAAGAAAATAGGGTGTTCACCTAGCTTCCACAATTGGAATCTTAAAGAATGTACCCAAGCAATTCTAGTAAAACTACACTATCAGATTCTCCTACCTCTACTGAGCTCAATGGGGGCAAGGATATAACTGGTCTTAATTGCAAACAATTATGCTTTTCCTAATGTATGATAAAAACGAAAACAAAGTTATTCTGCCCGAATAACTATCAATATGCAAATCAAGATTCCCATTTGCTATGTATATAACAAACAAAAAAATTTTAAAAGTAATTAATGAATATAAAAGATTACAAAAACCACTGTTGACCGCCAGTGTAAATGCACTTACCCTTTGAATGCGCCCATCGAAGAGCTGCATTATGAAACCAACGAGAGATGTCGTGAAAACGTCAAATCTAACAAATGTCAAAAAATAGAAATGTAACTTATATTTCATCCCCAAAAGTGTGTGCTGCTCAAAAAATAAATTGTTTTTTATTTTAAAAGTATTTTATTCTTTTTTTTTACTAAAATAAAAGTAAGACTATTCAGCCAAAACATTGGTCCTTCGAGTCTAAAACATTTAATTAAATTTTAACAACCGATTAAGGAATTGTGTGCGGATTTCTTTCGCGTGTCAACGTGGGAGTATCCTGTATACGTATAGATTGCTTTTTTACTACCTACAAGTTGTATATATAAAATAAATAATAAATTTTATTTTTTGTTGTCCTCTAGCCAACATCATGTCACTTCTGGTGATTCTGTTCTTTCGGAAAGCGGCAGCGGACGCACACCAACAGAAGCAGACAATGATGTTGCATGTTCTGCTCCCAAAGGTATTCGGATGATCATCGTGGTGAGGTTTGGGCGCAGACAAAGTTTAAGAAAAAGCTTAAGTTTTCTTACCTATGTAAGTTTTTCTCATTAATTATAATTTATTTAATATTTTAAAATTGTAATTTTTTAGAAAATAAAATTATCTAAACAAATTGGATATTTATTTTGGAAAGAATTTGTTTTATTCTGAGAGTCTGCGCGCCGACACACACACATTGTCATTATATATAATTACTATAAACCGAGCGTTATTCCTGCATTATATAATTTCTCCTACCGATCGTTATATCTGTTGTATATACTATTCTCTTTTCCTTTTGTTAAAATATGTATCACATTAGACTTAAGAATAAAGATATAATAAAGTAGTCAGTTGTAATTTGGAAGCCATCGAATAAAGACGTGTTGTTATTTCATAGTTATTAATAAAAGACGCCTATACAATTGTTATCGTAAACTGTCTTAAAACTCGCAAGTGCCTTAGGATAAATCTGTTCCGTAATTTGGAAGGCTTTAACTGTTCCTAAGGCTTCACCTGATAAACACGAAATAAGGTGGTTGAATTTTTCGATATCCGGAAGTGTTGCCGGCAAATCATACAAGTTCATAATACAAATATATATTTAAGTCTTGATTCAACTATCAACCGTATAAGTCGTGCCTTGTAATAAAGCTCTTTAATTGACATCAGTTGTTTAATCTTTCATTTCATTCTTTTCAATACAGTCCACTTATCAACTCGAACAGGAAGCATCAGATCATTGTCAACTAAGTTCGAAAAGACTGATAAATTTTTTGTATTACAAATATTTACCGCTAAATTTCGGAAGAGACATTTTCGGAAGTCGGGAATGATGAGGATTACTAAAGGAATAGTCAACAGCATTAGATTGACACCTTTTATTCATATGCGACATAAGTAGGGACTTTGCACCTACACAAACGCCTTCTATTTTCCCGAGGACCGAATCACATAGTTTTTTTGTTCTAATACCGTTTTAATACGAATAATGTTGTTTTTAATTGTTCAAGGCTTGCATCCGTAGATGAAGAAGTTTGTCTTTTCTTGCCAGCCATATTGATGTATGAAGAATAATTTAAAAAAAATAGGAAAAAAAAAATTTATTTTTGGAATTAGTTTATCCAAACTTATTCAATTTGCACTGTTAATAATTTTAAATTATCGGAATTATTCGAAAATTTAGTTTATTTTCATACGAAAATTCCGATGAAAGTTGGATTTATAATAACCGCATTATGTGCAAACAAAGTTAATTAACTTGAATTAATTGTAAATTAATCACAATATATTGATTGGATTAAATACCAAATAAAAAAAAATAAAACTTTAAATTTTATTTGCTGAACACACTCTTTATCCAAAGATGATTTTGCTTCGCCGGCTACGACCACAAAAATTGACATATGAAACTTAACGAAAGAGAGAAATGAGAGAAAACTGTCATTCAACTATTAACTCGGTTTACAAAAAATGTAAACAATTAATTAATTTATTAATCAAAATTTATTGTAATTAAATAAATTGCACTTATTATTGATTTAAATAAACAATCGCGATTTTCGATCGAAAGAACAGAAAAAACACTACACAGTTTCGTAAGCCAGTGGATATTTTGTATGAAGCGAAGCGATGAGTAGTGACAGCGGCGGCGCGGCGGCGCAGCAGACTCAGCGACACAACGAGAGCAAATTTATACTTTGTTTGTGAATTATTAGTTTAAATTCACTTTAATTAATTATTTATACACATTTATAAAGATTTTAATAAAAATGCAATTAATGCAATAAGTTCACTTAGTGTTTTTGTTTGTTTATTCACCACAGTATATATATGTAAGAGTGAACCAAAAATATTGTACCTCACTGTAGGGATGGGCCGATATTTCAGTAACAGGTATTGGAAAGTAGCAATAACAACTTGCTACTCATCAGGGAAAATACCTGTTACTGAAATAACAGTTAATATTTTCAGTATCTAAAATAAATTTAAATTAAATTATTTTTATTTTGCAATCCAAGAAAATTTTCGGTAATAAGAAGGTTATTCAAATGAAAAATACGTACTAATTATCCAAACAACTTTCTCTTATCCTACACAAAAAATTAATTTTATCGGTAATAATCTGTAATACCTGTTACTCGAGTTACGTCCGACACTCCACCTACATCCAACATCCCGTTACCCCGTACACGCCCCTTTGCCTAACGACATTCTTTTCAAAGCCATAACGTTTCCCACCATTTTTGCTTATCAGCAAAAACATATCCAACATCCCGTTACCCCTTACACGCCTCTTTACCTAACGGTATTTATCCCAAAGCCATAACGCTTTCCCACCATTTTTGCTCACCTAGCAAAACATAAATCAAACGGAAACACCCCCTTTCCCCACTAAGCCTACAAATAAATATAAATTAATATTCATATTTCACTTGATGCAAATGGAATATGAATACTTTGTAAACAACTGCATTCCATTCTCGTGGGAATCATTTTCAACCTGATATATCCCGATACCTGGTGGAAGAATTCATGATAGATTTTAAGTCAGTCTTAATCCAACAACCTAATCGTGAGGTGCAGCCTAGCTGAAGACAGCGGCCTCCTTTTAGGGTTTAATAATATAAAATATGTAATATTAAATTAAGAAAAATAATAATTACTTAATAAATAATAAAAAAAATATAAAAAAAATAAAGAAAAACATGTTTATGTGTTTTTTGTTTAAACTCAAACATAAGATTAATCACAAAAATGGCGAAGTCGGCAGTTCACGAGTACGCGTTGATTATTTGCGAAAAAAATAAAAACCGTGTTGAATTTTAATTCTTTAACTCGTGTGAACCTTAACACTTCGATCAGGGAGTAATGTTTCAAAGAATCCGAATAAGGATACACGAAAAAAATTAATGAAAATGCGAACAAGTGCGATTCAGAAAAAAAAAAAATTACTGAAAGTGCGAACAAGTGCGATTCAGAAAAAAAAAAATACTGGAAGTGCGAACAAGTGCGATTCAGAAAAAAAAAAAATTACTAAAAGTGCGAACAAGTGCGATTCAAAAAAAAAATTACTGAAAGTGCGAACAAGTGCGATTCAGAAAAAAAAAATTACTGAAAGTGCGAACAAGTGCGATTCAAAAAAAAAAATTACTGAAAGTGCGAACAAGTGCGATTCAGAAAAAAATTACTGAAAGTGCGAACAAGTGCGATTCAAGAAAAAAATAGCTGAAGTGTGCGAACAAGTGCGATACAAAAAAAATCTCTGAACAGTGCGATTAAGTACGATTCAAAATAAAAAAAAAAAAAAAAAAAATCTCTTTAAACGGTACGAACAAGTACAAATCAAAGTTATATACTTAACGATCTATGTGCAAAAAAAAAAGTGATCCGTTGAACGATTGAAAATCAAATCTACAAAAAAAAAATACAACAAAACAAAAGAAGAACAAAAAAAAAAAAACTTTTTGTTTTAATAAAAATATACTTTATGGACATAGAAGAACTATCAAATTTATTCCGTGATATAAAACTAAATAACAACATGACCGAATCAACATCAGCAGCAGAAGCAGCGGCGGCAACAGCAGCAGCATTGGCGGCAGCACGAGCAAGACTTTCCAAGACAACAACAGGAATGGTAACACCACCTTTGTCAATTAATATAGACCCCTTAAAATATTTAAACAATATAAACAAATATGATGGGAATAAGGAAAATTTATATAACTTTTTAGACTCTGTTGATAGAATATATCCAATTTTACAGAGATATGATGATGCTAGCCAGGTAATATTTTTTGAAGTTATAAAGGGAAAATTAATAGGCAAGGCTCGTGAAGCTCTAGAAATTAATAACTTTATTCAAAAATGGGAAGAATTGAAACAAATATTCCTACAATATTTTAGTGATAGAAAATTAATTGAACAACTCTTTGATGACCTTAGATCTATTCAGTTTAAGACAAATAGCCATGACTTTTATAACGAAATAAAGATGATCTTACGTCGCCTTAATAATAAAGTGAGGATAACCTACCCAAATAATTTCTCACCAGAAGTCGAGCAAAACTGCAAGGCAGCACTACGTATATTCATTAACAAATTGGCAGAACCTATGAGGGGTTTATTACATTGCAGACATCCAAACAATCTATAAAACGCGATGCAAATATTATACGAAACAGGGTATGCGTATACTAGAGACAATGTTACAGACCAATTTAGGAATGATAACTCAGGACAATTTAGAACTAATAACACAAGACAATACAAAAATAACTCAGGCCAATCTAGAACTAATAACACAGGAAAATATAGGGACAACTCAAATCAATCTAGAACTAATAACACGGGACAATATAAGAACAACTCAGGACAATTTAGGACTGATAGCACAAGACAATATCGAACTAATAACTCAAGTCAATACAAGACTAATAATTCAGGACACTACAATACTGATAATTCAGCTCAGTATAAGACTAATAACACAGAACCAATGGACACACTGTCCGCGTCATACCAAAGACAAATTAATAATATCCAGACCCAGGATTTTCAGGAAGAAAGCCCGCTAGCCGATTTCCCTATATAGTAGTTAAAACAAAAAATGACAAATACATATTGAGAATACTCATCGACACGGGGTCAGAAATGAGTACTCTAAATCCGGGGTTATGCCACCCAAAATGGCAAATGAAATTAGACAAACCATTTAAAGTAAAAACTGCAAGCTCAGACATTAACGTTAGCACATATACATCGTTGGTAATCAAACCAAAAAATTTTTTGATCATGATGATGTCGACTTCTGAACATCTTCGTCTTCATCACTTTTTTGGGTCTTTTTGAAAAAAAAAACAAGAAATGCGTTCATATTCCTGGATCACTTCATCACTTTTTTGGGTTTTTTTGAAAAAAAAAACAAGAAATGCGTTCATATTTGTCAGAATGGCAACCCTAATTCCATTGTTCTATTGTATTAGCATATACTTTTAGTACCTATGTTACACATAATTATTACTAGTTAAGTCACTTGAATAAAAACCACTCTTGAAGTAAGTCGCGCTCTTCTTTTACTTTGCCTTTCCACTTGTTCTCGCTTACACAGGTTATGGGCCCAGTGCACGTATACCAGTATTAGAAAAAAAAAAAAAGTTTTTTTTTTGCCTTCAAGTATTAGTCGGACATAATTTCAATTTTTTTTTACTTAACACGCGGTAAATTCTGAAAAATAATTTGTTCAATTTATTTTACCATTGAGTCGTGTCGGAAAATTAATTAATTGAAAAATAATAAAATGTCTGTGTCTGCGATGCAAATCGATAAACTCAACGGCGACAACTTTACATCTTGGTCGGTCCAGATGAGGAGCTTGCTGGTCACGTTGGACTATTGGCATGTCGTCGAGAAGGTAAAGGCTGAAAACCTTCCTGACCCGGATAAGCTCGCTTGGGAAAGGACAGATGCCAAAGCCTTGGCAATGATAACTCTTTGTGTTAAGCCTTCTGAGTTAATTCATTTGAAGGTATGTGGTACTGCGAAGATCGCATGGGAAAAGCTAACATTAAACCTACAATGGAAAAGGGCCTGCTCGAAAGGTAAACTTATTTAAACAATTGGTTAAATTTCAATTTAAAGTGGGACAAAAATTCACTACGCAAATAAATGAATTTTGTTCGATTGTCGATGCTTTAAATGAAATTGATTGTCATTTGCCTGATGACCTCGTTAGTATTTTAATGCTGTGTAGTCTACCCGAGGAAATGGAGAACTTCATCGTTGCAATCGAAAGTCGCGATGATCTGCCATCATTGAGTCAACTAAAAATTAAAATTTTAGAGGAAGAACATCGGCGTGGTGACAGAGTCGATTCGAACGAACAGGTGTTCTCGGTTAAACATAAAGAGCAAAAGAACAAATATCAAAGAAGTGCAACAAAAAGCAACAGCGAAAAACGAAGCAACAGAAACGTTAAGTGCTACGGTTGTGGGAAGAGAGGGCACATAAAATCACAGTGCAGTAGTCAAAGCTCGAGTCAGTCTCTTGCGCATGCTGTCGTTCTCAGTGCATGTAGTCATGGGGGAACAAAACGCAACAGTAACAACAACTGGATTTTGGATAGCGGTGCATGTGCATGTGTTCTGATAAACAACTGTTTTCGTCGTTGAAGAAGCATAATCAGAAAGTTTTTATGGCATCAGGTGACAACGTTGAAGCAAACGGGATAGGTCAAGTGACATTGAAATCAGGTGACATGAGCATAACCTTGACCAAAGTGTTATACGTACCAGAGCTCAATTCTAACTTTTTATCTGTTAGTAAGATAATTGAAAATAGATGTCGTGTTCAATTCACAGATGATAAAGCTTTTGTTAATTCCAGAGATAATAAATCAATTTTTGTTGCATATTTGCAGAATGGAATTTATTCTACAAAGATGACATCAGAACACGAAATGGTTTTAAGCGCTCGGCAAGAAGGTACATCGGTCGTTTTGCACAAACGTTTTGGACACCTCAACGTCGGGGATTTATATAAGATGTCACAAAAAGAAATGGTTCGCGGTATGAGTGTAAATAAAGCAGATGGCTTTAAATGCGTCACATGTGCCTTGTGTAAAATATGTACAAAGCCATTTAATCACTATAATGAATTGTTTACTTCCAGTTTGCTAGATGTTGTTCACACGGATATATGCGGCCCGCTACGTGTTACATCTCAAGGTGGATCTGTCTACTTTATCACCTTTATAGATGACTTCTCGAGGTACACGACCACATATTTTTTGAAGAAGAAATCTGAAGCCTTGAAGGTATTTAAGGAGTATGTGGCTACTATGGAGAAGCAAACTGGAAAGAAGGTAAAATGTATTCGTAGTGATAATGGGGTGGAGTACACTAGTGGCGATTTTGATAATTTTTTAAAATTAAATGGAATAATTCATCAGCGGTCTACAAGTTACACACCCCAGCAAAATGGCGTCGCCGAAAGGGCAAATAGAACCCTTATGGAAATGGCCCGATGCATGCTGGAGGAGTCCAAGTTGCCACAATACCTATGGTCGGAGGCCATAAATACGGCAACGTATATCAGAAATCGTTCGCCAACGAAAATTTTGAATGATAAAACACCATACGAGTGTTGGTTTGGTTATAAGCCGTAAGTCACATGAAAATTTTTGGGTGTGATGCTATTGCTTTGTTGAAGCAACCTGGTCGGTCTAAGTTGCAGCCTAAGACGTCGGCAAAGGTGATATTAAAGATGGTAGTGGTGATGTTGCTGTGGACGATGTTGTTGTTGATGCTGCTGAGGATGTCTACGAAGATGCTGCTAGTGATGTTCTCGAAATTGCTTCTGAAGAAGATGCTGTTAGTGATGCTGAAGACTTTGGTGATGATGAGGTGTTTGTTGAAGATGTTGTTGTTGATGGTGAGAAAGAGCCCGTCGTAGAAGAACCTATTGCTAAATCGAAGACCAAGAATCTTGCGGACAGGAAATCCAGGACGACCGAGGAAAGTTTCTGCTGTTAGTCGAGAATATGCAAATAAACTCGTCTCAAGTGTTCCAGATCCGATCAATGTGAAAGAAGCTTTAGAAAGTGCTAAAGCCATGAAGTGGAGAGATGCCATGAGAAAAGAATATTCTTCGTTGGTCGAAAATAATACATGGGATCTAGTTAGTGAACCAAAACACCAAAACATCATCGGTTGTAAATGGGTATTTGCAACAAAACGAAATGCAGATGGAGAAGTAGAGAAATATAAGGCACGTTTGGTCGCCCAAGGCTGTTTTCAGAAAGAAAACGTGGATTATTTCGAAACTTATTCACCGGTTGTGCGACATCCTACTATTCGTTTAATCTTGGCGCTTGGTGTTCAGAACCAACTTTTTATAAATCACATTGACATCGCAGCTGCTTATCTCAATGGAGATTTAGAAGAGGAAGTATATATGCGCCGGCCGGAGGAGTTTGTAGACCAGAATCAACCGGAAAAAATTTGTAAGCTTAAAAAATCTCTATATGGCCTAAAACAAGCCGGAAGAGATTGGAATCGGAAGATTAACGATGTGTTGGTAAGCATTGGTTTTGTGAGATGCAAAACAGATAGCTGCGTGTATGTTTTGAGAAACAGCCAACATATGAGTATAATTGGATTATACGTTGACGATTTAGTAATAGCTTACTCATCAGAAGCAGTCTTTTCCGATATCATGCAAAATTTGAATAGTCATGTGGAGGCTATTGATCGTGGACCAATCAAATTTTATCTTGGAATGGAAATCGAGAGGGATGGCCCACAAGGAAGTATAGCTGTTCACCAGAGACGATATATTGAAGACCTGTTAACTCACTGGGGTATGGAAAATTGTAAACCTGCATCTACACCACTCGCAAGTGGAACCGTCTTAGAAAAATGTTCTAAAGACAACTGTGCTGCTGTGAACATCAAAGATTATCAATCGCTTATGGGAGCATTGAACTACTTGGCGACAATTTCAAGACCTGACCTTACTCATGTTGTCTCTCTAGCAGCGAAGCACATACTTCGATACTTAAGAAGCGATTCGAAGGTTTGTTTAATTTATAATGGTAATAATGATTTATTTTGTTATACAGATGCTGATTGGGGTTCAGACGCAACTGACCGCAAGTCTTACAGCGGTTACGTTGTGTATTTTGGCGGAGGTCCCGTAGCTTGGGAATCCAAAAAACAGCATGTAATAGCACTAAGTACGATGGAAGCGGAGTACATTGCTATGTGTCAAGGTGCAAAAGAAGTCGTTTTTCAAAGAAGCTTGCTTGCTGAAATGGGTTTACTGAAATATTCCAAAGAAGCAACTACCATGTACTGTGACAATCAAGGTGCCAGCTTTTTTGCAAATAATGAAATTACACATAAACGTAGTAAGCATATTGACATAAAATATCATTATTTAAAAGACAAATGTTCGAAAAATATAATATCTATTTCTTATGTACCAACCAATAATAATTTAGCTGATATATTTACGAAGTGTTTAAACAAAAATAAGCATATTGAATTGTCAAAGAAATTATTTAAAATTTAATGAATTTCGTTTATATACATTTTTTCATTGCGAATTTTGGTTGAGATGGAGTTTGTCAGCATGGCAACCCTAATTCTTTTGTTCTATTGTATTAGCATATACTTTTAGTACCTATGTTACACATAATTATTACTAGTTAAGTCTCTTGAATAAAAACCACTCTTGAAGTAAGTCGCGCTCTTCTTTTACTTTGCCTTTCCACTTGTTCTCGCTTACAATATTCCTGGATGTCCTGACTGGATCCCTGGTCCTAGAGAAATGTTTTATACCAATTTGGAAACTTTATAAGCCTTAAGACCCAAGTCTTTATGCAAAATACGGTGTAATGACGTTTGTGGAATGCCTAATTCCAAAGAACGACGAGGAATGGACAAACTTGGGTTTTCTTCAACTTTGGGCTACAACAGCAATATTCTCAGTTGTTCTTGAGCGTCGTGCACGGGTTTTATTCTTCACATCACTAACTTGTCCCAACAGCTCGAATTTGTCCACCAATTTTTGTATTGCGGTCCGACAAGGTGCTTCACGACGACCCAAAAATGTTTTAGTTTTACGGACCGTCTCTGCCAAATTTTCACCATTTTTATAGTGAATTTTAATAATTTCAATGCGTTGTTGAAGTGTGTATCGTTCCATTTTTATTAATAGCGTAGTTTCTACTTGTCAAATGTCAAAAAATGACAGCTTCAAAAGTGACAGCTACCGAAATAGCGGGCTATTCAAAATAACACCTCTTATTAGAACACCCTTTATTTAAAAGAATGACATCTGAAGTCAACATTTTCATGATCAAAATATTTTTCGGTTTAATTTTAACAACGATGTATATGTTGACTGAAGATGTCATTCTTTTAAATATTCCCTTGAAGGAAATACTTTTGATGAGGTTCGCTTTAGCATGGAACCTTGTTTTTAATGAGATATAAAACGTTTCTCTAGGACCAAGGATGCAGTCAGGACACCAGGAATATCTTCGTCTGGAATACTATTTTTTTTATTTTTAAATAAAGAAGAAAAGGCTTACAAATTCCTGCATGTTCTGCTCCTGACCAAACTCCTGGTCTTAAATTCATTTTTTGAAATTTCTTATGAGAATTCTAAAGCAGTTTTTTTAAATGTATTTTTTTTTATAAAAAAAAACATTTATTTTTATGAATTATTCATTTTAATCTGCGAAATTTATGTAATAGGTTGAAGGAGGTGTACACAACAGCAACATTAGTGTTTCAAACATAAGTCCCCCTGCTTCTTCCAATTCTGACAATCTTCCACAATCTCTAGGTTCAAATAGTGAACCTATGGTTGTGGATGATATTATTACTGAGAGTACACAACCATCAGCAACTGCGCCTCAGGCATCCTGCTCCAGAGCAGCTTCGAATCGTCTTAAACAGTCTTCAATGGAGAGCTTTGTCCCAAAAAAGTAATGCCATCACAGAAAGAAAAAATTGATAGTGAACTATTAGGGCTTTTTACGCAGGACTTTCAGCCTTTCAGAGTAGTGGAGGATAGTGGCTTCAAGAGCTTTGTTAAAGCTTTAAATCCGGGTTATGATCTTCCCAGTAGGAAAAAGATTTCCAAAAGCTTGATATCCTCTCGATACGAAGAAGTACTTTTGAAATGAAAGGAAAAAGTCAAGGAAGTGAGTAAGTGTTGTTTGACAACTGATGGTTGGACTTCATGCAACAACGAAAACTTTATCGGAGTGACCATACATTTTATAGACAAGGATTTCCATATCCAATCATGCCTACTTGGATGTGAGAGCTTCAATGAAAGCCACACCAGTTTGAATTTGGCTACAAAACTTCGGGACATGACTGATGCTTGGGACTTGAGGGACAAAATAATGCTAGCGGTTTCAGATAACGCAGCAAACATTGTTGGGGCTCTAACAACGCAACTTCAATGGAAACATTTCGGGTGCTTAGCCCACACCGTCAACCTGATAACAATGAGTAGCATTAAATGCCTTGCTCCAATTACGGACAAAATGCGTAAGGTTGTAACCTTCTTCCGAAAAAGTTCAACGGCGAATCACAAACTAAAATTGTACCAGCAAAATAAAGGTAAAGGCAAGGACCCAAAAAAAATTATACTAGATGTAGCCACCAGGTGGAATTCCACATATTATATGATGGAACGGTTCCTTGAGCTTAAAGAAGCGATAAAGGCAACGACAGCCTTAATAGATAAAGATCTTCCTGTTCTGACAGCGGATTCGAAAACATCACCAACATTATAAGCGGCGAAAAATACCTTTCAGGATCGATGGTGATAATCCTCATAAATGGATTAATAAATGTACTTACTACCCTTCAGAAGGAAATCGGTCAACCTTTGGCTATAATAGAAACTTTAATAGCTTCGCTAGAAAAGGAATTTTCCCGGAGGTTCAACAAAATTGAAGGTAGTAAAACTCTATGCGCTACAACGTTTTTAGACCCCCGTTTTAAAAACATTGCCTTTTCTGACGAGACAACTGCAGAGCAGACTAAGAAAAGGATAATAGATCAAGTCGCCTGTAGAATAAGTCGCGCTGAAGGCAATGCTCCAACAACTGCAGTCGTCGCTCCAAGGCCCAGTATTACCGACTCCAACTTCTATCTGGAGCTTATATGATGCTACAGCTGCAGCGCGAAAACCAAAAGCAACTAACAGCGCTAGAGCTATAGTTGAGGTTCAAAGGTTCTTAGAAGAACTTCCATTATTAAGAACTGAGGACCCTCTTAGGTGGTGGTCTCAGAACAGACAGAATTATCCCTTTTTAAGCCAGCTTGCAAGTGAATATTTATGTTCTATGGCGTCGTCCGTTCCATGCGAACGCTTATTTTCGAAGGCTGGACTCGTATTGAATGAAAGGAGTACCAGACTGAAATCAACTAGGGTTTAACAAATTTTGTTCTTGAACCAAAACGAAAAATTTTGTAAGGCAACACCGTAGATTAGATGAAATTAGATTAGATTAGATTAGATTAGATTAGATTAGATTAGATTAGATTAGATTAGATTAGATTAGATAAAATATATATTGAGAAAACAATAAAAAAAAGAATGAAGAAGAAGCAGGGGAGTGCACAAGTTTGGAACACTAAAAACACTATATCAAGAATGAAGGAATGGATGAGAGGCTCTTGCAGAAGCCTCAAAACTTTTCAAGAAGATGAACCCAATTTTTTTTATAAATGCTTTATCAAATTTCTCAAAAAAAGATAAGTACTTTAAAAGAGTAAAAAAAATTGATTTACTGATTATTAATTTCAATCTAGTCTCAAAAAGCATCAAAATGAAGAATTAATCAAAACTTTTTCATGAAGATGAACCTTATTTTTTTTATAAAATTGATTTGATGATTTTTAATTTCAATTTATTAAAAAAAAAGCATCAACAAGATTAATACCACGTAAAGAAGATGAACTTTTTTAAAAGAGCTTCGCCAAATTTCTCAAAAAAGATAAGCACTTTAAACAACAAACCAGGATTGTTGTAATTTTTCATTTTGTATGTTTTATTTACCCTAGGATTCATATTTATTGATAACAAAAACCTAAGAGCGATAATCTTGTTTCTTTGAAAATGATGTCAAGAAGATGTAGTAAATAGTAAACAGTCGGAAGAGGAGAAGAGTCAAAAAACTAAACTCAACCAAATATGTAAGTCATTCATCACTTTTTTAAAGCATAATACTAATCAAATCTCTTCAATAATTTCGTAGTTTCCCCAATACATGTTACTGTAAGAAATATTTCTATACCTGCTATTTTTGGTATCATTTTACATACGAAAAATGAGAAAATGTAAAATTAATACCAACATTTCGTCGTTTTCCCCAATACCTGTTACTGTAAGAAATATTTCTATACCTGTTATTTTTGGTATCATTTTACATACGAAAAATGAGAAAATGTAAAATTAATACCAAAATTTCGTCGTTTTCCCCAATACCTGTTACTGTAAGAAATATTTCTATACCTGTTATTTTGGGTATCCATAATTAATGGTTTCATTATAATTACAGAAAAAAAAAACAACTTCAGGTTTTAGTTATATTTTGCATAAGATACGCATTTTATAACTACTCAAATTGCCACAGTTACAGATAATTTTCTGCTCTAGACTAAAATGAATTTAGAACCGCAAAGTAATCATTTATATTATTAAATATCATTCTCAAAATAATGAGATTGCACTCTCGTTCTTTAGTGAAAATTGTATCACTAACTGTTATTTCAGTAACAGGTATGTATACCTGTTATTGGAAAGTAGCAATAACAGGTAGTTACAGTTATCCAAAAGTAGCAGTTAAGTCCATCCCTAGTCTTGATACAACTATCAACCGTATAAGTTGTGCCTTGTAATAAAGCTCTTTAATTGACATCAGTTGTTTAATCTTTCATTTCATTCTTTTCAATACAGTCCACTTATCAACTCGAACAGGAAGCATCAGATCATTATCAACCAAGTTTTCGAAAAGACTGATAAAATTTTTGTATTCCGAATATTTACCGCTAAATTTCGGAAGAGACATTTTCGGAAGTCGGGAATGATGAGGATTACTAAAGGAATAGTCAACAGCATTAGATTGACACCTTTTATTCATATGGGACATAAGGGACTTTGCACCTACACAAACGCCTTCTATTTTCCCGAGGACCGAATCACATAGTTTTTTTTGTTCTAATCCCGTTTTAATACGAATAATGTTGTTTTTAATTGTTCAAGGCTTGCATCCGTAGATGAAGAAGTTTGTCTTTTCTTGCCAGCCATATTGATGTATCAAGAATAATTAAAAAAAAAATAGGAAAAAAAATTTATTTTTGGAATTAGTTTATCCAAACTTATTCAATTTGCACTGTTAATAATTTTAAATTATCGGAATTATTCGAAAATTTAGTTTATTTTCATACGAAAATTCCGATGAAAGTTGGATTTATAATAACCGTATTATGTGCAAACAAAGTTAATTAACTTGAATAAATTGTAAAGTAATCACAATATATTGATTATAATAAATACCAAATAAAAAAAATTAAAACTTTAAATTTTATTTGCTGAACACACTCTTTATCCAAAGATGATTTTGCTTAGCCGGCTACGACCACAAAAATTGACATATGAAACTTAGCGAAAGAGAGAAATGAGAGAAAACTGTCATTCAACTGTCAACTCGGTTTACAAAAAAATGTAAACAATTAATTAATTTATTAATCAAAATTTATTGTAATTAAATAAATTGCACTTGTTATTGATTTAAATAAACAATCGCGATTTTCGTTCGAAAGAACAGAAAAAACACTACACAGTTTCGTAAGCCAGTGGATATTTTGTATGAAGCGAAGCGATGAGTAGTGACAGCTGCGCGGCGGCGGCGCAGCAGACTCAGCGACGCAACGAGAGCAAATTTATACTTTGTTTGTGAATTATTAGTTTAAATTCACTTTAATTAATTATTTATACACATTTATAAAGATTTTAATAAAAAAGTCGGATTTAAAGCTGAAGGCTGTTTTCTACCTGACAAATATCTACACAATTCAATCCGATAATAAAGATGGATTTAAAGCGCAAGGATTTGAAAAGTGGGCGTTTTGTGGACAATTATGGGAAAAACCACATATGTGGTTTATTGAGGAAACGTAGAGGTTTTTCATTCACAATTTGTTTATGACTAAATGGATTGTTGAACTCCATAATTTGTAGACCTGCAAAAGCCACACTTTGAAGTCCTTAGATTTCATTCGAGATCCTCAAAGGGTTGGGTAAAGTGCGTTGTAACAGTTTTAAAAGCATTTTTTGTGATTTTTTTAAATAATGAGTTCAAGACGTAGTGGGACTACTTGTGCTTTATTGGGATCATACAAAAAACTTGACGATCGGCAGCTACCAACTACGACGGATGTCATTAAATTCATTTTGTTTGTAAGGAACGAACTAAAACTTAAATTCAACGGAAAGGATCCTTCCCATTCAGAAATATATGCGATTGTTTTTGAAGAAATTTGGATATATTTGCAAAAATATTCACAGGTTTTGAGATAAAACGAAACAAAAAATGTAAACTGGTATATGCTTCGTTGTCTAATGTGGTGAAAAGGTAGGTTTACCTTTCCATACATTTTCACTAGTGTGTCTGGAAATACTCGTGAATGAGAGGGAGATACAAATATCTTTATTTCCCAGCTGATTCTGTCAGTTTTCCAACTCGATCTACATATTATAAATTCAACCATACGTTGGTTGAACTTTGATTCAACCTCCCTTATAAACGTAGGTTGAATTGTTGATTGTCTCAGATTTATCTTTCGTAGACATCATTCACAAATAACCACCGGCAGCAACAGCAACAAAGAATAAAACATGGCAGGTAAGTATAATTTTATTAATTGTCTATATAATTCGCCATTTTTATAATATTTTTATTGCAGGATTTTGACTCTAATATAAAGTTGTTTTATTTCACTGATTCACTGCCGGGCGGCCGCAACAGACTCAGACACGGATTTAAAGTAAAGGAACAGTGCAAAAACAATAACATTACATCATATAATGCTCGAATTCGTGTTCGTTAAAAAACACGAAAATTTGAATGAAACTTAAAGACTTCCTCTTTCCCATTCTAACAGAAACAACATTTCAAGAAATACTAAGATCGTCACACATTGTCTTCAGACATTTCATGGTCTATAGAAGTCGGACAAAATGGCACATTTCTGAAACTTATGTCAATTCTCATGTGTTTACATTTACCCCAGAATATTTTTTCATATGAGAAAATGTAAACAACATTCTCGGGGTAAATGTAAACATATATTTTTAGTAAAAATGGTGATTTTAAATAAAAATTACTATTTTTTAGTTAATAACTATTGCTATTATGTCGCCGAACTACATATTGAAGAAGTCGCCACCATCATATTCAGTGGATGATGTTGCAAAAGCTGTCCTTGACGTACAAAATAAAAATATGACGTTCAGAGCAGCTCAGGATGAATATGGAGTGCCAATATATATCATTTGGACGTCTGACGTCTATGGAGACGGGATAATTTTGCCGTCACCTTTATCAGTTGGATCACCATTTATCCATACCAATTCTGAAAATGTCTTAGTAGGACATCAAAATGCCTCCTAACCATCAACCTAAGCACATTCAGTAAATGAAATGGAGTCCCCATTGTCTCAAAATATTCCAACTAGCAACTATTTGCCAGATAATAATTTGTACTCGCCCGATTTTTCGCCGATACCTTCAACTTCCAAAGGTGTGAAAAATTCTAATTTAAATTTTATTCGATAATAAAATCTGATTTGTTACATTTCATCATTAGCTACTTCATTCCCCATGGCCCACTTTTTCGCAGTTCCTAGTCAGCTTGAAAATAAAACTCCGAGACGAAAAGTAACTCTCCGTTTAAAACAACTTCAATATGGAGAAATTTTAACTACGGATGAAGTTCTTCAGCGTTTAAAAGAAGCGGAGCAAAACAAAATTGAAAAACTTCAGCCAAAGAAGAAAGTTACAGAAGGAAAAAAGAAAAATATTACATCTTTATCTTCATCTTCTGACGAAGAAACCGTCAACTACGAATCAGCTGATGATGATCTTGTAGATGTAGACTGGGTCGGAGAAGAAAATGGGAATAGGCCTTAAAAAAGTTGATATGATGGAACCAAAACAACTTTAGGAGTTTCACTTGGGAGAATTTGTTTTAGCTTCCTTTAAGGGTGGAAAGAGAAACTCGAGCTTGTTTAAGTACGTTTGTCGAGTAGAACAACTTGTTTTTGAAGAAAAAGACATTAAAGTTCAAGGGTTATCTGCGGTAAACTCATCAAAAACTATGTTTAAGATAGTTAAAAAAGATGTGAGTTCCAGAAAAGTATTTCAAGTCATTGCAATGCTCCCATTGCCGAAGGAGGTGTTAGAGGACGACGGAACAACAGTTTATTCGTTTGACGGTCTTGCCCCTGTAGAGGAAATACGATAAACAATTCTTTTAAATCAAAATTTTTTATATTCGTATTTTGAAATAAATATTTATTAATTTTAAATTGATTTATCTTCTTTTTTTGGGGTAAAAGTAAACACTCACTTTTTGTATTTTTCTCACTGCCCAGAGTCATGTTATTTTGTTATTAATTTTCCTTATAGAAACCTTCCATTATCATGCCTAGTCAATGAAATCAATGTTTCCCCGGAATTCATTAAAAAAAAAACATGGTGGGGTATTTGTAAACATACCATATTTGACACTAGTTTTAACAATTCCGGAAATATTTTTTTTTATTTATACAAATTTAAAGATTTTCGTGAAGTTGTTTCGTAAAAACATATTGAAAACTAAGTCAAAAAATAAAAAAAAACTTTACGGCAAACGAGAGGACAAACTGACGATTAGAAGACGGTTCGAAGCAAGAAAGTGGAACACAAATGAGAGCTTCACGGATTATTACAACGATAAAATAATCCTCACATACGGATTTATTGATTGGAAAATTTGTACGAAAGCGAGCTGGTTGAATATATTGTTGAAGGCATTACTGGACGAGAATCTTCGTCTGCAGACGCTCATCAATTGTTACACCAATCGAATACAGGTGCTGCATGCATTCGAGATAGTCAAGCAGAAGACAACAACATCCACTCCGAGTACATCGAAACAAACACAAATGAGAGAAGAACCAACACCACAAACTGGAGTGAGGTGCTATAATTGCAATTCAATTGGGCATTTGGCAAACGTATGTCGTAAACCCAGACGGGAGCTCGGGGCATGCCAATAAATACTTAATAAACTATACATAAGGAAAAATTGAAGTTGTGTGTCCGCGTACTTATTTAATTAATAAGAGTGATCGATATAATCCATCGTTTTTTTTTTTGTGGCTTAAAATGAATATTGGGGTTTTTAATTAAAAAAACTTTTATTCGAATAATCTCAGAACATCCTATCCTGAAAAACATTAAAGGCATTGTCAATTGCCCTAACTTCAAATACATGGAAAAAGATTACATTCTTGATAATTTAAGTGATCAAAATGTCATTGATGTAAAACGCATAAAAGTAAAGAATAAATTGACACGTGTCTTAGAAGACAGCACTCTATACACATTAATTTTTTCTACTTCTTGTATTCCTGAATTCATTGACATCGGCTACATGAGAACAATTGTGTGAGTTACATATAAAGCCCACCATGACGAAGCAACACAACATAAAATGGATCTCATTTCGCATCACAAACCATAATTGCTGACAAATCAATACACAAGAAGATGCCTAACATCCCACGATTAAGGCAATAGTCAGTCAAGAAGTATTCACCACCAGACTAGGCCACACTAAATCAATCTCCCCAGAAAAGATACAAAAGTATCTACGAGTCGTCGAGTAGTCGCGAACATTTCATTCCATAAATAAATTTAATTCTTTTTTTAAAAGTCTTTTCTAAGAACGAAGAGTTTTTTTTTGCGACCTTATATCCCTTCTCCACTTAGGTGCATGAATTGTTTACATTTTAGGCATGTCACAGTAGTTTCCCGGGTCGATTGCGACTGCCGGTATTTTTATTATTATTATAATAAAAATTGTGGACCCTTTCAAGAACAAGTTAGCAAACCAAAATTAAAGAGCTAGGTCTGTCTCACGATCAAATTTATAATGCTGTTATGTATACTCCACACTCTTCTTATTGCAAGCTCTGCAAGTTAAGGAGTCATAATTACCCAGTAATGGTAATTGAAATCGTGCCGAAGATGCAGAAATCACAAACAGCCTACTAAGCACGTTCCGGGATCATATTGCACCTATCCAGAATCCCGATGAGATCATCATCAACATATGGTTTCATAGTTTTAAGATAAGTAATTAGTCATAAGTAAGAACAAAGGAGATCTTAGTATAAATAGACCTCTCCGAAGTATTAAGATGTTATGTTCAATTTGTGTGTCATTTAGAGTACAACTCAGAACACCTTTCTATATTTTAAGTTAGAAGAATAAATAAAAAATCTTTTTTAAAACTTACTCTACGTAAGTAATAATTTAATTTGCGACCGTGACAGGACGATCAGCTTTTTCCGAAACCTGAACAAAACAAGTAAGGGGAAAAACTATCGTCTTCGTGAGTGACAGTGAAAGTGTTACTACGAACATTCAAAAAATAAGTACCTTTCAAGAAAAGGGAAAAAAAATAATAAATAAAAAGTATCCTTAATCAAAAAGGAGAAAAACCAAAAAAATATCCTTAATCAAAAGGAGAAAAAATACAAATACGAAAAAAAGGTGAGGAAATTAAGTAGTGAAGAAGTGAGAAAAAAAAATTAAATTTTTCCATGTATTAAAAAAATATTTAAATGGAAAAACTACCCAGTGATGAGAAAGCAAAAGAACTCATAGTGCGGATTAAAAAAATTAAAAAAGTATTCAAGGAATACAAAGAAGACGTTGAGAACAACAACGTCCAGTGAAAAATAAAAATAAAAAAACGGAGTGCTAATAACAAATAATAATAACATAATAATAATAATAATAAACATTATTAAAAATAATAATAAGTATAATAAACATAAATAAAAATCCTTGTGTTAGTGAAAAAAATTAAATAAATAAAAAACAAACAATATATATCTATATATATAAAAATGAATTGTTCGTTTGTACGTTTATAACATGCGAACGTGAAGTCCGATTTGCTTGATTTTTTGGTATGTTTTCATTATTTGCCTGTAGAAGGTTTGTGTGAAATAATAATTAAAAAAAATTTAATTTAAAAAAAATTATTTTTGTGCATTATTTTTGCATAACGGAAAACAGAGGAATCAAAGTAAACGCGTTTCGATTTTGCAAGCGTTGCATTGTGTTGTGTATTAGCTTTGAGTTTGTATACATAAAGGAACCACGCTAGCTTGCGTTAAGACGTCGATAGGTGTCACCAAGTAAATAAATCGACATTTGAAATTTCAAAGCAACAGTTTTCCTGTACATTTCTCCATACCCATGACGTTTTTCCTGTTTCTCTTTTCTGCTGCCTTTTTTTAAGTCAAATTTCTGTGGAGAGCATTCCCCCAAAAATTTCAAATGTCGATTTTATTCACTTGGTGACATCTACCGACGCCTTAACGCAAGCTAGCGTGGTTCCTCTATGTATACAAACTCAATGGTATTAGCACGAATGAAAAACAGAAGAGTAACAGTAAAAAAAATCGTTGGCTGTGCACTAATACTGGTGTGCGTTGCTTTCGATTGTGGCATTGTGCTGTGTATTAGCACGAATGAGAAACAGAGTAGCAGTGAAAACACAGCAATCGCGTCTGTGTATTTTTGTGAACATCGTTGGTTGTGCACAATCATTTCTTAGAGTAGACGCCGAATAATTAGATTTTCTGCTGGCGTGTGTCAAGTCCAAAACAGTGTTACGTATGACAGAAAATATGGAAGCGTTTAAAAGTGATGAGCAGCAAACCGCAGCGAATCAAGAAAAAGACGAACAAGTTACTATCACAGAAGTCTATAAAATCATTGGTTTGGGTGATGACGCGAACGATTCAGCCAAAAATGAAGAAAATCAGGCAAATGATGAGATGAATATTGGAAGTGCACACGGAACTTCGACGCCGCAAAAAGTTGGAATGGCGTTAGAATTCGGTAATAAAATTCTTTATGGTTTGTTCTTTTTGTTTTAATTAAAAAGTGAATTTATTTCAGATTGGAATAGTGAACCATTGGATTTTAACGAAGATTTAGTTGGTAAAACCTATCTGAAGTTCATATTTTTATTCAAAATTATTCGGTTTTTTTTTTGTTTGTCTGTAGACTTAATTTGATTTAATCTCTTCGCAAAAATTGAGCTCATCATTGGTGGAGTTACCATCATCGCAAAATGTTAATTCGTCAAAGACAGATTCTTTGCGAAATTTGAACTTATCAATGGTGGAATTGTCCTCATCGCAAAATGTTAATTTATCAAGTGCTTCGAATGCCAGCGATTCAAGTGTGAATTCGAATAAAATGCAGGCGAAAATACGGAAGGAAAATGGATTGCGCATAAAGAATATGATTGGATTCTTCAAGAACGAAGGCGTTTCTTTTTTTAAAGCCAAGCGTAAGTATAATTTATTTGCAAGTAATTTGAACGTGTTTTGAAAGTTTCGTTCTTTAGGTGTATACCAAGCACTGTATGAAGACCGAATGGATCTTGATGTTTTGATGTGCTTTGTCATTACTGGGCAAGTGGTCATCATCGATCAGAAATTAATTCTGCCTGAATGGTTACAACGTAGACCATTGTCAAAGGTTAACAAAGTTGGTGTCAAAAATTAACAATTTATTGTGCGCTGCAATTTTTGTAAGCTGCATTTAGTTATTCAATTTTTTTGCTTTTAAATCATTCTTTGTTAAACCAAATTCCTTGACGGAACCAAATTAATGAACCAAAACGATGGACAAAACGATGTCTCTCTAATTTAATTTAGAATTGAAATACAGTTATATTTGTATTTTATTAAAATGATTTATGAATATTGATTTCAAATAAAGCAACAATCAAATATTGTGTGTTCTAAATGTTATTTCGTGAAGTGTGTTGATTTTATGTGAAGCAAAATTGTTGGCGCCAAATGATTGATGTTTTTGCCGTAACTGTAAACAATTATCATGTGTTTCTCTGATTCTTTTGTTAATTTACAGCTGAATAGTATAACCGAAAGCAACGCATATCAGTATTTGTGCTCAACCAATGTGCTCGCAAAAATACATAGACGCGTTTGTTGTGTTTAATTTGTTCTCTGTTTCTCTTTCGTGTTTATACACAGCAGATCAGCACAACCGATGGCAAGGCATACCAGTATTTGTGTACAACCAACAATGTTTTCAAATCACGTTTCTATGTTGTGATACGAGCAGCATTTGTTGTGTATTGGCAAATAATGTAGAACTGAGAATTACAGCAAACGTGTCTATGTATTTTTGCGAGTACCGTTGGTCTTGCACTAATACTGGACCATGTTAACTTCGTTTGTGTTGTTGTGTGCGTACCGGCAAATTAAGCGTATCAATGTTCTGCACCGATTGGGCATTCCAATGGGAATTTGAGTGAGCGTGCAAGTGTTATCTCATATATCTGCTATTTTTCATCGTCAATAAACATATTTTTTCTTGGATTTTGGTAATTGAATAAATAGGAATTAAAATTTAGTTTCGACTGTGAGTTGATGTGTTTTATTTTTGTGTATAGTTATAATTATGCCGCGACCGAGACGTGGCGCCAATATTGGTCATCGTACTCATAATGCAAGACGAGTTGCATCTGCTATAGCAGGTGAATCTGAAGCGGAACGTGAAGTGAGACTTGAACAGCAAAGAGAGCGTCAATCGAGATCGCGTTCTGCTCAAACAAACGAAGAACGAGTCGCGAGTAATTCTTCGGATCGAGCGAGAATGAGTCGCAATCGCGCTGTTAGAAGTCGTGCCAATGACAATATTAATCAGCGAGTAATGCGTGCTGCTTTCAATTATGATAGTGAAGTTGACTATTGTTCTCTTCCATGCCTTTCAATCGGAACTATGACTAATGTCTGCGAACAGTGCAATGTATTGAAATTTCCATCGGAAACTCCTGGAATGTGTTGTGCAAATGGACAAGTAAAATTGCCTGTTTTGAATCCTCCTCCTGAGCCTTTGAGGTCATTAGTTTCTGGTTTGACTCCAGAATCGAATCATTTTTTGTCTAAAATACAGCAGTACAATTCATGTTTCCAAATGACGTCTTTCGGCGCCTCAAATATAATCAGAGATGGATTCATGACTTTTAAGGTAATTACTGAACACGACACTAACAATGAGTTCTATCGTGAGATTGCATCAAATGTTTCATGTATGCAGATTCAAGGTCAAATCTATCATCGAATTGGATCGTTATTACCATGTTTGGATTCCAATCATTCCTTTTTGCAAATATATTTCATGGGAAATTCAGATGTTGAAATTGAACGGCGTTGTGTGGTGTCACAAAATCCAAATGATGGTAATGCAGTGAGAAGAGGAATAATTGAAAGATTGCAGCAGTTTTTTCACGATGAAAATTGTTTGATCAAATTATTTCAAACTGCCCTTGATCAAATGCCTTCGGATTCTCATAGAATTGTTATTCGGGCCGATAAAGCACCTGGTGGAATTCATGCTGGAAGGTTAAACGCACCAACAATTGATGAAGTTGCCGTATTAATTGTGGATGAAGGAGCGAGCAGTCGAGATATTGTACTTCATCGTCGAGATCAAAGTGTTGTGCATGTTTCGGAAACTCATCGTTGTTATGATGCGTTGCAGTACCCAATTTTGTTTTGGCAAGGCGAGGATGGTTACCATTTCAATATTAAGATGAAACATCGTTTAACTGGTTAGTTACAATAAAATGCATCACACATTTTGTGAATTATTTGATACTTAATATTCGCATTTATTTCAGGCTTGGAAATAGCAAAAAAAGTTAGTGCGATGAACTATTATTCGTACAGATTAATGGTTCGGCTGAACGAAATTAATCATATATTGAATTGTAGAAGGCTTTGCAACCAATTTATAGTTGATGTTTACGCTAAAATTGAGTCTGAACGATTGAATTTTATTCGATTTAATCAGAAAAAGTTAAAATCCGAACAATATATTCATTTGCGCGATGCAATTCAGAATGATGGGAATATCAACGATATTGGCCAAATGACAATATTACCAGCAACATATACTGGAAGTCCACGACACATGCACGAGTACGCGCAAGACGCAATGACGTACGTTCGGCATTATCATCGACCCGATTTATTTATTACATTCACCTGTAATCCTCATGGTCATTCACCATGTTTCATGGTCAAAGTGCTTCTGATCGCCACGATATTGTTGCGCGTGTGTTCAAGCAAAAATTGAAAACGCTTATGGATTTTATTGTCAAACAACAAGTGTTTGGAAAAGTTCAATGTTGGATGTATTCTGTGGAATGGCAGAAAAGAGGACTTCCGCATGCACATATTTTGGTTTGGTTAGTTGATAAAATTACGCCAAATGAAATTGATAGCGTAATATCAGCCGAAATTCCTAATCCAATCATTGATCCAGGACTGTTTGAATCAGTTACGAAGCACATGATTCATGGACCATGTGGGGCATTAAATGTCAACTCACCGTGCATGGCTGAAGGAAAATGCACAAAACGGTACCCAAGAGCATTAATAGCGGAAACAATTTCTGGTAATGATGGTTATCCGTTATATCGTAGGCGTTCACCTAAAGATGATGGCGAAACAGTTATGGTGAAATGCAAAAATCAAGACATTAAAATTGACAATCGTTGGATCGTTCCATATTCGCCGCTATTGTCCAAAACTTTTGGTGCTCATATAAATGTTGAGTATTGTAACTCAGTAAAATCTATCAAGTACATATGCAAATATGTTAACAAAGGAAGTGATTTGGCCTATTTTGGAATTGCTGGGGATAAAAGTGATGAAATCACTTCATATCAATTAGGCCGTTATATTAGTACAAATGAAGCAATATGGCGAATTTTTTCATTTGCAATACACGAAAGGTATCCAACTGTACTGCACTTGGCAGTTCATCTTCAGAATGGTCAACGTGTGTACTTCACCCCTGAGAATGCGGCGCAACGAGCAGAACAGCCACCAAAAACAACGTTGACTTCATTTTTTGATCTGTGCAGAAATGACGAATTTGCTAAAACGTTATTGTATTCTGAAGTGCCACGATATTTCACATGGAATGAATCTGCGAAAGTTTTTCAAAGACGGAAACAAGGGCAACCAGTACGAGGCCATCCAAATGTATTTTCTACAGAAGCATTGGGTCGTGTGTATACCGTTCATCCAAATCAGGATGAATGTTTTTATTTGCGTTTATTATTGATTAACGTTCGTGGTCCTACGTCATTTGAAGATTTAAGAACAGTCCATGGTGAATTGTGTGCGACTTATCGGCAAGCATGCCAGCGTTTGAATCTACTTGAAGATGATATGCATTGGGAAGCTACACTTGCTGATTCCGTAATTTCATCATCTCCACATCAAATACGAACATTATTTGCAATTATAATATCTACATGCAGTCCATCAAATCCACTTGAAATATGGCATAAATTTCGTGATGACATGACGGAAGACATTTTACTTCGAGTGCGACGTTCAGTTTCAAATCCTGAATTAGAAATCACACCGGAAATGCATAACGAAGCTTTGATTTTGATTGAAGACATGTGTATAATGATTGCAAACAGAATATTAGTGCAGTTAGGAATGATAGCGCCTAATCGTGTAGTTCATGATGTTATTAATCAAGAAATGCATCGTGAACAACAATATGATCGTAATCAATTGAGAACATTTGTGCAGTTAAAAGTTCCACAATTGAATAGTCAACAGAAATATGCTTATGACAAAATCATGGAAGGTGTGAACAATGAAGAAGGTGGATTTTACTTTATTGATGCACCAGGAGGCACTGGAAAAACATTTTTGCTGTCATTGATTCTGGCAACCATACGATCGGATAATAAAATTGCTTTTGCAGTTGCTTCATCTGGAATTGCTGCTACCTTATTAGACGGTGGTCGAACTGCGCATTCTGCATTTAAATTGCCTTTGAATATAACAACGATTGAATCTCCTACGTGCAACATTTCCAAAACGTCGGCAATGGCAAAAGTTTTGCAGCAGTCTAAGATAATCGTATGGGACGAATGTACAATGGCTCACAAAAGATCATTAGAAGCATTAAATCGAACCATGCAAGATCTTCGAGGAAATGAAAGACTTTTTGGTGGCGCCTTTATATTGTTATCAGGTGATTTTAGGCAAACTTTACCTGTCATTCCACGATCTACTGCTGCTGATGAGCTAAACGCATGTTTGAAGTCTTCAGTTTTGTGGAAATATGTTAAAACATTGCGTCTTAATCAAAATGTACGTGTACAATTGCAAAATGATCCTTCTGCAGCTGAATTTTCAAAACAACTTTTGGAAATTGGGAATGGTAAAGTTGCAGTCGATAAATCAACCGGATTAATAACATTACCAAGCAATTTTTGTAATATCACTCAATCGAAAAAGGAGCTGGTTCAACGTGTGTTTCCAAATATATTGCAGAACTACAGGAATCATGATTGGTTGAGCGAACGCGCAATATTGGCAGGAAAAAATAAAGACGTGAGCGATTTAAATGCAAGTATTTTGCAAGAAATAGATGGCCAATTTTTTGCATACAAATCAGTGGATACGATAATAAATGAAGATGAGGTAGTGAACTATCCTACTGAATTTTTGAACTCACTTGATTTGCCAGGCTTGCCATCGCATTATTTGGCATTGAAAGAGGGAGCACCGATAATAATGCTCCGAAATATAAATCAACCACGGCTTTGTAATGGCACCAGACTTTCCGTGAAAAAACTGATGGCCAATTTAATTGAAGCAACTATTCTGAGTGGTAAATATAGAGGCGAAAACGTTCTAATCCCCCGAATTCCAATGATTCCATCAGATATGCCATTTGAATTTAAACGGCTTCAATTTCCTGTCCGTCTTGCCTTCGCTATTAATAAAGCTCAAGGTCAGACTTTGAATATTTGTGGCTTAGATTTGGAGCAACCTGTTTTCTCGCATGGACAATTGTATGTTGGTTGTTCACGTTGTGGTAAACCCTCTGCATTATTTATAAACACAAAAGATGGAAAAACTAAAAACGTTGTTTATCAAAGAGCATTAAGTTAATTTTTAAAGTATTTTCATTTTCGACCTTTTTATTTGAAAATAAATTATTGTAAGAAATTGATTGTGGATGAGTTTTACTGAAAATTGATACATGGGAAAATTTCGCAAGTTTCTTTTGTGTATTCGCCCTGCGAAGCGGGAGTTACGTTACCTGAATATTTCTTTATTATTTTTTGTTCAGTATTCATATTCATATTTCTGTCATTTAATTTTCTCACACTTAAAAGATATCAAGTTGATAGTTTGCATATTCTTTGTTTAAATCAAATTCAGTATCTATATACATATTTCTGTAGAACTCAGCATTTAATTTTCTCACACTTAAAAGATATCAAGTTCATAGCTTCATTGTTTGTATTTCTTTTTTTGCATTATAAAAGAGGTTTGTCATTAAAATAAGTCAGTTCATTTTTTCTCATTAAAGCTATAGGGCGAAGCTCTGCCCAAAAAATAAAAATTGACTTTTATTTTTCATTCGTAATTTAACTGGCGCAGTCGGTAGGATTGCAAAACATTGCAAAATAAATCCTATTCGTATTTAGTCGTGAATATCGGTGCAAATAAACAATTCAATATCAACGGATTATTGATATTAGTGACAAAAGGATACAGTAATTAAATCGTATCCTAAACGTCGTGAATGTTTTATTTAGTCGTGAATATCGGTGCAAATAAACAATTCAATATCAACGGATTATTGATATTAGTGACAAAAGGATACAGTAATTAAATCGTATCCTAAACGTCGTGAATGTTTTGAACACTGGTGTTAATAAACAATTTTATATCAACGGTTTATTGATATAAAAGTGACGATACAAAAATAAATACAATAGTTAATAAACACGAGTGCAAGAACACGAACAGTTATTTGGCTCTTCGGTTCCAGAAACCTACGTTTTAATTAAAGAATTGAACTCATCATATATATATAGTACGGCAGAATACCGAACTGAACTCATCATATATAGTACGGCAGAATACCGAACTGAACTCATCATATATATAGTACGGCAGATTACCGAACTGAACTCAACATATATAGTACGGCAGAATACCGAACTCATCAACAATGATATTGTAAGTCAAGTTCATACTTTTCCTTATTTTTTTTTTTCCTTTCCCTAATCTTTAGGTAATTCAAATGCCAAATAAATACATTAATAAATTAAGACCCAGACCATACGATAGAATAAATAGTGATAACACTTTATCAGATAACAACACTGATTTGGAGAAGGTAGTTTTAAACTTTGGTCCAAGTGAAACAGAAAGTAGTGAAATAGATATTACGAGTGATAATCTTTCAGAATCATTTAATCTATCGATTAATAACAATTTGCAAACAGCAAACATTCCTGAACTAATAACTCACATTAATATGGCTAACCCAATAACAGAATTATTCCATTCATTAAGAATTCCGGATGCTATCAAGGACCTTCCGCGATTTGATGGTAATCCTAGGCTCCTCTACGAATTTTTGACTAATGTCGAAGAAATTCTATTACTAGTAACATCAATTCCTGATGCTAACTATGGCAAACTACTGCTCAGAGCTATCCGAAATAAAATAGATGGACCAGCTAACGAAGTCCTTAATATGTACGGGACACCATTAGAATGGTCACAAATAAAAGCAAACCTTATCTTGCATTACGCAGATAAGCGTAATGAAACATCATTGATTAAAGATTTACACAACCTTCGTCAAGGTTCTAAAACAACTGAACAATTTTATAGTGAGGTCGTAGAAATTCTCTCTACAATGAGGAATCATATTCAAATCCATGACAAAGATGCTAATATTATAAAAGCAAAAGGTGATCTATATATTGAAATGTGTCTTAACATTTTTCTAACGGGATTAAGAGAACCTTTAGGGTCAACAATTAGATCAATGAAACCCGAATCATTAGCTCAAGCATTTTCCTTCTGTATTAAGGAACAGAACACATCTTATATTCGATATGAAAACAAACCTTTACCAAAACCTACGATAGGTTCTAACCCTCAAATAAAAAGTCTACCCTTCAGACAACCTCATTATGGTTCAATGCAAACAATTCAAAATATAAAACCTAACCAGTTAAATACAAGACATTTACCTTCCCCACAACAATATAGACCCCAACAACAAATAAACTACTATAGACCGCCACAGTATGGGGCCTACCAACAAGTTGGTTATCAGAAACAACAATCATATAAACCCCAGCAACAACCTTATTTCCAAGGTCAAAATATCCAAACAAAAGTACCTGTTGCTAAACCAGAACCAATGGATACACTTTCCGCTCAATCTTTAGTAAAAAAATCACCCTCTGGACAGAGTAATACATTTAGACAAAATGCTCAAATTCATAACATTGATGAGCTGGAGATACCCGAAACACATGATAATGTAGAAGAGATTGATAACCAAATTAACTATATCCCACAGGAACTCATAGATCACAGTCCCTGCCAGAACTACTATCCACAACTGGACAACTACTACGACATTCCAAATGAATATTTTTTAAATAACTATTCTGAGCATGAAGACGAAACAAATTTTCATCTTCCAGCCTCAACAATCCCATTTACTTAGACATTAACAAGCATGGACAATTTCTTCCATATATAAATATTTCCTCGCCTTTTGGTAAAACTTTGAAATTTCTAATAGATACGGGAGCTTCCTCCTCATTTATAAATCCAGAATACGTACACCCTGGTGATGTAGAAACAATTCAAAACACAATAATAACTACAGTTCTGGGGGAGAAAACTATAAGTAAACAAGTGAGACTCCCTATTTTTTTTGAATTTCAGCAACCTGGTAATCAAAAGTTTCTCATATATAAATTTCATGGTTACTTCGACGGACTCCTAGGACTCGATGCCCTTAATATTCTTAAAGCTAGTATCGATTTACCTAATAAAACATTAATTACAGCAAACACACATATCCCTCTACTATTTAAACCCAATTTTATGTCACAAGACTTTAAAATTCCCGCATACTCAAGTATAATCAATGGTTTGGGTACACTCATAAAAACTATAACAGGTAATATGGATGACAATGATGCAATAAAATTAAACCAGGAGCTAGAAACAATTGAACTTAACCAAAATATACTTAAAACCGAATCTAACAAACAAATAGGAATTAACCAAAAGATGATAGAAAGATTTGAAAATATCACTCGTCATGTCAATAACCAACAAAATTTAATCAAAACATTCTTAAGTCTTCAACAGAAAAATATAAATAATTCAATCACAACAACTCAAGCAGCTCTCATTCAACTGCAATATATTCACAGAATCAACTTTAACATTGACCTACTCCAAAATCACTTAAATGATATTGCAGAAGCTATTACTTTAGCCCGTCTAAATATAATATCTAAACAAATACTAAGTAAATCTGAATTAAAAGAAATAAGGTATTTTTTCGAAAATCAGTCCATTCATTTAACATCGGACGAACAGATATATGAATTTTTGAATTTAAAAGCTTACTACAACAATACTAATATAATATTTGGCATTGGTATACCAGTTATTTCTAACAATATGTATTCCTTTTTCCATTTAATCCCTTTACCCATTAACAAAACTCTTACTATTTCCACCTACCCATATACCGCTTTAAACGAACTTGAGGCACAATACTACAATAAAGAATGTAGTCAACTGGAAGGAATCTACTATTGTAAAAGACAAAGTTTACAAACCGATTATGCAAACTGCGTACCAGAGATCATTAAAAATCAACCAGCTAGCTGTAAATTAATAAATGACACGGAACACACTTCTATAATTCAACCCGAACCAAATTACATACTCCTCATTAACGTCCAAAATGTCACACTGAACACAACATGCAGCATCCAAAATTATATAATCTATGGAACAGTTCTTATTCATTTTTCAAATTGCACCATAACAATAAATAACATTATCTATGATTCTAGAGTAAACACCTTTTTTGACCAAATTGTGATTCATCCTCCAACACGTAGAGAAATAAAGCCCAAAATAACAACATACCACCTAACATTGGAAAACTTGCTATCAACACAACTGCAGAACAGGGAAGAAATAACACTCTTGACCACCAAATCCACTTACAACATCTATACCATAGTATCAATAACAGTACTCTTCGCATTGATAGCTGCAGCACTTTACTTCTATCGAGAAAAATACCAATCACCAAAACTAACTAACACACAAGACGTTAAGAAGACCGACGAAGAATCAATTCATCAAGATACACCAATCGCTCCTTCAAGGACAAACATCCTCTGGCAGTCGCTGCACTAAGGGGGGAGGAGTTACGTTACCTGAATATTTCTTTATTATTTTTTGTTCAGTATTCATATTCATATTTCTGTCATTTAATTTTCTCACACTTAAAAGATATCAAGTTGATAGTTTGCATATTCTTTGTTTAAATCAAATTCAGTATCTATATACATATTTCTGTAGAACTCAGCATTTAATTTTCTCACACTTAAAAGATATCAAGTTCATAGCTTCATTGTTTGTATTTCTTTTTTTGCATTATAAAAGAGGTTTGTCATTAAAATAAGTCAGTTCATTTTTTCTCATTAAAGCTATAGGGCGAAGCTCTGCCCAAAAAATAAAAATTGACTTTTATTTTTCATTCGTAATTTAACTCGGGCGAGGGTTTCGCTAGTTTCTTAATAAAACATACATGAATTTCTTATGTACAAACCGAAAAACAAAAAAAAATATATGAATATGAAATTTAGAAAATGTTAAGAACTACACCTTTGTTAGCATAAACAACTTCGCAAAAGTGAACACGCTAACTATGAATAGCCCATTCCGAACTATAAGCAGCCCCCGCCGCATCATTACAAGATACCACCAACACAGCCAACCACGGCAGAAGAAGGCAGACAGCCGAATCCATTCCTAATAAAACTTTGCGCGTTATTTTAAATTTTATGTTGGTTGCGAACAAACGCGTAGTGTTGAAATAAATTCCAAATTAAATTTTATTTTAAATAAAGTGTCTACTGCTGCTTTGACGATCCGATTGCATTCATATTTCAATCGAAGTAACACAAATGCCATACATAAGTAATAGGGTGTCCCTTATTTTCCAACAATTTAAAAAGATAAAATGTTTTTACTGCGTCAGAGGGAACCAGGAAGACCAGGTTGCTTAATTGGCGTCGACAAAAAAATAATGGAAAAGGAAGAGAGGGCTAAACAAAGAATATTACAAGAGGAAAACAGACTACGAAAGTCGACAGTACCATCTAGCTCTATGGCTTCAACAGGGTGTTTACTGTACCAACAACTTGGCGATGATACCTATACAACGTCCATTAGTGCTGAAAGCCATAGCGAACATCCGCCAACAACAATGGAAACAGAAACAGTACAATCTGAAATTTTGAAAAACGAGGAAGAAAAAAATTTCTCAGTGCTAAGCTAGTATCAGTGTTAGATAGATGCTATTCCAGATTCTGGTTATATTCTTCAGGCTACAGTAGAAGCTCTCGGACTAAACTTTGAAGATTTTCCAATCAATAAATCCTCAATTCAACGTGTTCGGACGCAGATAAGAAAAATAAAAACTGCATCTATAAAAACTGATTTCGGAAATGACGTTCCTGAAGTTGTTACTGTTCACTGGGATGGAAAATTACTACCTGGGCTTACCGTAAGAACTTGCAAAGAAGAACGACTTCCTATCGTTATAAAGTTTGGTAGTAAGGAACAACTCCTTTCTGTTCCTAAGCTGGAAAATTCTTCTGGAAAAGAACAATCTGCAGCTGTTTATAGAGCAATAAGTGATTGGAACCTTGAAAGTAAGGTACAGATAATGTACTGTGATACAACGGCATCAAATACAGTGTCTTTTAGAGCAGATACTTGAAAGGAAATTGTTACTTTTTGGATGTCGACATCACATTTATGAACTTGTTTTGAAAAGCGTATTTGAAAAAAAATTATTAAAATTCGGCAGGTAACAGTGCAGGGGAGAGAAACAAATTGCTTAAAGCAGTCTCTGACTTCAAGAAAAACACACAACGTCAACTACTCTTGAGCGATTTTGGTTTTAATATTGATGCTAGTTGCAAGAAGAACGTATTTGTTAACGAAAGCTTGACACCATTTAATCGTTCTCTTCTTAAGCTTGCTACTCGGATGAAAAAAGAAGGAGAGCTATCTGCTGTATATACAAAGTCTGGTTCTGTGTATGTAAAAATTGGTAATGACGGGGAAAGCGTGTTAGTAGAAGATATTGGGAGTTTAAATGCTGCAGCCGAGAGACATCAATTGAGAAGTACCACTACAACCATAATATAATTTGCACAATTTTTACGAACATATAAATGTACATATATTTTAGTATTTATTATTTCTATACCTAAATCATCTTTCAAAGTAATAGTTAATTTTTTTATTCTAACACTACATATATTTTTGTCGCTCTCTTTTTAAATTATTTATTTTTTGTTACTCTTTTATTTTACCTTAATTATTGTTACTCTTTGCACTTGTGACTCTCTTTCTGTTTTTTTTTTTTTTAATTTTTTATTTTTATTCTTCATAATGCAAATGCAATCAAATGGCATGTGTATCAATGGGCTTTCGGGTAATACGGTTTACAAAATGTTGAGAATTTTAAGTATGCAGAAAAAAGGTTTACATATCTGCCATTTAAACGCGCAGAGTATTGCGCCTAAATTGGATGAACTTCGTTTGTTGTTTATAAATTCTAAGGTAGATGTGATCTGTATATCAGAAACATGGTTTTCTCCAGAAATTTCAAATAATGCTTTCAAGGTTGAAGGGTACAAACTCATTCGTGCTGATAGAGTTGGTCGTGGGGGCGGTGTTGGTGTTTATTTGCGGAGTAATATTTCTTTTGAAGTTGTTTGTAAATCTAACGTTAATAGTACATCTGAGTATTTGTTTCTTAAATTACAATGTGGGATTGAACAATTACTTCTTGGAGTTATCTATAGGCCAAACAAAAACGTTGATGCTACGCCAATACTTAGAATTTTAGAAGAAATATCCTGCTCTGTGTCGAATGTTATAATATGCGGGGATCTCAACTGTGATTTACTTAATTCTTCTGCTTCAGCTAAATTGATAAATGATCTTCGTAACTTAAATCTGTTGCCTGTGAATATTTCAACTCCTACACACTTTACAAAAGAAACTGCAACTCTTCTAGATTTATTTTTTGTAGGGGATATTGATAAAGTACTATTCTATAACCAATTATTAGCTCCCGGCTTTTCGCATCATGATTTATTGTTTATGACGTATAAAATATCAATTAGTTCAGAGCAGAATATTGTAATATCTTTTAGAGATTTCAAAAACATTAACTATGAAAGCTTACTAACAGACGTTGTACAAGTTGATTGGGAACAAATGTATTTTATGCCATCTATTGAGCAGCAAGTACTTTCATTACAGCATAATATTAAAACACTTTTCGATCATCACGTTCCGTTGAAAACGAAAATTGTTAAAAGCGATTCTCACCCATGGATTAGTCATCAAATTTTAGAATTAATTAAAAAAAGAGATAAAGCATATATGAAATGGAAACGATATAAGTTGGATGTTCTTTTTGAAATATACAGATCTTCTCGTAATTTGGTTTCTCTGCGAATCCAAAATGCGAAACGAGCGTATTATGAATCATTTTTAAGTATAAACCACCAGACTGGAAAAGATGTTTGGAAAAAGTTGCGTAGGCTAGGGAATGGCAAACAGCAATTGGAAGTAGCTGCGGATGTAAACTGCGACATACTTAACTCACAGTTTGTATCCTTTTCAGTACAACCGACTGAAGATTTAGATCAATTGTCGTGGCAACAAACAGAAGAGGTTTGTGATAGCCAAGGCTTCAGGTTCATGAATCTGTCGGATGAAGATGTTGTCGAATGTATTCTTTCCGTTAAATCAAATGCCACAGGATTAGACGATATTAATCCAAAATTTCTGAAACTTCTTCTGCCCCATATTCTTAAATACATAACCTTTGTTTTTAACAACATTCTAACTTCTTGTGAGTATCCTCTTTCATGGAAAAAAGCCAAGATACTTCCAATCGTAAAGTCGCAAAATGGAGTGAAAACAGAGTACCGACCCATATCTATCTTGCCTTTTTTATCGAAAGTTTTCGAAAAAGCCATTCACAAGCAGCTGCAGAGATACCTCTTCGAAAAAAATCTTTTAAGCTCCATTCAATCTGGTTTTCGTGCTAAAAGAAGTTGTAAAACTGCATTGTTGCTTGTTGTCGATGATATTCGCAAAGGTATGGATAAGGGCTGTTGTACCTTTTTAACACTTCTTGATTTTTCAAAAGCGTTCGATACCGTTAACCATTCGATACTGTGCAAAAAGCTGTTGATTGATTTTGGTCTTTCCAAATTAGCGGTAAGATTAATGTACTCCTATTTAACTGGACGTCAACAGTGTGTGGAGGTGGGAAATAAAAGCTCTGAATTCCTTCGAGTTTTAGCAGGTGTTCCGCAGGGCTCTGTGCTTGGTCCACTGCTGTTCTCTATGTATGTTAACGAACTGCCAGGATTGGTTGAGCATTGTTCTGTTCACATGTTTGCAGATGACGTCCAGTTATATAGAAGTTGTCCAATTACTAGTATTGCAAATGCAATAGATGAGGTTAATGAGGATTTAAAAATTATTCAACAGTGGGCCCTAAAGCATAGTCTGTCTCTCAACCCAAGTAAATCAAAAACATTATGCATATATAAACAACGTCAAGATACTTCTCAATATCCTCCGATTAAACTAGGTGAATCTATCATCGAATACGTCCGCACTGCAAGAAATTTGGGCCTAGTTTTTAATGAGAATCTCACTTGGACAGATCACATAGCAACAACAGTTGGAAAAGTGTATAACGGCCTTCGATTACTTTGGTGTTCCCAAAGATTTATACCAACTGCAACAAAAATGGTACTTATTAAAGCTTTACTTTTGCCAATCCTCACCTACTGCTGCGAAGTGTTCTGTAATATTGATTCTTACACCAAATACAAATTGAACGTTATATATAACAATTTAGCTCGATATGTTTTCAATAAAAGAAAATTCGACCATATATCTGCTTATTCCATACAAATAACCGGGCTTAAATTGAAAGATTTAATAACATTTAGGTCGCTTATTTTCCTCCATGGTATCATGCAATCACGTCAGCCTGATTATTTGTACAACAGACTTAATTTTCCCAATTCCCAAAGAACGACAGTCTTAATACAACCGCGATTTAATTGTTTACAATCCGAGCGAACGTTTTTTATCCATGTCATCCGTCAATGGAACTCTTTGCCCATAAAACTTAGGAGAATCACAAATGCAAATTCATTTAAAAAACATCTTTTCAATCACTTGACAAGAGATTCTTAAATCTGATTATAAAACTATATCGAAAAATATATTTAAAATTCCTTAAATTCTAGTTTGCATAATCTCTGAATAAATGTTAACTTTTTGAAATTAATTTTTATATTGTAAAATTGTATATTTTTAAGCCAATCACAAAATGAAAGATTCTAATCTTAATGTGAAATTATAAACTGTTAAATAAATAAATAAATAAAATAAAATAAAATAAGCCCAGACATTCCCCTTTTTAAAAAGTTTCGAGACAATTGGAAAAATATCGATATTCGATTCTATAAGAAAGCATTTCCGAGAAACAACAATAAACGAATTGCTTGATTTTTATTCTGCTTGTTTAAACAACAAATAAATATTTATGTAACCTAGAACAATCTAAAACAAATTATTCCCGATAAACATCACTATCCATACCTTTTCATATGGTTCCCACCCATTCTGCATCATCAGCACTTTATGCAGGTGCTCTCCTATCCTATTTCATTCATTTTCCCACAAAATTATTGTCAACTTGCAATTATGTTAAAGTAAAACTTTGTATAAATAGCCATAGTAATTAATAATAAAATCACTTATCATTTCAAAGTCAAACTAGTTGTTTGTATTTATTGGATTTGCTACCCCCCACCCGAGGTAAGGACTGCAGAAAACAATAGTGAGGGATGACTGCCGCGAGCTTATTGAGCTTTCTGTCATATTTTTGGGAGGAAATTGTAACAAAGAATTGAAGCTCCTACCACCAGGTGCAATGCATCAAGCAAGATGGATGTCAAGAACAATTTATTCACTGAAAATATATTTATTGCAGCTTAAATTAAGCAAGCAAGGAAGACAAGGGCTCGAAGATATTTGTGTTTTTATTACCACCACTTACGTTCGACCATGGCTTGGGTGCAATTTGGCTGTAAAGGCGCCATTTCAAGACTTGGGTTTTATAAAAGTCTTAAAAAACTACGAAGCCTTAAATAAATTTTGTCAGCATTTATACTATTTAACAGAAGAAACAGTACTTCTATCCCTTTTCGATGACAATGTTGATGTTGAAACAAAAACAAGGATGGTTAACAATTTAACGAATGGTGGTTCTTTAGATAGCTTCAAACGATATGTTCCTTCAAAGGATGAACTCCGATGTTCATTATATGGTATTTTTTTTTTAAACTTTTTGCATTAAATCAAGTTTTTAAAACAAAATTTCAATTTTATTTTAGATAAAACCCTCGAACAATTTGTGACCGTCAAGAGTAAAAATTTGTTTTCACGGTTAAAAATAAATGTCTCTTTCCTTGAATTGGATCCTTCTGAATGGGAGGAAAATAGTTCATACTCACAAGCGAAACTAAAAGTTCTACAACTGAGAGCTGTGAATGATACAGCAGAAAGGGCGGTTAAGCTGGTTCAAGACTTTCATGGACTTATTACAGCGGATGAAGAACAGAAGCAGTTCTTTTTACAATGTCTGCAGGAGCATAGGAAATTTTATCCTGACTGCAAGAAGGAAACATTAAAAAGGAAATATCCGCTTGAAGTATAAACTTTTTGATTAAGTTTAATTGAAAATTGATATTTATTTAATAGTATTGTCTTAAACTGAATTACAAAAAAAAATCAATGAACATTCAAGGGACACTCTAATAAGTAATCACCAAATCCTAATCAGCCGAAGCTGCCACCGCAGCAGTCGCTGCGTCCTATGTAACCGATTCAGCTTCCTTTAGCTACAAAATAGTTACAAGAACTTGAAAATTAAAAATAAACAAATGTTTTCTTTTTAGTGCAAATACGAAAAGAAAAGAACCGGAGAACGAAAACAAACCGACTGCCATGACAGATGGCCTAACTTGGTTTTTTGTTACTGTCAGAATAGAAAGACAGTAATAGTACTAGATTACTACGTTCAGGGGTCGGGGGGAGGCGTTCATAAAAGTAGTCCAAAAAGGTTGCGAGCTTTGCGAATTTGGCAAGCAACAAAGTCGCAAAAGAGAAAGTATGGTGGGGATTTTATGGGAACGGCACTCTGGGAGAGGAATACTTTTGCTTAAGAGTCATGTGATTTTGGAAACAAAAGAAAAGCTTCCTAATGGTATCTAACACGTTAGCTAGCTGTATAACATCTACAAAGAAAGGAGAGTTTCTTTTCCTGCAGCATCCCAGAGAAATAGATCACAAGCCAGCAAGAGTTACGATATCGCGGTTATTAAATTTAATCCATCGCAATAATCGAGAAAAGGTTCTATTTTTAAATTCAATTTTCTAATTCGTTTACAAGGGCTTCAGGAGGAAAATTAATTTAAACAATCTTATTTTCACCAAGTGGTAAGAGATACGATATCCGTATCCTACGGGATTTACCTTACATTGAAATTATTTTTTTATATATATGTTATATCAGAGCCTACTTGTGCGCCCCCACATAATTCCATTGAAGAACTTGACTTCAATTTCAATGCAAACAATTCAATGTAAATAATTCAAAGATGATACAACGATGATAGAATGCATAATCACCACTTTCTTGCCTACAGCAACAGTACAAAAAGCACAATATATAAGATCGTTGCATCATCCGCAGCCAAACAAAGGTTTGCTGCGTAAGCATATTAATAATATAAAAGAGAACTCCAGATCTCATTTCAGTTTAGTGTTTTTTGTCGTCTTCTACTTATAGCCGATGATTTCCCCCGACCCACGGTAAGGGATCAGAAGCTTTTAAATAAAGGGTCATAAGTAAAAATTGTCTTTTATTTGTTGATTGCCCTGTTCCCACGAACAGGAAGAAAGATTTTTTTTTAATCTTAAAAGAAGACACGATTAAAATTTATTTGTATTTTATATATAGTTATCCTGACGGTTAGTCAGTAGAATTTACGGTCGCCATCGTCATCAAACGGGTACTGCGGATTTATTTTCCAAAAATCCGTCAGGATAGCGTAAAACCACTTGTTTTAAGATTGTGAAATACCAGGAACACAGAAATGTAAGAAGCCATGTATTTTTTTGTATTTTCTTGTAATTAATACTAACTTCCGAACCCTTTCCAATTCCATTACAATACACAGAGAAACGATTTCAAAATACATTGGTGCTCCACACATATATATCAACATATTAATACACTACCAAATCTGATACCACTACCATTGGCTAAGTGGTATAAAAAAAACATAAGAGTACTCCAGTCAGCAAGTTAAGGTTTGAGTCTAGAAGTATTTCGAGCTCAAACCAACTAAATTCTCAACGCTTATCAAAACCACAAACCAATTCGAATTGAATAACGAATTTTTGTATTTGAATTTGTATTTAAATATGAGTCTTGAAAAACGAAAATAATTATTATTTAATAGAATTTTATTTTGATTAAATTTGCAAAAAGTAATTTATTCGCGAACCGTGGAAAGTAAAGGTTCAAATTGATTCCAATAATAAAAAGTGTTTAAACTCAGTGTTATTCGAATATTGCAACAATAAATGGTTGCACCAGTTTAAGGTTCTACCTTTGATGACGTAAGCAGTGGCCACTTCGAAACGATTTAAAGGGGGAGTTTTTTTTTTATTGAAACCTTTTTTTTTTTTAAAACAAAACATTCTTTTAGCTATTTGGGTAGACATTTTATGAAAAAGTGAATCAAAGGGGTTTTTTTTTTGTTGAGTGGAGATCAAATAATATTGTAAATAAAAATATCGAAGACGGATTAATTGCTTTCGGTAAAGATTTTTTTTTATAATCGACCGGTAGCGGAAGTCGGAACCAATTTAATTTTTTTGTTTTAAATAATATAAGGTTAAATCTAATTACATACTATTTGAATACAACTTAAAATAACTTAATATTGAATACTGCAATAAAATTTAATATAATTACTTTAATAAATTACAAAAATGAAATATTCTTATTTTAAAATATGAACTACAACTGGATAAACATGAACAGTGAATTAGTTTATAATTTGAGAGATGAGGGGGATGATGGTGAGAAGGATGGGGTTTAGTGAATGAGAAAATGCCTAGTTAAGGGTCGTCTAGGCGAGCATGACGACAATGGCAGGGAGGGTGAAGAGTTATACCACCTAAGGAAGCAATAGCTTGGTATGATATTTTTTTTTGTGATGAGGATAGGTCAATGAACCACCCCACCGACGAGCTACTGTGGTACAAGCATACCAGTATCGACCGCTAGCCAAAATATCTCGTTACACCTAACAATGATTCAAAGATTTTCAATTCGTCAAGCATCAGGAGAAGACTGGAAAATTTAAATCGCATGGGAGGAGTTATACTTAGTGATAGCGGGTATAAGCAGACTAAAATAATAATGACGCCATTCAGACTAGGGGCCAATCTAACTGAAGCCGATCTTACAAATGACATCAAATTCTGGTAATATGCATTGTTGGACGAAATTTTGGACAGTTCGGTGTTGTTTTAAGTTTTCACAATAAATTCTATACCTGCAATGGTAGTACTCAATCGAAAGCCTAACGACTAGTTTTAATTTGCCTGACCCTGCATTGAAATTTTGTATCTTTCTAAAAGGTTTTCGAACAAGACAAAGAGTGTCGTAAACATGTTACAAGATATACCATCAATGACACGAAGACATTCATTTGAATAGGTAATACAATTCAACCCGTAGAGGACCATATAGATTTCCTCAACAGAATGGCTGAGAATGTCCAACTATTCATCGTTGTTCAATGTGATTCAATCCTAAAACTTTACTGAAATTTGTCTCTTTTTTGGATTAAGTAAAATTTTCGCACTGTGCGAAACAGAGTTCCTTCAAATTTTTGTTTTGACGACCATACATACATCCGTATAGCAATCTTCAAGGGGAGATGTTAGAGACACAGACGAATAGGACAAACGAACACACCCTTACAGTTGGCACTTGCCTTACAGATGGACTATACACTTTTGTAAATGAAGCTAAGTATACATGATTGAAAGATCTTCAAATATTGGCCGATTTTTCGCAAAATTGAAGATATTTAAAAAAAAAAATGAAAAAAGGTATTTTTTTTAAATAATGAAAATGGATCGGGAAATAAATACAGAGTTGCCGAAGTCACCGTCCGTCAAAAAAATAAAGAAGGAGTCTTATAAAAAGAAGGTCGAGAATGATTGGAGTCATGAGCTAACTGTGCAGTGCATTCAGGAGATCGAGAGCAGGCGATGTTTGTGCTACCTAAGGACACAATTTTGGCAAGAACGTTGGAGACGTTGAGATGGCCATCAAAAAATGCAAAGCCTTAGCACAACATTCAACTTTAACCTTGAGATGATGCGAATAAATTGTTTGTTTTTATATTTAAGTTACTTGACGTATTATGAGCTATACAATAATCAATGCAGTTGCAACAATGTGTACCATCTCAACAGCAAGTACAAACGCACCGGTACAATCTACGAAGAAGAGCAAAAGAAGAATAGAAGAAAAAAACAACATCCACCCACAAACCATCAGTCAACCCGTAACCACGACACGTGAATCCCTAACGAAACTTCGGGCAACCCAATATCAAATACAAATTTGATTTATTATAATTAATCGTGGTAAGACCGTTAAGTGTTCATTTATTTGTACTCACAATGTGTCAGTACCACGATAAAAAAAAGTTTACAATCTACAATAAGTACAAGTCTTTTTCAAAAGACTGGTATTTTCTAGAGGTCTGATTTAAATTTTACAAAACACTGGATTTATTCAAGAGACCGGCAGTGTATATAATTTATAACTGAGGTGGGTTATGGTACAGCAACCATACACGTTGGAAGGTTTTATTTATTTCGGCAGAGAATTACACACAAAAAAGTTGCATGATGTCATGGTACTCGATGAGGAAAAATCCGTGTTTTGAGGAAACCAAGACTCTTGGTAGTATTCCAGAAAGTGTTTTACAACCAGGTTGCCCCTCAAAAGGTATAATACTTCATGACGTACTTTATGAATGGTCCCCAGACAAAACCAAGAGTTTTCCGCATTTGTACATTATTTATTATCTCTTAACAATGGTACCCTCATTTCGAATATGAAAATTAGTTACATAACGACTTTCAAGTTTTTGTACACTAATAAAAAACGGTTCGATGGGATGAAATACATAAGCAATCAATTCTTTCTGTGCTGCAGCTGCTGCACCCCCATTTCCTCGATTTTGTTGTGGAACTGTATTATCTTGATTATTAAATATTCCAAGATACATGCGAAATAAAAGCAAATTTGTCTGCCGATCACTAAAACGTATCGGTTCACAATTTGAATATCTTGGTCTCTCTAATGCCGAAACTAATTGCGTATCATATTGAAAGAGATTCAAATCCAGATATGGCGAAACAGAGTAACTCTGCACAGCCAATGGTATCTGAGGGAGCAGTCGGTATGCAGCATCAAAATAACCCCTCGGAAATGCATTTATTATTCTTTCCTGCGCAAAACGTATTTGCACATTATTACTCGACGACGACGGTGCACGTCCGGTAAATATCGAACGAGTATCACGAAATTGATCACAATAATACACAAAATACCACAACAAATCCGAAGCATTTTCGGCTGAAATTTTTATAATTTCATCCTCGACCAAATTATAGAGAACAAACAATTTATGCAATACCAACGTTTCGACTTCTTGATGTTTGTGCAGGTCATAGCGTATTAGCAAATGATCCTGATCGAGAAATTGCAATTTATAAATTTGCATAGCCTCGTAAATGTACAATCGGCGATAGAACAACTGCAACATTTCAGTGCGTTGGGATTTGGGCTCGTAATTCAAAACTTTTCTATACAAAAATATCACAATTTTTTGCTTGAATCCACTTAGCCCGGTGTCTAGAGTGCGGCAACATTGTTCATATTCCGGGACATGTTTGCACAAACATTCATCGCTTCCATGGGGATAATTGCCAATTGTATGGAGCCTAATAAATTTACCATCTTGCAATTTTACAATATTGATATTTTGATGGAGCAACGAGACCACAACCATCAAGTTGCCCTTCACAGAAACCCCATGGTTGTGGGATAGTTTAATAAAATCATATTGAAACTCCATGGTATCGCTAACCGAACCGTCGCTAAGCCGTATCATATAAAATCGATACGAGAACAAATCATATTCGAAATGCATGCGATTTATAGAATTCATGGTATAATACGATGGTAGGTGTTCTTCTTGAATGGGGGTGTGACTAGCTATTATAACATATATCCCGTCATCGGTGAATATACTAAACTCTCTGTACAAAGGACGCATGAATGTCGAACTGAGTTGGATGGACCAATGCAATCGAAACAATTCATTGAATATATTTTGTCGAATTAATCCACCTAGTCCGTAGGAGCAATCTGGTGGCACATATTCAGTCTTCCATTGGTACAACAATGGACAGACCGATGTAGTGCCAAGGAATCTATAACTCTCAAAGGATTGTTGATCTCTGGAAAAACATATCAAATACTTGCCATCGGGACTGAACTTTCGTATGAAATTGAAATGTTTCTCAACATTGGCTATGGTTAGGTTGGGCGGAATACATTTGAAAAAATCTACACAAAAGTCTTTGGAACTTCGACGATGGATGTAGTGACGACGATCGATGCCGTTTTCGCGATCTCTTAGCAAATGAAATAAATTCAGCGATTTATCTCTGGACAGATTTATATGATTATTTACCGATTCCATAGTTTTTTTTTTTATATTTTGTTTTCAATGTACAAGGAGTTGTTTACTTAATCGAAGCACTCAGCTGAATTATTCTTGTTTTACTTTATTTAGGTTTAGCGTTTGTATTCTAAGGCTTTGTATCATTCAGTTTTTTTTTCTTTTCATGAAATATGAAAGAAAATCGTCAGGGGGAAAGTTAATTACCAATTTGAAATCATCTTTAGTCTATATAAATAAATAAATAAAATTTTTTAAGTTTTCTTAATTATAAAGTTATCTTAATTTATGTTGATCTTTGAATTGTTTAATTTTTAGTTCATTTCCGAATATAAAGAAAATATTTAGTGCCTTAAATGTTTGTTCTAATATAATCATAAATATAACTTAATCTAGTATTTTTAGATAAAAAACTAATTTAGAAAAACAGATTTTTTTTAAGTTTACAACTTTACTTTTTTTTTTATTCTTCTTCTTTTACAGCCGTTTGCTTTTTAGTGGCTACTTATTAAGATAAGCTTATAGTTAGCACTTACATACAAAACTGTGACTTATATGGATCTTGGTGACGATGACCCAATGTTGTAGTTGTGTTATTATTTTGGTAATTGTAATTGTTGTGCTTTTTTCTGAAAACATAAAACAAAAAGGGAAATTAGCGCTCTATCTTAGTTACATTGTTAAAAGTCTAATTTATATTTATAAAGTAGTACCCCTTGGGGTAATTTGCCTCCAAGAGTTGTTTTCATGAAAAGTGCATGTCAGCTAGACGTTTGGAACCGACAGCAAAATGTAGGTCCCCTCCATTTCACATAAACTACTCACATACAGGAAATTGTTGAGAGCGTCAGTCACTAGGCCTCGGTTCATAGTGAGCTAGTCTTGCCACAAAATGTATTTTAATTTTGTTGGGCTAGCCATATCAAAAATTGACTAGAAAAATTAACATTTTGAATGAAGATTGTCTTGAAAGGCCTAAATTTTTGTCTTTTCGCTCTGAATCATTTCAGAAGACAAAAAAAAAACAAATAACTTGACCCCAAATACACTATAAAAACCGTTTAACATGGTGGCGATAGTATTAAAGTGTGGGCATGATTGAGTGGGACCTAGTTTCGAAAGACAATATATAAGGACTGAAAAATTCTATGTGGAAAACTGATGGAGGATCTCTCAACAAAAAATCTAAAGCATACGGTAAACATTTCAAAAGTTTTGAATACACTAATAAAACTCCTTTTATGTTTTGATCAATCTAGTCACTGGATTTAAATCGAATTAAGAATCTTTAGTAGATAGTAGGGGGCGCACCGGTGTTGGGGTCCTGAAATGTGTTCTGTGTATGGGCTGGTGTGCACACCGATTTCGGTGTCAGACACGGTGTTCGTAAGGTCAAACTTCTTTGATTTTTGGCGCCAGTGTCTCGATTGGTGTGTTTGTATAGGCCGCTTTAAGAATCGCCGTGGTAAATAAAAATTAAAAATTAAAGACAGATTACGGGAAAGAGTTCAGGAAATAAGGGACAATATGACAATGGAAACATGTCGCAAGAGACATTCAACTAAGTACTTAAACTTAAACGTCATAGTTCAGGTTTTTAAATTAAATTAAATTATGCCAAGCCTCTTCCCCCCAGTTACCGCACGCGCTGGGGTCCAATATCACCGAGTACGATAACAATGTCGGGGGCACTTAGTTAGAGTTTTTTGAAGTTGAAAAATAAAAAAAATTATGGCAATACGAATATCATTGGAAGATAAAGAGTTTGGGACTGCTTAGTGCAAGCAGTTACAAAAAGTAAAAGTTAAAAAAAGCATTAAACAAGAAAAAAAATAAAATTTTGTAAAAAGGATCATGCATATCACTATTTAGCAAAAAAGGTCAAACATTTTAAAAACTGAAAAATTAAAAATTTGAAAAATTAAAAATTGCAAAATGAAAACAAAAATTAAACAGTAATTGAATAAGCATTTATTTATTTATTTCGACAGGAGAAACGACAAGACAATGTTTGATGAAAACGAGGCAAGGAATAGAGTGACTAAAGTAAGAGTTCAAGCTTCCTAGGACTTGTCATTTATTCCCTGGAAAACGGAATACAATAGTGGATTGCATTATTTCTTTTATTTCTCCTCACCTTTTTTTTATCTTCCGACGTATCGTATAATTAAAAAAAAAAATATTCTGCTCAACTCTTTTTTTCTATACAGTGCTCTTCACCAGTTTTTGTTTACATACATTTCATGTGTGTGCAACAATAATCACAAACTTGGATTTTTTATAAGAACAGTTAATTACGAGGGGAGGTCAAAAAGTTCGCGGAATGGCAGAGAAGGGGGGCGAAATTAAATATGGTTTTATTTTTCCTTTTCAATATATTCTTTCTTAGGCCTAATACATTTTTCACATCGGTCAAAAAGTTTATTTATACCGTCGAAAAAAAATGTTTCGTCAAGTCCTTCAAAATATGCAGAAATTGACGACTTCACTTCTTCATCGTCGGTAAATTTTTTTCCTCGAAGTTCTTTTTTCAATTTTGGGAATAAAAAATAATCAGAAGTGGCCAGATCTGGGCTATAAGGAGGGTGATTCAATATTTCGAACCCATATTCCTGTAAGGCAGCCGTGGCAACATTGCTCTTGTGAACTGGAGCGTTGTCGTGCAGAAGCAGAACACCTTTTGTCCATTTTCCTCTCCTGTTTTCTTTGATGGCTTCTTTTAATCTTTGCAAGCAAGTTTGCGTAGTATCCACCGGTAATATTGACACCTTTTTGATAATATTGTCGATTCGCAAAATCCCCTCCGAATCTAAAAAAATTAAAGCCATGATTTTTCCAGCCGATTGTGAAACCTTGAATTTCTGAGGGGGTGGTGCGCCTTTTTCGAGCCACTGCATTGACTCCTGCTTTAACTCCGGTACACAATGATGAACCCAAGTTTCATCTCCAGTCACAATTCGGCCCATAATTTCAGCCCTGCTCCCGATACAGACATTCAAAAACTCACGTGAGCACTTCACTCGCTGTCGCTTCTGAACATCTGAAAGCATTCTCGGCACCCGTCTTGCGATTGACAGCAGTAACACAGATACTAATGACGCGATTTAAACCAAAATTGGTATAGATTTCCCTTATGACCATAGATTTCATCCATGACCTCTCCAACCATTCCTTTCCGCGAAGTTTTTGACCCCCCCTCGTAGTTCTCAAAAAAAAAAAAAAAAAAAAATTGTAGATGGGACGAAATTAACGGACGAAGTGACCATGTCGTGAGGAACTATTTAAAAAACAGTGCTTTCTACGCTAAAAATTACAAGGGACGAACAAAAGAAGCTTTAACACCTCAGGACCAAAGAAAAATTGTAAGAATCGCGTCAAATTCAGCTCTATCCACGAGCAAAATTAAAGAAATAGCTGGGATAACTGCCAGCACATCAAGTGTTCGGCGATCTATTTTAAGTGCTTAGCATTTTCAATGACGTGAGATACAAGTCTTGGAAGTGTGTTAAATTGGCGAAATGTGTTTTTTTCTGAGGACGTTGAGTTTCTTACAAAGCTCTATTACAATCAGCCTTTTCCGCTATAAAAGAACTATTTGGACCTTTACAGTGGATTTTTCAGTAAGTTAATGCGCCAATCCACCGATCCTACTTTATGCGGATGATCTCTTCATTTTGGCGGATAACCCAAGCTCCTTACAATTAAAAATTAATAAATTGAAACGCTTTTGTGACTTATGGAATTTAAAAATTAACACTTCAAAGTCAAAAATTATAATATGTATTTGAAAACATCCAGCGAAGGAAAAGCCCACAAGATGGATGATTCTTAGAACGCGAACAGATAGAAGTAGTAACGCAAGTTTCAAATATAAGTCCTGTTCTAACCCCTTTTTGTTTAAGTGCTTTAAACCATAGTGAACTTATAAAAGTTATTAAAGAAATGAACAACAAAAAAGATATTTCCGGTTATAGCTCTGCAATATTCTTAGAAAACTTTGACTTAATTGGAAATGAATGACATTCTAAGTATTATAAATGAATCACTCAATTCCGGTATATTCCCAAGATCCCTAAAAAAATCAGTGGTTATTCCAATCCCAAAGGTTGCAAATTCAAAAATGGGAATGGTCTTTAGACCTATAAACATGCTCCCTACCTTAGAAAAAGTTATTGAAAAGATTAAAAGCCACCAACTGAATAAACACATTAAAGCTAACAAAATATTAATCGTTCAACAATCTGGTTTCAGAGGAGGTCACTCATGTGAAACGACGCTCGTTAACACAATACATGACTGGAAAAAGAAAATTGATGAACGGAGGAAAATTGTAGCCATATTTTTGGATCTTAGAAGATCCGGGACCGGGAAATCTTAATTGCCAAAATGGAAAAGTACGGAGTTCGTGGTAATGAGAAAATATGGTTTCAGTCTTATCTCAATGGTAGATCGCAGACGTGTTAGAAGTTGGTCCGATATTAATTATTAATTTGAAAGTTAAAATAAATTCAATATTGATATAAAAGTGCTAAAATGGAGGAAATTTGCAAGAAATGTGCCGAACGGTTTGTTACGAATCAATTAAAGTTAAATGCTTTGGATTTTGTAAAAGAGGCACACGTATTTAATGCAGTGTTAACACAAAGAAATGTTGTTTTTATGTATATATATGTATATGTATGTGTATGTGATGAATGCATAGATAATGACAATGTTATAAATAATAATTTACAAGAAGTATTAAAATTAGGCAGTGCAAATAACCAAAATTTGATGAAACAACAAAAACTGTGTTTGATAATCTTGAAAAATTAAAAGTCTGAAATAAAAATGGAATTCAAAAAAATAAAAGTGCCAATAAAAATGAAGAGTCATATGGAAGCCAATTAAGTAAAGGTCAACCTGTTGTTCTAAAGCCAAAAGCACCGCAATGTGGGGAAAAAACAAAGCAAGACCTAAAGGAAAACGTCGATCCATCGAATTTAAAGTTTAGTAATATTGCAGATAAGAGTAACGGAGTGGTTGAAATTATTTGCGAGAGCGAAGAGGAAAGAGATCAAATAAAAAGTGCAGTTCAAGAAAAGCTTGGTGAATCATATGAAATCAAAATACCGCAGTTAAAAAAACCAAAATTGTTTATAACTGGAATGAGTGAAGAGTTAAGTAAAGAGCAAATAGAAAAAAGTTTAAAATTACAAAATCATATACAGCCCTATTCTAAACGAAAACTCCCGGGGAAATGTTTTCGGGAGAAGAGCTCCCAATCGAACTATTCCCGGAATTGTATTCCGTTTTCGCTTGTAATTCGTTCCTCTTAAGTATAGAATGACGTTAAAATTAAATGGAAACGAAATTGCTTGCAACTATTCGATAAGGAGCTTTTCTCCCAAGAACATTTCCCCGGGAATTTTTGTTTAGAATAGGGCTGATATTAAAAGGTAGTGAAATAAAATTTGTAAAAGTAAAAAAGTCTCTTAAAAAGAAAAATGCGAAGGAATTCTGTGGTAGAACTTGATACAAAAAGCTTTGAAGTTGTAATAGATGCTGGAAAAGTAAACATAGGGTGGGGATAGATGTAATGTCTATAAAGAAATCAGAGTGAAAAGGTGTTTTAAATGTTTAGGCTTCAACCATGAAGCAAAAGAATGTAATAATAAAAACTGTTGCAGAAAATTTCATCATGACACAAGAAATTGTGAAGAACCAAAAAAAAAATGAATGTGTGAATTGTAAATTGCAAAATAAGAGATTAAACTTGAATTTAGATGTGAACCACAATACGTTTGATTATAATTGTCCAGTTTACATAAAAAAAACTGGCGTCTATGAGAAGTCGTGTTTTTTATTAGCAATTAAACAAACAGTGTTATAATGAAAACACAAAATCTTGCCTTGAAGGTCTATTTTTGAACATTCAAGGATTAACGGGGAATTTTGAATTAGTGAAAGACATTGTTGCGAAAAATTATTTTGACTTTTTATTGCTAATTAAAACACACCTTACTAATGAAGTGCAACATTTTGAAGTTTCTCTATCGGGTTATAAGAGATTTGATTGTCTGTGTGATATTCGCGGATGATACATTGCTTTACATAGATTTTCAAAACTTTACGGACGTTAAAAAAAAGATATCGGAAGACCTAAAAAATATCTATACATATGTGGCTATGCATGAATAAGCTTAAACTAAATGTCTCTAAGACCAAGTTTATGACACTTAATTGTAATGATTCCATTAGCTTAGAAATCGGTGGCGAAAATATCGAACAGGTTTCAACAATAAAGTATTTAGGTATTATGATTGATAAGGACCTCAATTTCAAAGAACATTCGAATAATATATGTGCGAAGATAAGCAAAATGCAGTTATGATTTTTAATTCAATTGTGTTACCCCGTTTTGATTACTGTGCAACAATCTTATATATGCGCAATATAGACCTTAAAAATAGACTTCGAATCTTCAAAAACAAATGATGCAATTTGTATTCAGTAGACAACTTTCTCCATTAAAAGAATGGCTGCGTGCCCTCAGCGAATCGGCACGAAAAGTTCTATGATTGTTCTTAAAATCCTTAAATAGAGCCCAAACACCGTCAAGCAGACTGATTTATAGAGAACTCAGCCATACTTTATTCTTAAATAATTATATTTACACTAAGCGCTCGGTATACCAAATAAGTATTTTTTTTTTGAAGATAGAACCGAAAGACTTAATTTTAACTTCATTTGTAGTCTATGCAACCGAAATGAGTCAGAAGATATTTACCACTTCTTAGTAGTTTGTCCTATTCTTCAAGAACTAGGTGGACTTTATTTTACTAAGAGTTCTCTGGTTGGAATATTCTGTATAGCTAGCCATGTTGGTGGTTGAAATTTGTCACTCACCCGGCATAATAGTCCTCTTTATGTCATTCCTATTTGCTGAAAATTCTCTTTAAATAATGGTAAGTGGTAAAAACTTGCCATGAACGTGTTATTTTCGATGAGAATCAAGGGTCTAAACCTAATGACCCCGCGCTATATTGCTATTCAAAATGGGGCTTATGTATCAGTTCTTTTTGTAGCAATTCTAATGCAAACAATTTTCTTATAGACAAAATAACATAAAATACTGGGAGCAAAGGTATTAGTTTTTACGTTTTTAAATTGTTAAATTGTTAAGAAAGTCAATCGATTGTGTGCCAAAGTGCTTGATCAAAACAAAGAGCGAGTATTCTAGATAGGTATTCTATGAATGTGAAATATTAGCAACTGAAAACGTAAAAATGTTAAAATCAACTGTCCAACTTGTTTATCCAATATGTTTATAATGAGCGTATACGTAGTTTGTGCATTTTCGAATTTCGCATTAAAAACATGAGTCGGACAATTTTTGCAAAATACACAAGAATAACAATGCATGCGTTTTTGCAGCACAACGCCAGAAATTTCATAATCAAACGCAATAAAACCTAAATTATACTTACATATAGGTACGAGTCAAAATATAAAGAATAGTTTTTGATACATCTTAAGTACGAGCTGTGATTTTGTTGCCTGCAATTACATTTACGTTCCAACTACAGGTACGTACATATATCAAAATCAATCAGTTTTTGGATGAATTTTGTTTGTATCTTTGAGCAAATTGCAGATCAAGAGTTTGTTGTATCTAATTGAACAAATATACAAAATTTGTATAATCGAAATACTTAAAATTTTAATTAATTTTACCTGCTCAATTATGTTTTGATTCCTTGTAATCTCCTTGAATTTCACTTCACCAAACCGGTGAAAATGAAGAAAATTCTTAACTTTTCTGCTTGTATGTAAGTATGTACATATGTTTAATGAAATATCTCAGCAATTATATTTATACTTTTACGTATTATAAGCCAATTCTATTTATTGATTTAGTAATTTTTATTAGATTTTAATTTTTCTTTTTTTTTTTTGTATTTGATACTCTTTACTTTTGGTTTTGTTTCTAGAAATTTTTTACCAGTTGCATTTCGCAGACGAAGAAAACTTTTGTGACATTTATTTTGGGACAAGCCGAAAGAGAAAGAGAGCGATATATGAAGGAGAACCTAAAACTCTATTTGAAAGCTAGATGGCAACACAAAGTTGGAAAAATACACTACAGTCCTGATAATTAAACCCAATTTTTTACAGCATAAAATCGAACATATATATATACATACAAAATTAAAAGTTCCTTCAATAGGTGTGTTTTTTGTACGCCCGGGCTAAGTTGGACGAAAAAAACGGCTAGGGGCTTAACGAAAATACTTGGCAGCATTGCGAATAAAATGAAAACAGAGTTTCCAATATACAAAATGAAGTAAACAAAAAATAAATAACAAAAATCTTTTTCTGATTTGTTGAATTGTTTGCATTTTGTGTTTTAATACTTTCAATAACATATTTATAAAGAAATTTCAGGGCATTAAATGCACACACTTTAAAATTTAAATGAAAAAAATTGTAAGAGTTAAGAAAAATAAACAATTTAATTTTTTTTTCTACACCAAATGCCTTCTTTGTTTTTATGTCCATAAAATTAACAACCGCAAGAGCTGACGCTTTTGTTTAATTTAGCATTTACGAATGTTAGCACTACCCTGCGGCCAAACTAGCAAGTAGTACTGGCTTGCAAGTATATAGCCTTCATGTACAATATGTGTAATTGATGTGAAGTAGGCGGCACGCCACTTGCAAGTCAATCTGTTGCAAGTTCAAATTTCACAACGATGTTGATTTTTGTGTTTGAATAGTTTTATAGAAGCTGTCAAATAACATGCGCCTGAACTTGCATGTCCACTTACTTCAAAACCTGCATGCCAGTTGACTTGCAAGTAGCAAACGTTTGTATGTGTAAGTAAAAAGTTGGATGAATGGATGACAACTTGCTAGCCAGAACTTGCAGATGTGGCCTCGGGGTTAGATAACATACATTGCTATATAAATTTGAGACATTACGATTTTCTTTTTTTTATATGGACTTTGAAATCATAAAGGCTTGTCCAAACCAAAAGTGCGACAGTGCGAAAATTATGTAAAACAAAAGTAGGCTTCTTTTTCGACTAGAGTCCAAATAAGATAATTTAGCAAGTCTGATGAAAAGTGTTTCAATTTTTTTCACTTTTGCACTTTTTGCAAAATGTGCAAAATTGAAAATTTTCAATATATTTCATGGCTAACTTTGGAAAAATTTCAACAATGTGTCAAAAATCTTAGATTTTGGATTCTAAATCAATTTGTGTGCTTATTTCCGCAAAAAAAGGACGCCATAAGGAAAACAAATTGTTCAGTTCTGTGGTCACAAAATTAAAGCCTTTTAAGATTTCCCTAATTTGACTGCTAGGTGATGCAATGTCATCTGGGTACATACCCTTCTCCCTCTTTCACACTGTCCCAGCGTATATCTGACTTTTGGTATTGGGCTTTTTACGCATTTGTCTTTGTCACTTCTCTTTCACACAAAAATAGAAAAAAAAAAACAAAACGGTAAATCTTGTTCGAAGAATGTAAACATACAACGCATTGCAAATTCAGTATTTTGCAAAAAAGTGTATATTTTCTTTATAATAACAGTTTAAATTAGTTATTATGTTAATTTTTAGTTGCTAGCTGATTTAGCACAAAATGTTCTTTAATTTAAATTTTTAAGCTACTAGCTTTTTTTGTTTTTATTTTTGCCTGACGTCTGGGGTAAAAGCCCAATTTGCTGAATACAATAACTATAGCACTACATGAACTATTTTAGGTTAAATTTATTTTTACCTCAAGGGGCCAACCCACTTTTTTCCGCAAACAAATGATCCTGTATGATCAAAAATGTGTCAAAAACATTAGATTTTGGATTCTCAAACAAGTGGTGTATTTTTTTCCGAAAACAAATGAACCTATAAGAAAAAAACAAAAGGCAAAGCTGTCGTGTTAAAGGCTTAACTACAATGTCCATTTTTTGCAAAAGTAAAATAAATTTTTTTTCTTTATAGGAACATTTGTTTTAGGAAAAAAATACACCACTTATTTGAGAATCCAAAATCTAATGTTTTTGACACCATTTTGAAATTAAAAAGAAGAAAAAATGGGTTTGAAAATTTTCACTTTTGAACTTTTTGAAAAAAGTGGTCGTTGTAGTTAAGCCATAACTCTGCGAAAAAGTGGAAAAAAGTTGGAAAATCAAAGGGCTACTTAGTCTGAATTCACAATCTAAACCCAAACCAAAAAAACTCCGCCTATTTGGAATTCAGGTGCTTCTCAAAACAAAAATAATAGGGGTTAAACATGGTAAAATATGTCAAAAGTTGTATGGAAATGACAGTTAGTTTATCAGATATTGTACTTTACCACGTTTACCAAGAGCTTACCAGGTTGCATGAATACCCCTAATATTTTGATCATAGCACTTTGCTCTTTTTGGAAAAAAGGACAAATTTCCGTAAAATTATTCATTACTTTCCAATAATCGGTCACAGCTATATGCCACCAGGTCGTGTTTTTGGACGAGTGTAATAAGAAGAATACTACAGCATTCTTGAAAACCGAAATATTGAAAACACTAGACCGTATGTGACCAACAAGCTGGACTTAAAAAAGCTTATAAAGTTGGCGGGTGATAATCTACCTCCAGCTAGGCTTACCCTTGACGTCTGTTTCTACCTCAGTAATGTCACAACATATAATGAGACACAACATATAAAAACCATATTTGTTGGATAGAGAGAGAGCAATTCAAAATGAATCATGCCTTTCTTTCGTACATTTCTAGTTTTAGATATATCTCTCTCTCGTTTTAGTCTCGTAAATCCACCATTATAATGAAATACGACTGGTTAATGCATAACTTAAAACCTAGATGCATCTGAAACTCTTTTTCTTCGGTGGACTCAGCCCAATCCTTAAAATATAAAGAAGGCTATTTCTTGGAAATAAAAACTTCAGGTCAGGTCAAGTTGGCTGCCAGGTAAACTGTTGTCACACATATGGCCGATTTCACGAACATTTAAAAGCCTTTTAAATTTTTAAATGAAATTTTATGAATGGCACAAACGTCATTTTAAGGTTTACAAGCCTGAACATTTTTAAAAGGGCTTGGTGAAATCGGCGTTTAGACCAATATAATAGGCCCATTGTGATGCCACATAACAACAACGTCCAACTGATGAACCCAATATTGTACCTTAGCGGAACGCATTTTGGAGTAAAGGAGGGTGGCGTATTGAGGAGGGAGGGGATTTAGGGGACTCAATACAAAAATCGTTGCGATGCAAAGATTGGACAAATACTCATGCAATGAATACAGTCTTCTTTGGATTTGAGGTTACACAAACTACAAAATTAATTAAAGCTTTCATTGTAAGGCGTATCGATATATATAAAGATATTTTCTTGTAACTCAAAGAGTCACGGAAGTAATTTGACTTGTTCAAGTTCATGTTGAGTTGGGGGTACAGAATTCTACTATGAGATTTACGAGCGTTGCTTTTGAATTCATCACGCAGGGAGTTTTCGTGATTTTTAAATAATGCGGTATAGCTGTTCCTTTAACTCAACCAAGTCGTTCGCATCCATTTATACGATCAAAACTGTTTGCCATACCTTTCCACTTCGCCATCCACCAATCCTCATTTCTTACTTCGTACAAAAGCAAAAAGTTCCTATAATTAAACCATTTGCAGCTTTGAATGTATACAGTAAAAATCAATCTTCATAAAATCACTTGTATATCGAAGAAAAATTTTCCGAAAATGAATTTCACATCTTTGCGAAAGAGCAGGGCAATGCAGCTTCTGCAGAATAATAATAATTAACCTTTGCAATAAGCGCGTTGTGCCGTTTTGCCAATCAATCGTTTCAAAGTTTTAAGAAGAAATAAAGAGCTTTTCCGCTTATAACTTCTACTAAATTAACACTTTTTCACCTTACTCACCTCTACTGATATTATTACATCTTTTCGTTCAATTAAATAAAAACAACACATTTTTGACAAATGTGGACAGAATTTTATTTTAATAAATGTTTATTACAGATACAAAAAAAAAAAAAAAAAAAAAAAAACAATTTTACTTAAAAATATAACAATTCAAATATTGAAAAACGAATATAAAAGAAAAATAACATTGTTTTATATTGTAATTTCCAACCAATATTTTCTAAATTATATACTTTTTAACTTATGTAAATTATTAAATTTTCTGGGTGAATTTTGTCTCAAATTAATTTCATAAAATAAATTATTAAAAAATAAATACATCTAGTTTTGAAATTTACACATTTTTTATTTTTTTAATCTTAATTCTTAACTTTGTATATAAAAATGAGTTGTTCGAAGCTAGCTTATTATTCAAAGTTAAAATTTAATTATTTTTTCAGTCCAGTTTTAGCATATTGTGTCAATAAAGTTTAAAAGTTATAATAATTATAATAATATTTTTTTTTCATTTTGTTTATAGTTTTTAATATTTTTGAATACCTTGCTTGTTTGGAAAAGAAATATTTTTTACTTATATTAAACCAATAATAAATAAAGCATTTTTTAAGCTATACGATGTTGATCTTGTTACTTTAAATAAATCAATGACAGTTAATAAAAATCATAACTCTATTCGAGCATCAAAACGAAATTGGTTTGGAATTTTAATGAGCAGCAATACAACCTAACATGCATTTGCCTCTGTTTTGCAACTTAGGCAGTTCACTTAGAAGTTGCTTCAGATTTGACTGTAGCATCATTTATTTATGCACTGAAGAGGTTTGTTCGACGCCGAAGTTGTCCATTGAAGATGTATACTGATAACGGTACGAACTTTATTGGTGCGACCAATAATTTAAACGAACTTAACGTTGTGTTAAGTGATGATAATGTTTTACTTAAAGAATTCTGTGCAACGCGAAATCGAATGGGTAAACATTGCCGCCAGATTCCCACACGATGGAGGATTGTGGGAATCATGTGTTAGATCTGTCAAAAAAACATTTTTAACGTATTACAGAAGCTAAGGTCGCAGCCACGCATAAAGACAGCGGGCCTATTCTGAAAACCAAAAAAATAAAGCTAGTTTAAAATCTTTTATTGGAACTCACCGTCAGCTGCTCTTCCCTTTAATCAAAAGAAGCACAGCAGAAACGCAACATTTGGACAAGCTATGGAATTTCGAAAATATCGGTTCACAATGTGTGCCCATTTCGTAATGAAGAAAGGATTAAAATAAGTTATTATATTTATTAGCAAGTCAAAGTGAAAATCGCAGGGATGCCGAAAGCCTATAAAAGATTTTTTCCAAACTCGGCATACCGAGGAAATAAATCTAAGCCGGTTGGAATCAATCTCAATCCATTGCAGACAATAACTAAAAAATATCACAATGATCAGAAAAACAAAATGAGTAAACATCGAAGAAAAACCTTACACAAAACCCTGCTATGCAGATGCTATCAGAAAATGTAAATGGCCAATATCAAGACAGAATTTAATAATTTCATCGAGGAGTACTACAAGGGTTGCTGTTAGCACCAGCAGCTAGGGTATCGGGAGATGCTCAAGTTGTGAAGGAGAAAAATCTGGATGCGTGGATTTGTTCGGCCCTGGCGCACGCAGCTAGGGCACTTTACATAAGTGCGCATAGTCAAGGATTCGATGTGGGCGAATCAAGCCACAGACACACAACTATGTGATATGCTCGATAGAATCATGAAAAAAAAAGAGACATTTATTGTCTAAGGATGCTAAGGCGAGACACAGGATACAAAAAGGATAGGTATTTGACATCTTTTCTTTTCGTCGAGGACTCTGTTTATTTTTGAAAAACCATCTTTACCTAACATAATAAAAAATGGCAATTAAAGAAGAGTTAGTAGTGTGTTTATGTCTGTTCTATCCCAGGAACCACAGAACATTTAGCGAAATTCAGTTCTCAAATTAAGGTTACCAATATATTTTTACATCAACGTTTCCACCAATATTTCAAATTAAAATGTATTCAGGCTGGGTTCTAGTAAATATTGCTAACCAGGACATCAAATATTTCCCTAGAGGAATATCCGAAATTGGTAATGGAGGAGGACTAGCTGGTGACCAATACATTGGTATCAAATCCCGTTTTGTATCAGTGTACCATGCGGAGGTACAAATAACTTCGGATGACAGCTGGATCCTGATAAAGAGTTATCCGGGGACACTTGAAGTGTTCCTCAACGGCGAGCTGATTCCACCAATGCAATACATTCAGCTTCATTTGGGCGACGAAATAGGTTTCGACTGTCCCTGGGAAAATTACACTTTTATGTTGATACACCCGAGGCACTTGAGAGCAATGGAGCCGTGGACCAGTAATCCAGACTATATCCCTGATTGTGTGCGTTTGCCTGTTCGCTTTATGGAATATCCGCAAACGGGTGACTAGCATCTGAACAAAGTAATTTATTATAAAAATATAATTATTAACTAGGAAATTTAAGAAAAAGCTGATGATGTTGCTGTTGTTGCTAATATTCCCAATGCTCGTGTTGCTGCTGCTGCTGCTGATGCCGTGGATGATATTTCCAATGCGCTCTCTGTATACTACCATAATGTAGGGGGAATGAGATCGAAGCTTGGAAGTTTTTATTCTGCTGTAGTCGATTGTTGTTATGACGTCATATGTCTCACAGAGACATGGTTAAGTGATGATGTTTTCAATGCCGAAATATGTAATAGTGACTACGATATATACAGAAGAGATCGAAATCAGGCCTGTACGGGTTTAACAAGAGGAGGTGGAGTGCTGTTTGCGGTGAAATCTAGTTTTAAGAGTAGGCAAATTTCTCTCCCAGTTTCTTCAGGTTTGATCGAACAATTATGTATACAAATCAATTTTCCATATTCAAATGCTAATAATAATTGTTGTACTGATGTATATTTTTTTCTATCTTATATTCCTCCGAGTTCAGACTTAGATGTTTATACTGCTCATGTAAATAATGTTCAAACAATAGTTAGTGAATTAAATTCAAATTCTAACATAGTTGTTTTAGGAGATTTTAATTTGAATAGAATTAAGTGGATTTATTCAGACGATGATAAAGCATTACTTCCGTTTAATGTAATAAGTGAAAGCGAGATCCAGACTGTTTAGTTATCCGTAGGTATTTTTCTATAAATTAATATAAGATCAACTAGGAGGCGACGGTGTGCCGCGTCGATCCTTTGATAATAGGTTAAGCATTAGACATAGGTTTCATGTTAGGTTAAGTTACAATTGATAAACAGAATACTTTGTAACGGTAAGAAAAACGGTTGTGTTTAATTGTTGAGTAGTAGTGAATCTTTTCACAGACTATATCCCTGAATGGGTGCGTTTGCCTGTTCGCTTTATGGAATATCCGGAAACGGATGACTAGCATCTGAACAAATTAATTTATTATAAAATTATAATTATTAACTAGGAAATTTAAGAAAAAATAAAACAATGTAAACTATTATCATAAGGAAATACTTAATAAATTTTGCTATTTTAAATCAAACTACCAATATCATGGATTCGATGTGTTCGAACCAGAAGAGCCTTCGAGTCTATAAGACTTTAAAAAAATTATGTAAAAAAAAACAATAATAAAAAATTTAAATAAAATTTTATTTTATACCAAACTACCTAAAAAAAATGGTTGACATCAAGGGAGAATTCCATAAATTCATTGAGGAGTTCAACAAGACATACTGGGAGTATGTGTTTCTAAAGAAACCAAATAAGTTATATGAAACTGACCATAGCGCTTTTCGTATTTTCAAACATCCCTGGGGTAAAAAACCACAGAACATTTAGCGAAATTCTATCAGTTCCCAAATTGAGGTTACCAATATATTTTTATATCCACGTTTCCACCAATATTTTAAATTAAAATGTATTCAGGCTGGGTTCTAGTAAATATTGCTAACCAGGACATCAAATATTTCCCTAGAGGAATATCCGAAATTGGTAATGGAGGAGGACTAGCTGGTGACCAATACATTGGTATCAAATCCCGTTTTGTATCAGTGTACCATGCGGAGGTACAAATAACTTCGGATGACAGCTGGATCCTGATAAAGAGTTATCCGGGGACACTTGAAGTGTTCCTCAACGGCGAGCTGATTCCACCAATGGAATACATTCAGCTTCATTTGGGCGACGAAATCGGTTTCGACTGTCCCTGGGAAAATTCCACTTTTATGTTGACACACCCGAGGCACTTGAGAGCAATGGAGCCGTGGACCAGTAATCCAGACTATATCCCTGATTGTGTGCGTTTGCCTGTTCGCTTTATGTAATATCCGGAAACGGATGACTAGCATCTAAACAAATTAATTTATTATAAAAATATAATTATTAACTAGGAAATTTAAGAAAAAATAAAACAATGTAATCTATTTTCATAAGGAAATATTTAATTGGAGGAGAAGCATCGGGACGCGTAGCTTTGTGCGTCCCTGGCGCAAACAGCTAGGGCACTATACATAAGTGCCCAAAATCATGGAGTCGATGTGGGCGAATCAAGCCACAGACACACTGCTATGTGATATGCTCGATAGAATCATAAAAAAAAGAGACATTTATTGTCTAAGGATGCTAAGGCGAGACACAGGATACAAAAAGGATAGGTATTTGACATCTTTTCTTTTCGCCGAGGACTCTGTTTATTTTTGAAAAACCATCTTTACCTAACATAAAAAAAAATGGCAATTAAAGAAGAGTTAGTAGTGTGTTTATGTCTGTTCTATCCCAGGAACCACAGAACATTTAGCGAAATTCAGTTCTCAAATTAAGGTTACCAATATATTTTTACATCAACGTTTCCACCAATATTTCAAATTAAAATGTATTCAGGCTGGGTTCTAGTAAATATTGCTAACCAGGACATCAAATATTTCCCTAGAGGAATATCCGTAATTGGTAATGGAGGAGGACTAGCTGGTGACCAATACATTGGTATCAAATCCCGTTTTGTATCAGTGTACCATGCGGAGGTACAAATAACTTCGGATGACAGCTGGATCCTGATAAAGAGTTATCCGGGGACACTTGAAGTGTTCCTCAACGGCGAGCTGATTCCACCAATGGAATACATTCAGCTTCATTTGGGCGACGAAATCGGTTTCGACTGTCCCTGGGAAAATTCCACTTTTATGTTGACACACCCGAGGCACTTGAGAGCAATGGAGCCGTGGACCAGTAATCCAGACTATATCCCTGATTGTGTGCGTTTGCCTGTTCGCTTTATGGAATATCCGGAAACGGATGACTAGCATCTAAACAAATTAATTTATTATAAAAATATAATTATTAACTAGGAAATTTAAGAAAAAATAAAACAATGTAATCTATTTTCATAAGGAAATATTTAATTGGAGGAGAAGCATCGGGACGCGTAGCTTTGTGCGTCCCTGGCGCAAACAGCTAGGGCACTATACATAATTGCCCAAAATCATGGAGTCGATGTGGGCGAATCAAGCCACAGACACACTGCTATGTGATATGCTCGATAGAATCATAAAAAAAAGAGACATTTATTGTCTAAGGATGCTAAGGCGAGACACAGGATACAAAAAGGATAGGTATTTGACATCTTTTCTTTTCGCCGAGGACTCTGTTTATTTTTGAAAAACCATCTTTATCTAACATAATAAAAAATGGCAATTAAAGAAGAGTTAGTAGTGTGTTTATGTCTGTTCTATCCCAGGAACCACAGAACATTTAGCGAAATTCAGTTCTCAAATTAAGGTTACCAATATATTTTTACATCAACGTTTCCACCAATATTTCAAATTAAAATGTATTCAGGCTGGGTTCTAGTAAATATTGCTAACCAGGACATCAAATATTTCTCTAGAGGAATATCCGAAATTGGTAATGGAGGAGGACTAGCTGGTGACCAATACATTGGTATCAAATCCCGTTTTGTATCAGTGTACCATGCGGAGGTACAAATAACTTCGGATGACAGCTGGATCCTGATAAAGAGTTATCCGGAGACACTTGAAGTGTTCCTCAACGGCGAGCTGATTCCACCAATGGAATACATTCAGCTTCATTTGGGCGATGAAATCGGTTTCGACTGTCCCTGGGAAAATTCCACTTTTATGTTGACACACCCGAGGCACTTGAGAGCAATGGAGCCGTGGACCAGTAATCCAGACTATATCCCTGATTGTGTGCGTTTGCCTGTTCGCTTTATGGAATATCCGGAAACGGATGACTAGCATCTAAACAAATTAATTTATTATAAAAATATAATTATTAACTAGGAAATTTAAGAAAAAATAAAACAATGTAATCTATTTTCATAAGGAAATATTTAATTGGAGGAGAAGCATCGGGACGCGTAGCTTTGTGCGTCCCTGGCGCAAACAGCTAGGGCACTATACATAAGTGCCCAAAATCATGGAGTCGATGTGGGCGAATCAAGCCACAGACACACTGCTATGTGATATGCTCGATAGAATCATAAAAAAAAGAGACATTTATTGTCTAAGGATGCTAAGGCGAGACACAGGATACAAAAAGGATAGGTATTTGACATCTTTTCTTTTCGCCGAGGACTCTGTTTATTTTTGAAAAACCATCTTTACCTAACATAAAAAAAAATGGCAATTAAAGAAGAGTTAGTAGTGTGTTTATGTCTGTTCTATCCCAGGAACCACAGAACATTTAGCGAAATTCAGTTCTCAAATTAAGGTTACCAATATATTTTTACATCAACGTTTCCACCAATATTTCAAATTAAAATGTATTCAGGCTGGGTTCTAGTAAATATTGCTAACCAGGACATCAAATATTTTCCTAGAGGAATATCCGAAATTGGTAATGGAGGAGGACTAGCTGGTGACCAATACATTGGTATCAAATCCCGTTTTGTATCAGTGTACCATGCGGAGGTACAAATAACTTCGGATGACAGCTGGATCCTGATAAAGAGTTATCCGGAGACACTTGAAGTGTTCCTCAACGGCGAGCTGATTCCACCAATGGAATACATTCAGCTTCATTTGGGCGATGAAATCGGTTTCGACTGTCCCTGGGAAAATTCCACTTTTATGTTGACACACCCGAGGCACTTGAGAGCAATGGAGCCGTGGACCAGTAATCCAGACTATATCCCTGATTGTGTGCGTTTGCCTGTTCGCTTTATGTAATATCCGGAAACGGATGACTAGCATCTAAACAAATTAATTTATTATAAAAATATAATTATTAACTAGGAAATTTAAGAAAAAATAAAACAATGTAATCTATTTTCATAAGGAAATATTTAATTGGAGGAGAAGCATCGGGACGCGTAGCTTTGTGCGTCCCTGGCGCAAACAGCTAGGGCACTATACATAAGTGCCCAAAATCATGGAGTCGATGTGGGCGAATCAAGCCACAGACACACTGCTATGTGATATGCTCGATAGAATCATAAAAAAAAGAGACATTTATTGTCTAAGGATGCTAAGGCGAGACACAGGATACAAAAAGGATAGGTATTTGACATCTTTTCTTTTCGCCGAGGACTCTGTTTATTTTTGAAAAACCATCTTTACCTAACATAAAAAAAAATGGCAATTAAAGAAGAGTTAGTAGTGTGTTTATGTCTGTTCTATCCCAGGAACCACAGAACATTTAGCGAAATTCAGTTCTCAAATTAAGGTTACCAATATATTTTTACATCAACGTTTCCACCAATATTTCAAATTAAAATGTATTCAGGCTGGGTTCTAGTAAATATTGCTAACCAGGACATCAAATATTTTCCTAGAGGAATATCCGAAATTGGTAATGGAGGAGGACTAGCTGGTGACCAATACATTGGTATCAAATCCCGTTTTGTATCAGTGTACCATGCGGAGGTACAAATAACTTCGGATGACAGCATTATCCTGATAAAGAGTTATCCGGGGACACTTGAAGTGTTCCTCAACGGCGAGCTGATTCCACCAATGGAATAAGAAGAAAATAAAACAATGAAAAAAGAAAAAATAAAACAATGTAAGAAAAAATAAAACAATGTAATCTATTTTCATAAGGAAATATTTAATTGGAGGAGAAGCATCGGGACGCGTAGCTTTGTGCGTCCCTGGCGCAAACAGCTAGGGCACTATACATAAGTGCCCAAAATCATGGATTCGATGTGGGCGAATCAAGCCACAGACACACTGCTATGTGATATGCTCGATAGAATCATAAAAAAAGAGACATTTATTGTCTAACGATGCTAAGGCGAGACACAGGATACAAAAAGGATAGGTATTTGACATCTTTTCTTTTCGCCGAGGACTCTGTTTATTTTTGAAAAACCATCTTTACCTAACATAATAAAAAATGGCAATTAAAGAAGAGTTAGTAGTGTGTTTATGTCTGTTCTATCCCAGGAACCACAGAACATTTAGCGAAATTCAGTTCTCAAATTAAGGTTACCAATATATTTTTACATCAACGTTTCCACCAATATTTCAAATTAAAATGTATTCAGGCTGGGTTCTAGTAAATATTGCTAACCAGGACATCAAATATTTCTCTAGAGGAATATCCGAAATTGGTAATGGAGGAGGACTAGCTGGTGACCAATACATTGGTATCTGTTCGTGCACTTTTTGTCGCAATCGCATGCGACAAAAAAGTCTCCACATGCGATTGCGATTGCACGAACACACCCCGCGCTGAATGTTTAAGAATGACAGTTCAGTGGGTTTTCCGCTGAGCTGAATTCTAAACATTCAGCTCAACACCTTGTCAAATAATTTTGTTTCTTAACCTATCATTCATCGGCACAAGTTCGCCCAAATTAAAATAAAGAAATGTAAAATTAAAAAAAAACCAAAAACGTGTTCCTGTATATATATACATATATTAAAATTTAATTATATAATAAAGAAACAAAATGAAAAGAAAAACAAAAAGAAACTTATTTTAAAATTCAACAAAAGAAACCACAAAGAAAAAGAAATAACAAAAAAAGAAAAGAGAAAAGAAGAATCAACCCCGACGCAGACGACGAACGCAGGAGCGGATGAGCGACGACGCAGGAACGAATGTGTGAGTTTTTTTTATATTTTCAACCCCAACAGTATCAAATCCCGTTTTGTATCAGTGTACCATGCGGAGGTACAAATAACTTCGGATGACAGCTGGATCCTGATAAAGAGTTATCCGGGGACACTTGAAGTGTTCCTCAACGGCGAGCTGATTCCACCAATGCAATACATTCAGCTTCATTTGGGCGACGAAATAGGTTTCGACTGTCCCTGGGAAAATTACACTTTTATGTTGATACACCCGAGGCACTTGAGAGCAATGGAGCCGTGGACCAGTAATCCAGACTATATCCCTGATTGTGTGCGTTTGCCTGTTCGCTTTATGGAATATCCGCAAACGGGTGACTAGCATCTGAACAAAGTAATTTATTATAAAAATATAATTATTAACTAGGAAATTTAAGAAAAAATAAAACAATGTAATCTATTTTCATAAGGAAATATTTAATTGGAGGAGAAGCATCGGGACGCGTAGCTTTGTGCGTCCCTGGCGCAAACAGCTAGGGCACTATACATAAGTGCCCAAAATCATGGAGTCGATGTGGGCGAATCAAGCCACAGACACACTGCTATGTGATATGCTCGATAGAATCATAAAAAAAAGAGACATTTATTGTCTAAGGATGCTAAGGCGAGACACAGGATACAAAAAGGATAGGTATTTGACATCTTTTCTTTTCGCCGAGGACTCTGTTTATTTTTGAAAAACCATCTTTACCTAACATAAAAAAAAATGGCAATTAAAGAAGAGTTAGTAGTGTGTTTATGTCTGTTCTATCCCAGGAACCACAGAACATTTAGCGAAATTCAGTTCTCAAATTAAGGTTACCAATATATTTTTACATCAACGTTTCCACCAATATTTCAAATTAAAATGTATTCAGGCTGGGTTCTAGTAAATATTGCTAACCAGGACATCAAATATTTCCCTAGAGGAATATCCGTAATTGGTAATGGAGGAGGACTAGCTGGTGACCAATACATTGGTATCAAATCCCGTTTTGTATCAGTGTACCATGCGGAGGTACAAATAACTTCGGATGACAGCTGGATCCTGATAAAGAGTTATCCGGGGACACTTGAAGTGTTCCTCAACGGCGAGCTGATTCCACCAATGGAATACATTCAGCTTCATTTGGGCGACGAAATCGGTTTCGACTGTCCCTGGGAAAATTCCACTTTTATGTTGACACACCCGAGGCACTTGAGAGCAATGGAGCCGTGGACCAGTAATCCAGACTATATCCCTGATTGTGTGCGTTTGCCTGTTCGCTTTATGGAATATCCGGAAACGGATGACTAGCATCTAAACAAATTAATTTATTATAAAAATATAATTATTAACTAGGAAATTTAAGAAAAAATAAAACAATGTAATCTATTTTCATAAGGAAATATTTAATTGGAGGAGAAGCATCGGGACGCGTAGCTTTGTGCGTCCCTGGCGCAAACAGCTAGGGCACTATACATAATTGCCCAAAATCATGGAGTCGATGTGGGCGAATCAAGCCACAGACACACTGCTATGTGATATGCTCGATAGAATCATAAAAAAAAGAGACATTTATTGTCTAAGGATGCTAAGGCGAGACACAGGATACAAAAAGGATAGGTATTTGACATCTTTTCTTTTCGCCGAGGACTCTGTTTATTTTTGAAAAACCATCTTTATCTAACATAATAAAAAATGGCAATTAAAGAAGAGTTAGTAGTGTGTTTATGTCTGTTCTATCCCAGGAACCACAGAACATTTAGCGAAATTCAGTTCTCAAATTAAGGTTACCAATATATTTTTACATCAACGTTTCCACCAATATTTCAAATTAAAATGTATTCAGGCTGGGTTCTAGTAAATATTGCTAACCAGGACATCAAATATTTCTCTAGAGGAATATCCGAAATTGGTAATGGAGGAGGACTAGCTGGTGACCAATACATTGGTATCAAACCCCGTTTTGTATCAGTGTACCATGCGGAGGTACAAATAACTTCGGATGACAGCTGGATCCTGATAAAGAGTTATCCGGAGACACTTGAAGTGTTCCTCAACGGCGAGCTGATTCCACCAATGGAATACATTCAGCTTCATTTGGGCGATGAAATCGGTTTCGACTGTCCCTGGGAAAATTCCACTTTTATGTTGACACACCCGAGGCACTTGAGAGCAATGGAGCCGTGGACCAGTAATCCAGACTATATCCCTGATTGTGTGCGTTTGCCTGTTCGCTTTATGGAATATCCGGAAACGGATGACTAGCATCTAAACAAATTAATTTATTATAAAAATATAATTATTAACTAGGAAATTTAAGAAAAAATAAAACAATGTAATCTATTTTCATAAGGAAATATTTAATTGGAGGAGAAGCATCGGGACGCGTAGCTTTGTGCGTCCCTGGCGCAAACAGCTAGGGCACTATACATAAGTGCCCAAAATCATGGAGTCGATGTGGGCGAATCAAGCCACAGACACACTGCTATGTGATATGCTCGATAGAATCATAAAAAAAAGAGACATTTATTGTCTAAGGATGCTAAGGCGAGACACAGGATACAAAAAGGATAGGTATTTGACATCTTTTCTTTTCGCCGAGGACTCTGTTTATTTTTGAAAAACCATCTTTACCTAACATAAAAAAAAATGGCAATTAAAGAAGAGTTAGTAGTGTGTTTATGTCTGTTCTATCCCAGGAACCACAGAACATTTAGCGAAATTCAGTTCTCAAATTAAGGTTACCAATATATTTTTACATCAACGTTTCCACCAATATTTCAAATTAAAATGTATTCAGGCTGGGTTCTAGTAAATATTGCTAACCAGGACATCAAATATTTTCCTAGAGGAATATCCGAAATTGGTAATGGAGGAGGACTAGCTGGTGACCAATACATTGGTATCAAATCCCGTTTTGTATCAGTGTACCATGCGGAGGTACAAATAACTTCGGATGACAGCTGGATCCTGATAAAGAGTTATCCGGAGACACTTGAAGTGTTCCTCAACGGCGAGCTGATTCCACCAATGGAATACATTCAGCTTCATTTGGGCGATGAAATCGGTTTCGACTGTCCCTGGGAAAATTCCACTTTTATGTTGACACACCCGAGGCACTTGAGAGCAATGGAGCCGTGGACCAGTAATCCAGACTATATCCCTGATTGTGTGCGTTTGCCTGTTCGCTTTATGTAATATCCGGAAACGGATGACTAGCATCTAAACAAATTAATTTATTATAAAAATATAATTATTAACTAGGAAATTTAAGAAAAAATAAAACAATGTAATCTATTTTCATAAGGAAATATTTAATTGGAGGAGAAGCATCGGGACGCGTAGCTTTGTGCGTCCCTGGCGCAAACAGCTAGGGCACTATACATAAGTGCCCAAAATCATGGAGTCGATGTGGGCGAATCAAGCCACAGACACACTGCTATGTGATATGCTCGATAGAATCATAAAAAAAAGAGACATTTATTGTCTAAGGATGCTAAGGCGAGACACAGGATACAAAAAGGATAGGTATTTGACATCTTTTCTTTTCGCCGAGGACTCTGTTTATTTTTGAAAAACCATCTTTACCTAACATAAAAAAAAATGGCAATTAAAGAAGAGTTAGTAGTGTGTTTATGTCTGTTCTATCCCAGGAACCACAGAACATTTAGCGAAATTCAGTTCTCAAATTAAGGTTACCAATATATTTTTACATCAACGTTTCCACCAATATTTCAAATTAAAATGTATTCAGGCTGGGTTCTAGTAAATATTGCTAACCAGGACATCAAATATTTTCCTAGAGGAATATCCGAAATTGGTAATGGAGGAGGACTAGCTGGTGACCAATACATTGGTATCAAATCCCGTTTTGTATCAGTGTACCATGCGGAGGTACAAATAACTTCGGATGACAGCATTATCCTGATAAAGAGTTATCCGGGGACACTTGAAGTGTTCCTCAACGGCGAGCTGATTCCACCAATGGAATAAGAAGAAAATAAAACAATGAAAAAAGAAAAAATAAAACAATGTAAGAAAAAATAAAACAATGTAATCTATTTTCATAAGGAAATATTTAATTGGAGGAGAAGCATCGGGACGCGTAGCTTTGTGCGTCCCTGGCGCAAACAGCTAGGGCACTATACATAAGTGCCCAAAATCATGGATTCGATGTGGGCGAATCAAGCCACAGACACACTGCTATGTGATATGCTCGATAGAATCATAAAAAAAGAGACATTTATTGTCTAACGATGCTAAGGCGAGACACAGGATACAAAAAGGATAGGTATTTGACATCTTTTCTTTTCGCCGAGGACTCTGTTTATTTTTGAAAAACCATCTTTACCTAACATAATAAAAAATGGCAATTAAAGAAGAGTTAGTAGTGTGTTTATGTCTGTTCTATCCCAGGAACCACAGAACATTTAGCGAAATTCAGTTCTCAAATTAAGGTTACCAATATATTTTTACATCAACGTTTCCACCAATATTTCAAATTAAAATGTATTCAGGCTGGGTTCTAGTAAATATTGCTAACCAGGACATCAAATATTTCTCTAGAGGAATATCCGAAATTGGTAATGGAGGAGGACTAGCTGGTGACCAATACATTGGTATCTGTTCGTGCACTTTTTGTCGCAATTGCATGCGACAAAAAAGTCTCCACATGCGATTGCGATTGCACGAACACACCCCAGTGGGTTTTCCGCTGAGCTGAATTCTAAACATTCAGCTCAGCACCTTGTCAAATAATTTTGTTTCTTAACCTATCATTCATCGGCACAAGTTCGCCCAAATTAAAATAAAGAAATGTAAAATTAAAAAAAAACCAAAAACGTGTTCCTGTATATATATACATATATTAAAATTTAATTATATAATAAAGAAACAAAATGAAAAGAAAAACAAAAAGAAACTTATTTTAAAATTCAACAAAAGAAACCACAAAGAAAAAGAAATAACAAAAAAAGAAAAGAGAAAAGAAGAATCAACCCCGACGCAGACGACGAACGCAGGAGCGGATGAGCGACGACGCAGGAACGAATGTGTGAGTTTTTTTTATATTTTCAACCCCAACAGTATCAAATCCCGTTTTGTATCAGTGTACCATGCGGAGGTACAAATAACTTCGGATGACAGCTGGATCCTGATAAAGAGTTATCCGGGGACACTTGAAGTGTTCCTCAACGGCGAGCTGATTCCACCAATGGAATACATTCAGCTTCATTTGGGCGACGAAATCGGTTTCGACTGTCCCTGGGAAAATTCCACTTTTATGTTGACACACCCGAGGCACTTGAGAGCAATGGAGCCGTGGACCAGTAATTCAGACTATATCCCTGATTGTGTGCGTTTGCCTGTTCGCTTTATGGAATATCCGGAAACGGATGACTAGCATCTAAACAAATTAATTTATTATAAAAATATAATTATTAACTAGGAAATTTAAGAAAAAATAAAACAATGTAATCTATTTTCATAAGGAAATATTTAATTGGAGGAGAAGCATCGGGACGCGTAGCTTTGTGCGTCCCTGGCGCAAACAGCTAGGGCACTATACATAAGTGCCCAAAATCATGGAGTCGATGTGGGCGAATCAAGCCACAGACACACTGCTATGTGATATGCTCGATAGAATCATAAAAAAAAGAGACATTTATTGTCTAAGGATGCTAAGGCGAGACACAGGATACAAAAAGGATAGGTATTTGACATCTTTTCTTTTCGCCGAGGACTCTGTTTATTTTTGAAAAACCATCTTTACCTAACATAAAAAAAAATGGCAATTAAAGAAGAGTTAGTAGTGTGTTTATGTCTGTTCTATCCCAGGAACCACAGAACATTTAGCGAAATTCAGTTCTCAAATTAAGGTTACCAATATATTTTTACATCAACGTTTCCACCAATATTTCAAATTAAAATGTATTCAGGCTGGGTTCTAGTAAATATTGCTAACCAGGACATCAAATATTTCCCTAGAGGAATATCCGAAATTGGTAATGGAGGAGGACTAGCTGGTGACCAATACATTGGTATCAAATCCCGTTTTGTATCAGTGTACCATGCGGAGGTACAAATAACTTCGGATGACAGCTGGATCCTGATAAAGAGTTATCCGGGGACACTTGAAGTGTTCCTCAACGGCGAGCTGATTCCACCAATGGAATACATTCAGCTTCATTTGGGCGACGAAATCGGTTTCGACTGTCCCTGGGAAAATTCCACTTTTATGTTGACACACCCGAGGCACTTGAGAGCAATGGAGCCGTGGACCAGTAATCCAGACTATATCCCTGATTGTGTGCGTTTGCCTGTTCGCTTTATGGAATATCCGGAAACGGATGACTAGCATCTAAACAAATTAATTTATTATAAAAATATAATTATTAACTAGGAAATTTAAGAAAAAATAAAACAATGTAATCTATTTTCATAAGGAAATATTTAATTGGAGGAGAAGCATCGGGACGCGTAGCTTTGTGCGTCCCTGGCGCAAACAGCTAGGGCACTATACATAAGTGCCCAAAATCATGGAGTCGATGTGGGCGAATCAAGCCACAGACACACTGCTATGTGATATGCTCGATAGAATCATAAAAAAAAGAGACATTTATTGTCTAAGGATGCTAAGGCGAGACACAGGATACAAAAAGGATAGGTATTTGACATCTTTTCTTTTCGCCGAGGACTCTGTTTATTTTTGAAAAACCATCTTTACCTAACATAAAAAAAAATGGCAATTAAAGAAGAGTTAGTAGTGTGTTTATGTCTGTTCTATCCCAGGAACCACAGAACATTTAGCGAAATTCAGTTCTCAAATTAAGGTTACCAATATATTTTTACATCAACGTTTCCACCAATATTTCAAATTAAAATGTATTCAGGCTGGGTTCTAGTAAATATTGCTAACCAGGACATCAAATATTTCCCTAGAGGAATATCCGAAATTGGTAATGGAGGAGGACTAGCTGGTGACCAATACATTGGTATCAAATCCCGTTTTGTATCAGTGTACCATGCGGAGGTACAAATAACTTCGGATGACAGCTGGATCCTGATAAAGAGTTATCCGGGGACACTTGAAGTGTTCCTCAACGGCGAGCTGATTCCACCAATGGAATACATTCAGCTTCATTTGGGCGACGAAATCGGTTTCGACTGTCCCTGGGAAAATTCCACTTTTATGTTGACACACCCGAGGCACTTGAGAGCAATGGAGCCGTGGACCAGTAATCCAGACTATATCCCTGATTGTGTGCGTTTGCCTGTTCGCTTTATGGAATATCCGGAAACGGATGACTAGCATCTAAACAAATTAATTTATTATAAAAATATAATTATTAACTAGGAAATTTAAGAAAAAATAAAACAATGTAATCTATTTTCATAAGGAAATATTTAATTGGAGGAGAAGCATCGGGACGCGTAGCTTTGTGCGTCCCTGGCGCAAACAGCTAGGGCACTATACATAATTGCCCAAAATCATGGAGTCGATGTGGGCGAATCAAGCCACAGACACACTGCTATGTGATATGCTCGATAGAATCATAAAAAAAAAGAGACATTTATTGTCTAAGGATGCTAAGGCGAGACACAGGATACAAAAAGGATAGGTATTTGACATCTTTTCTTTTCGCCGAGGACTCTGTTTATTTTTGAAAAACCATCTTTATCTAACATAATAAAAAATGGCAATTAAAGAAGAGTTAGTAGTGTGTTTATGTCTGTTCTATCCCAGGAACCACAGAACATTTAGCGAAATTCAGTTCTCAAATTAAGGTTACCAATATATTTTTACATCAACGTTTCCACCAATATTTCAAATTAAAATGTATTCAGGCTGGGTTCTAGTAAATATTGCTAACCAGGACATCAAATATTTCTCTAGAGGAATATCCGAAATTGGTAATGGAGGAGGACTAGCTGGTGACCAATACATTGGTATCAAATCCCGTTTTGTATCAGTGTACCATGCGGAGGTACAAATAACTTCGGATGACAGCTGGATCCTGATAAAGAGTTATCCGGAGACACTTGAAGTGTTCCTCAACGGCGAGCTGATTCCACCAATGGAATACATTCAGCTTCATTTGGGCGATGAAATCGGTTTCGACTGTCCCTGGGAAAATTCCACTTTTATGTTGACACACCCGAGGCACTTGAGAGCAATGGAGCCGTGGACCAGTAATCCAGACTATATCCCTGATTGTGTGCGTTTGCCTGTTCGCTTTATGGAATATCCGGAAACGGATGACTAGCATCTAAACAAATTAATTTATTATAAAAATATAATTATTAACTAGGAAATTTAAGAAAAAATAAAACAATGTAATCTATTTTCATAAGGAAATATTTAATTGGAGGAGAAGCATCGGGACGCGTAGCTTTGTGCGTCCCTGGCGCAAACAGCTAGGGCACTATACATAAGTGCCCAAAATCATGGAGTCGATGTGGGCGAATCAAGCCACAGACACACTGCTATGTGATATGCTCGATAGAATCATAAAAAAAAGAGACATTTATTGTCTAAGGATGCTAAGGCGAGACACACGATACAAAAAGGATAGGTATTTGACATCTTTTCTTTTCGCCGAGGACTCTGTTTATTTTTGAAAAACCATCTTTATCTAACATAATAAAAAATGGCAATTAAAGAAGAGTTAGTAGTGTGTTTATGTCTGTTCTATCCCAGGAACCACAGAACATTTAGCGAAATTCAGTTCTCAAATTAAGGTTACCAATATATTTTTACATCAACGTTTCCACCAATATTTCAAATTAAAATGTATTCAGGCTGGGTTCTAGTAAATATTGCTAACCAGGACATCAAATATTTCCCTAGAGGAATATCCGAAATTGGTAATGGAGGAGGACTAGCTGGTGACCAATACATTGGTATCAAATCCCGTTTTGTATCAGTGTACCATGCGGAGGTACAAATAACTTCGGATGACAGCTGGATCCTGATAAAGAGTTATCCGGGGACACTTGAAGTGTTCCTCAACGGCGAGCTGATTCCACCAATGGAATACATTCAGCTTCATTTGGGCGACGAAATCGGTTTCGACTGTCCCTGGGAAAATTCCACTTTTATGTTGACACACCCGAGGCACTTGAGAGCAATGGAGCCGTGGACCAGTAATCCAGACTGTTTAGTTATCCGTAGGTATTTTTCTATAAATTAATATAAGATCAACTAGGAGGCGACGCACGTGTGGCGTTAGCGTTACCATTTTTTTTTACCAAAAACCATAATTTATAAATATCAAATTTAATTCTTATTATGATTTATTTTTATTAACGTTTGACTAATGTAATTTAATATAAACATTTTCTTTTACCGGTGGGTCATGTGGCAGTGAACGTGAGAAATTTCTTAACATCTAGAAATATGGTAACTCCACTTTGTGACATTCACTTCTAATGCTGCAAAAAGCATCATTATGAGCTGCTTTGACACGACGTGTGGCGTTAGCGTTACCATTTTTTTTTTACCAAAAACCATAATTTATAAATATCAAATTTAATTCTTATTATGATTTATTTTAATTTACGTTTGACTAATGTAATTTAATATAAACATTTTCTTTTTCTTATTTCAGATACAAGAAACGAAACACTTCTTCATTGTCTCCACGCATATTTAATCCCAACGCAAAAAGCTGTGGTTAAGCAGAAAACGGGTACGAAAGAAACGCTTAAGTATACCATTAAGGACTCACAAGAAGCTTTCCTTTATATATCGAAATCAATCCAGGATGCCGAAGACCATATCCTTCATTTGGAACAACGGAAAGAATCGATCCAGCCTTTCATTATAGCTGTCGGTGAGAACATAATCAAATTAAAAGTTTTTTACGTTTATTTTGACGGTGTTAAATTTCAATTTAAGAACTTTATTAGAGCTGTAGAAATTTGTTTTAAGACATTTCATCTTTTTAATTTGCACTATCCCATTGTCTGCTGTTCATTTTGGAATTTTATTCAAACATTTTTGTACAAAATTGTATTAAAAGGATCATATCCTAAAGTTCAAATACTTGTAGATTTCCTTCAGAAAAAAGAAAAAAATACCAAACGTCTGTGTAAAATAACTAATAAAACAAAAGTATCAATTTCAATTTTAAAATAAAAGAAACAATTTCCGTGTAAAACCAAACAAAATTAATGAGTTCTTATTGTATACGACCTTTCAGCTGGTAAAGAGAGAAGAAGTAAAAGAATCATCAAAGATCAAAGAATGGACTTTTAACTACATGCCATGGAAGAAATAAAAACATTTTGCCAGCAGGCCACAAAGAAAATGAACTTCTAGAAACATATAGCATCTGACCCACCGGTGGTACATGTGGCCTCCCGATAAAAAATGCCCTGACCCACCGGTGTGGGCCATGTGGCAGTCAACGTGAGAAATTTCTTAATATCTAGAAATATGGTAACTCCACTTTGTGACATTCACTTCTAATGCTGCAAAAAGCATCATTATGAGCTGCTTTGACACGACGTGTGGCGTTAGCGTTACCATTTTTTTTTACCAAAAACCATAATTTTTAAATATCAAATTTAATTCTTATTATGATTTATTTTAATTAACGTTTGACTAATGTAATTTAATATAAACATTTTCTTTTACTTATTTCAGATACAAGAAACGAAACACTTCTTCATTGTCTCCACGCATATTTAATCCCAACGCAAAAAGCAGTGGTTAAGCAGAAAACGGGTACGAAACAAACACTAAAGTATACCATTAAGGACTCACAAGAAGCTTTCCTTTATGTATCGAAATCAATCCAGGATGCCGAAGACCATATCCTTCATTTGGAACAACGGAAAGAATCGATCCAGCCTTTCATTATAGCTGTCGGTGAGAACATAATCAAATTAAAAGTTTTTTACGTTTATTTTGACGGTGTTAAATTTCAATTTAAGAACTTTATTAGAGCTGTAGAAATTTGTTTTAAGACATTTCATCTTTTTAATTTGCACTATCCCATTGTCTGCTGTTCATTTTGGAATTTTATTCAAACATTTTTGTACAAAATTGTATTAAAAGGATCATATCCTAAAGTTCAAATACTTGTAGATTTCCTTCAGAAAAAAGAAAAAAATACCAAACGTCTGTGTAAAATAACTAATAAAACAAAAGTATCAATTTCAATTTTAAAATAAAAGAAACAATTTCCGTGTAAAACCAAACAAAATTAATGAGTTCTTATTGTATACGACCTTTCAGCTGGTAAAGAGAGAAGAAGTAAAAGAATCATCAAAGATCAAAGAATGGACTTTTAACTACATGCCATGGAAGAAATAAAAACATTTTGCCAGCAGGCCACAAAGAAAATGAACTTCTAAAAACATATAGCATCTGACCCAACGGTGGTACATGTGGCCTCCCGATAAAAAATTCCCTGACCCACCGGTGTGGGTCATGTGGCAGTCAACGTGAGAAATTTCTTAACATCTAGAAATATGGTAACTCCACTTTGTGACATTCACTCCCGATAAAAAATTCCCTGACCCACCGGTGTGGGTCATGTGGCAGTCAACGTGAGAAATTTCTTAACATCTAGAAATATGGTAACTCCACTTTGTGACATTCACTTCTAATGCTGCAAAAAGCATCATTATGAGCTGCTTTGACACGACGTGTGGCGTTAGCGTTACCATTTTTTTTACCAAAAACCATAATTTTTAAATATCAAATTTAATTCTTATTATGATTTATTTTAATTAACGTTTGACTAATGTAATTTAATAAAAACATTTTCTTTTACTTATTTCAGATACAAGAAACGAAACACTTCTTCATTGTCTCCACGCATATTTAATCCCAACGCAAAAAGCTGTGCTTAAGCAGAAAACGGGTACGAAACAAACGCTAAAGTATACCATTAAGGACTCACAAGAAGCTTTTCTTTATATATCGAAATCAATCCAGGATGCCGAAGACCATATCCTTCATTTGGAACAACGGAAAGAATCGATCCAGCCTTTCATTATAGCTGTCGGTGAGAACATAATCAAATTAAAAGTTTTTTACGTTTATTTTGACGGTGTTAAATTTCAATTTAAGAACTTTATTAGAGCTGTAGAAATTTGTTTTAAGACATTTCATCTTTTTAATTTGCACTATCCCATTGTCTGCTGTTCATTTTGGAATTTTATTCAAACATTTTTTTACAAAATTGTATTAAAAGGATCATATCCTAAAGTTCAAATACTTGTAGATTTCCTTCAGAAAAAAGAAAAAATACCAAACATCTGTGTAAAATAACTAATAAAACAAAAGTATCAATTTCAATTTTAAAATAAAAGAAACAATTTCCGAGTAAAACCAAACAAAATTAATGAGTTCTTATTGTATACGACCTTTCGAAATTTTCAGCTGGTAAAGAGAGAAGAAGTAAAAGAATCATTGTAAGTATATAAATATAAAAACACTAACCGTACTTTTTTCATATACATTATATAGAACCACTGACCGTACTTTTTTTTCAGCGAGCCGATGAAATATGTTAATAGAGCTAATGAGTTTTGGTTATTGTGCTTAAAAACTTTGATTATTTAGCCAAGAATTCGATTTACTGATAACGTAATTTTCATCAGGGTAACTTAATCCTGTTAAAAAATAATCGTTAAATTAATAAATCTTTTTTTTTGGCCAGATAAACAAATTTTTCTGGCTTAATTATCAAGGTTTATTGGCGCAATGTACAAAGTACATTGGCGCAATGTACAAAGTACATTGGCACTGTACTTGTACTTTGTACATTGTCCCAATGTACTATACATTAAAAACCCCGTTTTTTCGGATTTTTCGGATGTGCTACGATTAATTCGAAAGTGTATTGGATAAATGTACAAAGTACATTGGCTCAATGTACTTTACATTAAAAATACCACTATTTTTTGGTTCTTTTACGTGCTAAGGGAATTTTTTGCTAAATTTCCCCGGTACATAATATTAATGTTTGGCATACATTGGCCCAATGTACCTCTAAATCGGCTGAAAAATATATGATATCAATGTAGTTTTACATTGTATTTACGTCCTTTTTTTGGTTCAGTGTGTGCTATCATTTTTTCGAATCGAAATAAACAAATATCAACCTATGGGAGGATCAACACATTTCAAGTTACCCGACATCATAGTAAAGAAGCGCGCATGTACTAACGTTACAAACCAAGATTAATACTGTTTTAAATGGGCCATCATTTCTGCTCTATTTGAAGACCAGATAAGCCATCCAGAAAGAACTTTATCATATGAATGTGACATGGTGTTACTCTGGCAATTAAATATATACAATTATTCGAGGACAACAACCCAGAAATAAATGTTAACGTGTTCGGATATGAGATGAGCGGAAAAAATCTACAAATAATTGGTCCATTCTATCATAAAAAAAGTGTAGATTAAGCATACAAATTTACTCTTTTGTGAGAATGAAGATGGTCTTCTTATTATAAACATATCCCGTTTAATAAGATCTCAATTTACAACAAATTCGAGCTAGTAAAGAATTGTTGAAGAAACACAAGAGCGAAGGGGACAAAACATCACTGGAGTTTGAAACACATGAAAGAAAATTAGAAGTGCTATTCATCGTGTACGCTGGCTTTGAATCAATTTTAATACCGATAAACCATCAACGACCCGAATCGAGTTTTACAAAACAATAAATCATTGAACTCGATGTAAAGAAAAGATGTATTCTTTTATGATCATTTAGATTCATGAGAACGATTTGAGGAAACGTATTTACAATCGAAATGAAAATTTTAAAACAAAATGATTGATAAAGAGTGTTAAGATGAGGAATATAATCATGCTTTTAAGGTACGGAGTCACTTTGAATGCAAAACATTGAACAATTATATGGTTCTCTGTCCCTTGTTAGCAGATATTTTTGAAAGTTTTAAATTTACAAACTTGATCCTTGTCCTTATTTTACAGCTCATGGCATATCATGAGATGCTATGCTAAAATCAATTAAAATGAGAATTTTTAACCGATATTGACATTTGCATCTTCAGTTGTCAGAAATATGCCAACTTGTACGGATGGTGTTCTTTTTTTTTTTTGTAGTTCATTTTTATTTTTCTTCAACTTAGATGGAATTAAGTTATACTGGATACCTAGTTTAAGGGTTTATGATCATTCAAATGTGGACAACGACGGTCAAGCGCGTCGATGTAGACAAATAAATGCTTTCACAGATTGGGTTTTTATTTCTCACATCTGAGAGCAGCATGTTTTTTGTTACCAAAGGACGCGTCGTTTCACATCGTCATTATCTGCTTTGTTATTATCTAAAGTTAAGACTAAGGAACAAGAATAATAGGAATAAGCTAATTTTAGAAATGTATACAAGTTTTATCCAATGAACCTCTACATAACGTAAGTCGAACAAGACCTATGACCTTGCTCTATGAAACTCGCAGTTTCTCTTTTTATTTAACCCTTTCGATCCGAACGGGACACATGTGTCCCGTTAAAGTTTCAAAAATACCTGTACTCTTAAGTAAGCAACCAAACTGGGACATATTTGTCCCACGCGGTACTTTATATTATTTCTAACGATTTCCACCCCATTTTTGTTGTTGTAAGTCTAGACGCCATAGTGAAAACAAAGTGATCATATGCACGTGAATTTTAAGTGCGCGTAGTGTTTTATCCAATATTTTATATTTAGAAGTGGTTTTTATACAGAAAATACATAGAAATTACGGTACAAGTGATCTCAATACATTATAAAGCTGGTAAGTACTCTATTTGTGTTCTGGTTTCATTTTTATTCGCATATTTATGTTGAGGGACGTATATGTACCGTCAGTATTTTCGAGTGGTCTAAAAATGTCCCGGTTCGGTTTTTATATACAAACAGACGAATATGTCGCGATCAAGAAATCAGCCCAGTACATCTACATTGGTGGAGTCTTCTGATCAGGATGACTTCTCGAATGACAGTAGCGATGACTACGAGCCCACGGACTACGAAACAGAATCCGACGAGAGTAGTGGAGATGAAATGGATGCAACAAATACAGGAAACGGCACACGTCAAGACCAAACAACTGACGAAGAGGATGTGGAAGCGGAGTTGGAAGATGTTCATCCTTTAGCTAGCACTTCAAGAACTTTTCCAACAATTTGGTCAACACCAAATGAAAATTTCAGGCCAAGGAAAACTGTAAGTAGTTCTCGACTTCCAAAAACAAACATAAACTTCGAAAGGATTGACGACCCGTCGCGCATCTTTAGTAAGATTTTCCCAGAAAGCCTATTCATGTATATAACGCAGTGTACCAACGACCGCATTAACATTTTGCGAATCAAAACTGGCTAACAGAAATATAAAGCTAACAGACATTGGGGAAATGAAGATTGTTGTTGGCTGTGTTATGATTATGTCATACAACCATCTACCAGCCTTTAGACACTATTGGTCGACACATCCTTCCATGGGAAATGATGCTATAAAGTCTGCTATCTCCCGAGAAAGGTTTCTACTGTTGTCATCGAAAATGTACTTTGCACCCCCTGAAAAGCCAGAGACGGCATCAAAGTTGTATTACATTGAAGATATTGTTGAGTGTTTGAAATCAAGGTTTTTGAGAGCCAGAGAGGACAGCCCATTCCAAAGCATCGATGAAAGCATGACGAAGTTCAAAGGTCGTTCTTCCATGAAGCAATATATGCCCTTGAAACCTACAAAACGTGGCATAAAAATGTGGCTAAGATGCGATGCCCTACTGGACACATACGATTTCAACATTTATTGCGGCAGAGAAGAGGGAGTAACCGAAGGTACACTTGGTGAACGGGTTGTTGGGCACTTACCAGTAACTACTCCTACACGAAGGCGCTGTGCTGGTTGCAGGGAAAATAACAGGGAGAAGAGAACCAAGACAATTTGCGAAGAATGTCAAATTCCTCTCTGCGTGGCCTGTCTGCAAAACAGGCCACAAATAAAAGTCAAAATGTTCATTACTATGTTTTTGTAAAGGGTTTTTTTCAAATAAATAATGAAATAAATTCATTTTTGTTTCCAAACACATTTTCTTACACCTTTGAGTTAAATGTGAATAAAATACTGACCGGGACACCATGTGTCCCATTGAAAAATACGGTCGGGACATATGTGTCCCGGCCGCGCCCACCGCCCCCTAAACTAATTTTTTTACTTTGAGGTGACGAACCGTTATAAAAATTAATAAAATGTTATTTAAACATATAACTAACAAATTTTTTGCGTTAGCGGCTTTCCGGATCGAAAGGGTTTTAAATCAAGTTTTTAAATTTACACAGAAGCATGGGCGTTTAAAGATTCGGATGAAAATTTGCTTGGTTGCTTTGAGAAAAAGATTCTACGAGTGATATTGGTCCTGTGTGTATCGAAGGAGTATGGGGAAGAAGATTCAACGACGAGCTTTACGGGCTGTACAGCGACGTTGACCTGGTTAAGAAGCTGAAAATACAGCGGCTGAGATGGCTGGGACACGAGGCATATGGACATCAACGCACAAGCCCGACGAGTCTTCGAATCCAACCCTGATGGTGTACGCAGCAGAGGGAGACCGCGTAACAGGTGGCGCACACAAGTGGAGAACGATCTCAACCAACTTGGCGTGCGTAACTGGAGGCAAGCCAAGGAGAGAGCTGGCTGAAGAGGCATGTTTGTTGAGGCCGTAATCCATCGTCTTAGAGGTAATGATTTCAATTCAAATACTGCTCTTATAAAATTATAATCTTTTCAAAGTGACATTTTAACTTATACTGTACAAAAAATATTTTTTGTTAAGACAAAACACGATGTGCAATGGTGAAGAATTTAGATATTTCTAATTGATGGCAGACCTAATCGGATTTAGCCTTAGGTATAACCACAGTTTTATGTTAACTTAAAATGGTTTCTTTTGTATAAAATATTTCTTTTCTTTTTGCAATTCACAATTTTTTAACTATACGGATTTTTAAAATCCTCAATAATTGTCTAAAGAATTTAACATTAATTTTTTTTTCAATATTTCAGAGGAATTTTTGAAATTCACTATCAAATTTGTCATTACTTATAGCTATATACTTCTATTAATGAAGCTAGTTCCTAGTTCTTAACTTAGGTTAACTTAAAATTAAAACTTACAAGCTTGTTGTGGTATGATGATTGAGTTTAATTTTGTGTCTGTTCTGTTGATTTTGCTTCATGTGATTGTGTTGTGTTGCATTTTGGTCTGCAATTTAACCTGAAAATAAAAGTTAAATAAATTATTCTTTGAACATTGTTTTTAAGTAGGGTGCATTTATACTCTTGCTTGGGTGTTATAATAGATGATAAACTGAATTTTAAAGAATAACCGAGTCACATTTCAAAGAAAATTTATTTTTATGAGTCAACCGAACGGTCTTTTTTTTAAGTTTTTACCTAATAATCTTGTTTATTTCTTTACCATAATCCAGGAATAAGGATTAATATTGCCCAATCTTGCATTTGTTAAAATGGCTTTAGCCAGGATGGTATGCAGAAACTCTATATATACTTTTAATGGGAAAAAAATCCAAGCCGAAAATTTGATCTTGGTATCTGATAGGGCATCAGTAAACGAGCCGAAAACCATATTTTGCACAACTCCATCTAGTGTCATATAGCCACAATGCCGACTGTAATTTTTGATGACATTTCAACCACAGTTTGAGAAACGATAATGATAGTGTTCGTAGAACAAATCAACGACGATCACGTTCACGAATATCGTTTCCACGATTATCGTTTCTAAAATTACGGAATGACCCCCCTGACTTTTCATTAATGGTGAAAGATATAGCACAAACAAAAATAAAGGAGTCCAAGCCGTTAAGATAAAATAAATAAATAAAATATAATTAAATGTTAACCGCCCGCCGCCGCGCCGTTCTTGTAATGTGGAGAAAGTGCTCTATCGTCAAGAAGAAGAATTATCTTGCAAACATATACTAGGCCCGTCCCATCAACTAAAAAATCTCTGAGATATTGAATCCAAAAAATTTTCGTCTCAAAGATCTGCGCAAAATACTGTAAACTGACAGCTGAGATTTTTTGTCCCACTTAAAAAATTACGGAGCCCTCAGAGAATGATTAAATCTCTGTGTGTGTTAATTCAAACGAAAACCACAATTAAAAGTACTGTTTTTGAAAGTGTTACAGTAATGAACATAAACCAGTTAGCTGATAAACTTAACCAATTTTTTTAAAAAGTGTTCTTGAAATCAATAAAGCAATACCAAATGTTACTTAAATACATTTAGATTTCAATTCGTGAATTTTAATGAACTAAAAACATTTATCAAAAGTGTGAAAAATAAAAAAGATGGAAATATGTTATCCGCAAGCATGATTAGTGATTCATTCCACATAGTGGGTGGTAGTTTGTGCGTCACTCAAAGATGGTATTTTTCCGGATTGTTGGAAGGAGTCTCTCCATTGCCAAAAATAATAACCCGATGAATCCAGAGGATTATCGAAAAGTAAACATGCTGCCTAATGATGGGAAAATTTTGGAAAAAAAATGTTCAAAAACAACTTTAAAAATACATGGAGGATAGCCATTTTTTCGTCGATTGGCAGTCAGGGTTCAGAGAGGGACAAAGTTGAGAATCCCTGATCAACCTTATTATTGCTGAAAGTTCATCAGAAAATGAAAATTGTTTCTGTATTTATTGACCTGAGAAGAGCCTTTGAAACGGTTGACCGAGGAATTCATTTGAAAAAACTTTATAAATATGGAATCAAAGATAAGGAGTTAAGATGATTCCAATCGTATTTGCAGAACCGTACGCAGAGAACCAAAGTCGAAGAAGTTGTCTCAGAAATTATAAATGTTAATTTAGGGGTGCCCCAAGAATCGGTATTAGGAACACTGTTATTTTTAATTTATGTTAATGAAATGCCCAGGGTTGTAAAATATTCGTTTCTAAAATTGTTTGCCGATGATGGATTATTATATTTTGTAGACAAAAATATCGATGAATGTGTTGAAAAAGTTAACTTTGATTAATTGCAGCTAAACAACTGGTTTAATATGAATAAATTAAGTTTAAACATAGGAAAAACAAAATGTATTTTTATAAATGGTGAAACTGAGGTTGAAGTCACGATTGATAACCAGAAGATAGAAGTTGTAGACAAAATAAAGTATCTTGGTATTATGTTTGATAATAATAAATTGGAATTTATTGACTATATATGTAAACAAAATTGGTTTCTTTTCAAGAATTCGAAAAAGAATGTCAACTGTTTGTGCAATAAATGTTTATAATACAATTATAAAACCTCATTTTGAGTATTGCTCCACTATAATTTATCTTGGTAATATAACTATGCTAAATAGACTGCAAAAATTACAAAACAAAGCAATGAGAATTATATTAAAATGTTATATCAATGTTAAGTATGTTAAATTTGCTTAGTGTAAATCAAAGAAACATTATGAATGTTTTAATTTATGTATTTAAAATAAAGAATGGAACGTTTCCTAGCTACTTATGTGATAAAATAAAATATGTTAGTGATGTACATAGTTACAATGTAAGAAATAGATGTGATATCCGTCTTCCACTTTTAAGAACGCAATCTGTGCAGAATATGCTTACCTATAAGGGTCTTAAGATGTTTAATGAATTGCCAAATGAATTAAAATTCAATTTGATAACTTTTAAACAAAAATTAGTAAATTTTATTATATGTATATTTATAGTATTGTAAATAGCTAAAACATTGCTAAATAAATAATGAAATGAAAAAAAAAATGAAAACTGAGATCTCTTTTTGTGAGACGCGCCTATTAATTACGTCTTGCGGTCAGCCGGCTCCATGCAAGACTTCTTGGAGCGCCAAATTCTTTATCGGAATGTAAAGTTCTATATTTATAACATATATTTTTTTGGAGCTGTCACAATTAATTAAAAACTCGATTTTTTAATCTTCTTTGGGTTCGCCTAACTTGCCCTTAGTCTATGTGTCAAATGCGTAAATAACTATCACTTGTTACTCTATCCTCCGTTTAAAAAAAAGCAATGCTAAAGTTTGGACCGCACAATCCTATCAGTTCAATCAATTTCCTGAAAAAAATGGCCTTTGCTGTACACAGCTACTGACGTGCAAAACACGAGTTCAGTTCCTTTGGTCCCGTCGCACAGTGGTTTCATTTTATGGGCAAAGTGGAAAAAACTAAATAAAAACTCAATACGTTGACCGATTTCCTTGGAATTTGGTACATATATTAGGTGAAATATGCTTATAGCACCATGAACAAATCAAAGACATAGTTCAAAAACTTTACCTAATAACCAACAATGTTTATAGCAAAACTTAATTTTTGAAGCAAGCACGTTCTTATATTTATTATAAAATAAATTAATAGGTGGTACACTACATAAAAAATGACAAGGAAAATTACACATTAAATAACATAATTCAAAATTTTATAACAATATGTATTTGTTTATGATTTATATAATGTAAGTAAATATATCTGCAGTTTGGTTTTCATAAAAATATACACTAGTGGAAAAAATGGAAGGATCAACAAAAAAATTGATTTTCTTTTTGTGATTTTCGAGAGGCTCTATTTAAGTGAAAAATGGTGGTATTGAGACAAATCAAAAAGAACTTGAAACCTCAGAAATCCATATTTTTATTTAAATTTTTTCCTGAACTATTTTTAAAAATCACCGTTATCACGTAGTCATCAGGAAGAGCGCGAAACCAAAAATTTGATTTTTTTTTTGTTTTGTTTTGTTTTCAATGCAACTTTTTAAACATTTTTTTTTGAGCTAAATCTTTATAAAGTCTAGAAAGCCTATGTATTCAACAATAATTTCACATTTTTAAAATTTTGATACGATTTCTTTTAATCCATTTATTGGTCTTTGAGAAGAAAATGACGTTTCTGTTTTCAAACATCAATTTCTCTGCAACCAATAACTGTAAATTAAATTTAAAGACAGTTTTGAAATCTAGAACAAATTTCTTATAAGATATTTTTGTAACTCTAACGTAGTTATATTTTTTTTGTCTGATATTAATTTGAAAAAAAAAACATAAAAAAGGAAAGGGACATTTATGAACTTTGAAACAAATAACGGTTAACTTACAGCTATCCATAAAATGACCAATGTTGCCTGCAACTTTTATAGTTAAATACTTTTGCAAAGTTTCAAACCGATTTAACGAACCGTTTCTTTCCTACAATCTATCAAAATTTTTTAACAAAAAATTAAAGGGTGACATTTTTTGTTGTCATGTTGATATTGAAATAAAAAAAAAGTTTAGTGCTTTTCACGTTTTTACCGCTAAAAACATTTTTATTTATTACCAAAATATAAAACAAAATTTTAAAAATAATTATTTTTCATGCAAGCGGTAAAAACGTGAAAAGAGGTTTATCATTTTTATTTTACTTAATAGCCTCTCACTCGTAAAGTGACTAAATGTGACCGCTAGTTTTTGCATAGAAGTTAGTTTATTTGTAGGGCTAACAAAAAATATAAGTGTAAAAAGATAGCAATGCTTAGCTCGAAAGATATATTCCTATAAGTAACGATTTTATCTCATTTGCATTTAGCTTTGCTCAAAAGATTCTTATTAAATATTTAACAGATAATTTTAGAGAAATTAGTTAGATGATGTATGCCAATTATACTATCCACCAAATAAATACTTTTTATTTGAATAAAATTCATTCAGATTTAAGAAAATGGCATATGAAACAGATTCAATTTTTTTCTTAAATCCGAAAATTATCAGAGATGTAGCTTTTGGCTAACGGTATCGGGAATCTAAGTTACATAAAAAATAAAAAGTATGTCTTTTTAGTTATTCAGTATTTAAAGAATATTAAATTCATGTTTAATTGAATTTACAAATTTATTTTTAAATTTGGGTTTATTCCATCTGGAAACCACTGTGCGTCGATGTGATTGAATCCAGGGCCCGTAAGAGAGTAGATCTAAAGAGATCCTTTTACCCAGTCCAGTTTTAAATCACGCCATGCCAAACATTACGTAAGGTAAGATTTTAAATACATAAATGTACCGGGTGCTTCAAAAATACATTAGAACTCCGTTTCACTAAAACGAGATATAAAGTCCCTAGAACTCAAAAATACTTTTAGGTGAAGTTCTAAAATGTGAAGAAATAGGTACCTGAGTTCTTAATATTTTTTAAACATAAATCTTAAGAAAAACTGAGACCTAAAAATAATAGTTTAAAAAGAATTTTAGAACTTATTTATTTTTCTTATTATTTTTGCATTTCAAATCAAACGTGACATTAATAGAATATTCCCACACACACACTCATGTTCATTATTTCTTTTAAACGTTTATCTTTATATAAACTTAAACAATGAACCCAAACAAGTATTTTTCTTTTTTTTTGTACATTTCTGGTATGTTCGAAGGGTGAATTTATCTTATTTAAGACTTGGGTTCTATGTATTTTTTAAACCTCGTGTTTGCTAAGATCTTTGTTCAGTTTTTACCTTGCTTTAGAATCAAAAAATAAAATGAACGTTTGTGTTTCACGTAGTTACCTGCTCTTCTAGTTAAAGAAAACAATACATTTTGTTAAGGATTCAAGAGATAACGTTCTGGTATTTTGAGAAAAAGAACAAAGTTAAGTACCTTTTGTTAGGTACTATTTTCTTGGACATAATATACCTACAAAAGGTAAAATCTTAAGATTTCATATAGATGAAAAATGAGCACCCTGGACTTTAGCGAAACTATGTAGAGATTTTTTATTTACTTATTACTCTGAGATATTCGGAGATTTCTTGCGAAATAAGGTAACCCAGCCATATGAGTGTTCGTGTAGCCCCGATCATAGTGATGCACTTTTTTTCGTGAAGAAGGCAACAAGTAAACTATTGTATAGTACCAAAAATTGAGTTTGGCATCAAAGATACCTAAAACACTGCATTGTTTAGTTTTTTTTTGCCAAAGCCCTCAATACATGCACACAAAAGATCGTTTGCCTACTCAGTACAACATTCATATGGCTAGCGTTAGTTCTCACACAAGAAATCAGCCTCAAACATGGACCTTACATGTATAGAAGATAAGAAACTTTTAGAGGTTCTCAAAGACCCTTTTTATGAAAAATGATTTTCATTTAAATTTGAATAAGATTTTATTAAGACATCATCAAAAATTATAAACATATTTTGTGGCATCAATAAAATAAAATTAAAATTAAAATTTATAAAAAAAACTCACCGTAAGGCAGGCATATCCTTGATAACCAAAATTATAAATTTTTCAATGATGATCCTTTTTTTTTTGTAAGTAGTTTTTTTCTGAAATAAAACAATAAAAAAATTATTTATAAATTAAGGTAGCCATTACGATATAAGTAATTTAAACCAGGTAGAATTGTGGGCAATATTAAAACACCTTATTTTATAAACTCGTTTCTTTTTTTTCAATCGAAAGTAATCCAGTTTGTCTATTTTAAACGTTCAAAATTGTAAACAATAGATAATTTTCTAGGGTGCATTTATTCATAGGCAAGATATACAAAATATTCTGTAGGTATACATTGATTCAAATAAGAAAAATACATAAACCATGTTTGAAAAACTCACCTCTCTTAACAGCCGGCTTCCTGGTCAGTGTAGACAGAATTAAATGCAAAAGCTAATACATTTTTAAAACTTCTATATTTTGTGCCTTTTTTTATTTCTATTATATTGATCAGTCTTATTTATTAACGTTTTAACTTTGAACATTTCAATTTGCAATCAAAAACACAGCTGCATTTACTGAGAAGAATTAACTAAATCGTGCAACGTGCAACCCGACCGAGTCAGTAGTTTGCCATTTTATAATCTTCTTTGACGCTGAATGCAAGATTTTTAAATTAAATTCTCGAAAAAGTGAAGATTGTTTGATTAACTTATTTTGTGTTGGATAATGTTTTATTCGATGGAGCGCTTTGTCTCGAGTCCAAAGAAAATTAAACGCGAAGACACTTCTTGGCTTCATTTCCATGTTGAGGAGTGAAGATTATTTTTGAAATAATTTTGTATGTATTCAAATTGCGTCTTGGTTTTTAGGAAAATTTGATGAAACTTAATATTGATTTACTTAATAAAGGGAAATAACGATGCACAATCATCCATACTATGCTCTTCTTTGCAAGAAAAAAAAAAAACAAATTAATTTACTAAGCACTGAGTATTTCTTGGACTTATAAAAAAAATGTCGAGCAAAACTACTTGTATTTCTTTTTTCTGTAACGTATATTATAATTACTTGTACGTGTGTAGAGTTCGAATGAAAAACTTAAATTAAATTTAAAATTCAGAATTGCAGACGAAGAAATATACAAAAAGCAAAAATTAACTGGAAACAGCTAGCCAAATGTCAAACATGTTTTTATATTCAGCGTGTGCTGTGTACTGAATAGCTGAAAGCATTACCTGAGTTCTACATGGGCTCATTTAAAAATCAATTAAGAATTGTACTAGAAGAAGTACTAATACAATGAAATGCATTCCTTTTCTAACAATTGGGCATGGCAAAACAAAAATGGCCGCTCTCGTTAGAAGAGAGTTAGTAGCTTAAAAATTTTAAATAAAGAATATTTATTGCTAAATCAGTTAGCTAAAATTAATATAATAATAAGTTTAAACTGTTAATATAAAGAAAATATGCACTTTTTCGCAAAAATACTGAATTTGGTTACAATGACACTTCAACAATTTTATTTGACATAACAACCATAGTTAACAATTGTTTCACACAAAAATAGAAAAAAAAAGAAAACGGTAAATTTTGTAAGAATGTAAATAAACAACGCAAACAAAATTCAGTATTTCCGCATAAAGCGTCATATGAAAGTACCCACACCAAATGCCATTAAGCACAAAGCGTTTTTCATATAAAAATCGTGTCGCACATGTCGTGACGCACTGTCGCACTTTAGTTCGGGCAAACCTTAAAGTGTATATTTCCTTTATATATTACATTTTTTGTCAACTAATTTAGCACTCATAAAGGCTTGTCCAAACCAAAGTGCGACAGTGCGACACGATAACGGCAAAATTTATTTACACAGCGTCATATGAGAGCACCCACACCATATTTGACAAAGCGCAATGCGTTTTTCATATAAAAGTCGTGTCGCACTGTCGTGATGCACTGTAGCACTTTGGTTTGGGCAAGCCTTAATTCTCTATTTTCTAAATATTTCCAAGCTACGGAGTACTTACTTGCTTCGAACTCATTGAATTATTATATTATATGAACTGCTAGTAGCCAACTTCACGATGATTCTACCGAGAAATTTGCTATACTAGCCATCGAAAGGACACTAGCGGAAACGAATTTATTTTTCTCTACTAAACCGACAAGAGAAAATTTAATTCTTGCAAAATGATACTTACAACACACAAATAAAAATGGTAGGCAAACGTCAGATGGCATTGTTTTTTGATAGAAAGTTCAAGTAGATGGCCGTAGCTTCTATGGACAAATATGGTAGTTCCGATCGATCAAAATAGATGTCTGTAGTCGCAATTGAGGGAATGTTTATTTATTTTGCCACTGGCGTCCTTTGTATGAAAATTCACACAACTAGCATTACATATATAATAAGTCAATGTTCGAACTATATAGCTGCCATTTTGTTTTTGCCATCAGTTTTTTTTTGTTTGCCTGACGTCTGGGGTAAGAGCCTAATGTCGGCGATCCTTTGACATTCGAGGATGTTTTCCTGTGGTTCATTATTTTATGAAATAATAGGGGTATTCATGAAACCTAAGGTAAACGTTGTAAAATGGTATATCTGGTTTCAACTGTCAAATTTTATATAGGAAATCTTTACCAGAATATGGTAAACTTTTTCACAGAAATTTGTTTGGTAAAAATGTACCATCTAGAAAAATGACAATTGTGGAAAACTTTGAAAGTTTCGTTTTGGTCATATGTAGCTAGTTGACAAAAATAAGCAATGAATCATATTTTTTCCAAATAATTCAAGTACCAATATATAATTTACAAACATTTACCCAAGTTGATTTTAGGGGCGTTCATGAAATATGCGTGTTAACCTTTTCCATTTTACCAGATGCAACAATTTAATACGTTTCATGAATACCCCTAATGTTAAAATTGGTTGATGTATCCAAAAAATGTTGTTATCGTTAGACATTGTTAGGAAATAATCCTTTTTCATTAACCCATGCAAGTACTGGCTTGCAAGTAACCTTCATGTACAACTCGTTAAATTTCTATTTGTGTAATTGACGTAGGTGGCACGCAACTTGCAAGTCAAGCAAGTTGCAAGTTCAAATTTTAAAATGGAAGCATTGTTGAATATCTATCTCTTTTTTTCTAGTATTTGTTTATTTTGAAATAAGCCGTGTTTTATTGGTTGTTGGGTAAGCAGCGCAGTAAAACTTTCAATAGAAACCAAAACAAAACGAAAACAAAATGGCGAGGCTGGCCATAGAGGTTTGAAATATTGAAATGAAGTTGTATTGAAATCGAAAATGATATTCGAACAAACCTCTAAGCTGGTTTAGTTTCGCCACAAAACATCAACATGCGGTACCAACATTCAAACAATAATAAATGTTTTACCCAGTATATTTGCGAATCTTTATGAGTCAGCTGTTAGTTAACATAGGATTACAACAACAGAAAGGTATCTGGATAACTTTAGATTTTTATGTGAACGCGGCCATTGGCATTCGATTGCTATGCTTTCTACTCATCTACCAATAAAACACAGCTATAATCTTGCATCTCTTATTTTTCTCTTTATCGACATTTTAAAACCATCTGCATTTCAAAATAAGAAATAATTTTTTGATCATTAAAATAGATCCCGATAAAAAACAGGATCACGTGTTATTTTTGTTTTACTTGTTAAAATGATCTAGATCCAGTTCCGCATGGATAATAAAATGCAGCTAAGGTATGCTTATTCACCTCTATTATGGAATCCGACGAATGCGTTGCGGTGGGATTCGGAAATGGTAAGGTAGTTCTTCGTATTGATAATATAGTACACCCAGTATGTTTATAATTGCTTTAAATGCCAACGCGAACCCTGCGAATCACGCTGACTCCCCGAGAGTATAGTATTGAGAATTCCATAATAGGCATGATTATAAACTCCTTGTCTCGCCATTTTGAAAAGAATGATGTATTCATCTCCGATGCTGACAATCAAGTTTTTTGTTGTAAATTTCAATTGCATTGTTGTTGTTTTCAATGAAAAGAAATGTTTGTTCACCTTTTCTCCAATCCACTACTGACGCTAGCGTGCACTGCCCCATGAAAAAAATGGCTATGATGTCACATGACCCAATAGCGCAGATAACTGACAGTTAACTAGTTTTTGTTTGTTTATTGTATACAGTAAGTAGGTACTATTATGTTTTTTCTCGCATCCTTCCTTTTCCTTTTCGTGACATATAACCGAGTAATTTATTGTTTTAACATTATTTTTTGTTATTAACAAGATGAGAGCTTGGAAGAACCACCCTACTAAACAAAAATAAAATTTTGAATGGCTTACACATGGGTCTAAGTAGATTTAGCACCACCTTTATCGGAATTATGTGTTCTTCTTATTATTTTCAATTATTGTAGTTTATTGTTTTGGAATAACTTTCAAGCATATGCTTAATCGTTATCGTAATGTTTTATACTTCTCATACTGTTAGTTAAATTTCGATTTATATTAAGGAGGTACACTCAAACACATTTCATGAAAAAAAAAATTTTGTTCCGCGATAAATGCAATTTTATTTCCTCTTACTAACACCACGCACGTTCTGCTAAGTCAGTATATATCGTTCTGCTAAGTCAGTCCACGAGCAGCTTATTTGACCGTCATTCGAAACCACACTCAATGAGTGTGGGAATAAGCAATAAGTATTTATAGTAAAATATCATAATAAAAATCAGTTACAAGAAAGTACTCAAACCGTGAGTTATTATTGTGTTAACATATAATTTTTTTTTTTTTTTTTTTTTAGTTAAGTACTCAAACCGTGAGTTATTATTGTGTTAACATATCATGGCGATCTTGCCAGTTTGTGTTCAGTAAGCATTTAAGACTAATTTCCGTATTATTTGATTAAAGTTGACCAAGTGTGTTCTTGGTGCCAATGTATCAATGGTGCGTCAAATATTGAAAAAAAAAAATGCTACTACAAGTTTCTTTTATTTGAAAAAAAAAAAAATCACAAAGTTAATAACACAAGTAATAACTAAAACGTTTCGGGAAATCGTAAATGTCGTCGAAATGACTTAAAAACAACATTTATAAAAAGACATAAATTATAAAAAGACACAAGACATAAAAAGTATTTCGCAGGTGTATACGACTCCAATCAACAGCCATCAAGCATCAATAGCGAACAGTAATCACAAATGCCCTGTCAACAAATGATTCCCTGTCAGCAAATTTGCCAAGGAAGTAAAATGAAGCCGTAATTATATTTGTAAGTGGATGATGAAAATATTTCATTAGACAGTTTAATAATACAGTTAATACAGTTTGTTCGATAAAGTATGTAAATGTCATAGAATTATTTGTGAATTTTCGCATTGAGCGATCTTAGAAATTACCTGTACGGGCACGCTGGAATAAAGATCTATACGGATCACCAGCCGCTTACATTTTCGATAGGTAATAAGAATCCAAACGTCAAAATGAAACGTTGGAGGGCCTTTATAGAAGAATTCTCTCCAGAAATAATCTATAAGCCGGGGAAGGAAAATGTAGTTGCCGAAGCCTTAAGTCGTCAGAACTTAAATCATTTACCGAACTCAGACATTAGTACCTGTCATAGTGCAGAATCCAGTCAAGCCATAGATATCCCAAGAGTAAAGAAGAAATTAAATCAATTTAAGAATCAAATTCATTTTTTGGAATCCAATATAAATATTATTAATTCAACACAAATACACGGTAAGTTTTGGAGGCACCGAGTAGAATTCAAAGACGCAAATATAGTTAAAGATATGAAGGAAATAATCCACTCAAGTGTGAATGCTATTCATTGTTCAGAGGAAACATTATTTAAAATTGAGAAAGATCAACGAAGAGAATTTCCAAATAGCAAGTTTATACATACCAGTATATTAGTTAAGGATATCGAGGAGAAGGAAGAACAGATTAAGCTAATAAAAGAAACACATAGTAGAGCCCATATGGAACCATTTGAAAACTACAAACAAATAACTAGAGATTATTTTTGGCCGTTAATATTACCACAAATTCAAGAATATGTTAAATTATGCGAAAATTGCAAACTAAACAAATATGACCGTCATCCCAAGAAACAGGAGATTGGTGAGACACGGCGAGGGGGAGAGCGCGTCCACGCTGACATCTACTATACGCACAACAAAATGTTTCTTACAGCGGTAGATAGTTTTTCAAAGTATTTAATTGCACTCGAAGTAGAAAACAAAATTCACGCAAAGGAAACACTGATAAACATCCTTCCTATTTTTGGTGCAGTTGACACTGTTGTCACAGATAACGAAAAAACTTTTTGCTCGGAAGCAACCAAATTAGATCTCACACGATTAGGGATAACACACCTGTTAACCATAGTACTACTAACGGTATGATAGAGAAAGTACACAGTACGATTACAGAACTGATAAGACTACATACTTACGATAACCCACACCAGACGATAGAACAGCTTATGCCTCACGCAGTAAAACAATATAACGAAACAATACATTCAATAACGAACGAAAAACCAAATGAAATTTTTCACAACTATTAGAAATACTCCGATATACCGGACGTTATTAAGGAAAAACAAGGTAAGACACTCCACGTAAGAAACAAAGACAGACACGACAAGGTGTACAAAGAAAACGACATAGTATACGAAAAATCTGACAGAAGACAAACAAAAGGGAAACCTATATACGTTAAGAGGAAAGTAAAACAGAATAATAAAAACACTATAATCGACTCTAAAAATAAAGTTATACACAAGGATAACTTAAGGAGCTAATCTTTCTTTTTGATTCCAGATAATTATATTAACAATAGTAACAGCAATACTTTGGACAGCTACTATAGACGCAGAAATACAGATTACAAATTACTCGTCAGAGGACTACAAAAAAAGTTATTATAGGGAAATTCCTAATAATATAGGTACCAAGCACAGTACCCAAAAGTTAAAATTTAAACATTTATATGCACTCAAGTTAGTGAACCAACTCTCCATATCACGTAGAAAAAGAGCGATTAATGAAATAGGAAAGGTTTGGAAGTAGATATCTGGGTCACCAGACCACGATGATCAGGTCAACGTAGAAACAAAACTGATAGAATTAATAAATTCAATAATAAATGAAGTTAACTCACAGATATTTAGGGCCATTAAAGAACTTGCCAACACTAAACATAACAACAAAGAAGAACGTAGCTACTTGTTGATCGAGCATATAATCATAGAACTCATGGTAGTAATAAACACCATAAATTTAAGTAAGAATAAGATTTTAAATACTATTATTTTTAACGAAAATGAAATAAGAGAAGTCATTCAAATTGAACCTAAAGAAATTATGGTAATAGATGTATTAGACGCTTCAGAGTTCCATGTGTTAGCAAATAAAGAAATAATTGTAATTTATATTAAGTATCCTATTATTATAGGAATAGGTAAACATTTTAAAACATTTAGTGTACAAAAATCACAGGGGAAACTTATTATACCCAGTGGAATAACACTCTTTAATAACATTTATAGTACTTATAATTGTACACAAGAATTGAATTTTAAAATATGCAAACAAGATCTTAAACCTAATTGTTTAACAGATATCTTAAATAAAGGTACATCTAAATGTGAAATTATTTTAGAAAAGAATCCCAAAATAAGTTATGTAAACCATAATCACATTGTAACTACAGGAGAAGTAATTATAAAAGACAATGTATATCATGGTACACAATTAATACAGTTTTCTGACACTGTTATTATTAATGATAAGGAATTTAAAAATTTTGATGTAAAATTAAACAGACATATTAAGACAAACAAGGAGTCGGAAATTAAAGTTATTAAATATCTAGAATCAAGTGATGAATTATTGAAATTTACAAATACCGATTATTTACAACCATACCTCAAAAATGTAAAAGATCATCCAATAATTTGGGGACTTTCAATAAATATAATAGTTATACTTGTATCTTTTTCTATATATAAATTTATCACCTTCAAAATAAACAACAGAAAGAATAATCAGATTGACATAGGAATATCCTTGTCTGAAACCCAAGAAAGCGTTCGAAAGAACTTAGAGGAGCTCAAACTTGAACGTTCGGGACAAACGTCTACTGGCGGAGAGAGAAGTTAATTCCATTCAACTTGGGAATTTTCCATAGAAAATGTCACACGCTCAGATAAGAAGAGAAAGCGGACAATGACATCTGGAAGACATAAAAACCCTAAAATAGCCACACACCAAAAAGACGTACGTGACTTCTCGAACGTAACAGGACAGCATCCGAGGATCAACCGAGGATTCATAAAGGAGATCATAGCGACGAATGGGCAGAACGACTTGTACCCTCGATTAGGTTCGACGCGCACACTCCGACTCCATTAGAGTAACTTATTTTTTATTGTAAATCTAATGTAATAACATTTTTGAATAAAATATAATTTTTTTTTAAAATAATACTTTACAATTTGTTAACTCAATGCAACAGTGCAGTTGGTTGTTTGGTTCGGTTCGGTTCTTCATTATTTAGAAGCTAATAAATTTTGAATATATTATAAAACAATAAAGCTAATAATCATTTAAACACTACAGGTGGCCGTAACAGTACCAAAGCACTTTGAAGAAGATGTTACCAAATTTTTATTTTTATTAATAAATTAAGATTATGTTTGCGAATGCAAACACAATCAAAACACGAAACCCGACATATTGACGACAACTGATAGTTGCCAGTTTTCAATTTGACGAAGGGCAAAGAAACAGATATGTTTTTCTTTTAGCTGTGACGTAACTGGTTAATTGGAAATTGGTAAGGTATTTCGATCATAGTAAGAAAGTTGCTTTGAATTGGGTTAAGACGAATATTGCTCTTAAACCTTAAACAAAAATTGCTTGCCAGTTTTTGACTACGCAAGCTTTAGGAAAAGATGAATTTGGAGCTGTTTAGGTAATTTTAAATTGAGAGTGAGGGCAATTTGAATTGATGAAGTAGAGACCTGAGAGTAAGAAAAAAACGGTACGATTTTACTGAATTTTTAATTTTTGCAAAACGGTTGCGGATGAGAAGAGAGTCTGTGAAAAGACGTTTTTTTACAAGAAGAGTCCACCCGACCAGTCGAAAAAGAAAAAAAAAATAACTTTAAATTTTCTTCTTCTTGGTTCGAATGAAATATATAATTTTAATTACTATATTTTAAATACGTAATTTAAAAATATTAATTTGAACTGTCGAAAAAAGAGGAATTGACAAAGGAAATTTGAAGATTGCCAAGGGATTCCAATTTTGCAAATTGCGTCTTCAGTGAAGTTACAAATTTAAGTAATTGGGTTAGGCCCTAAACATCTGGAAAAATATACCTTTATCAAGAAATCCGTTGGATTGATTTCCTCCAATAAACCCAATACGGGAGATTCTGTAAATTCTTACTGCTTTAAACGACAAAGCCTTTATCGAATTATCAGTGGCCGACCTCAGTTGATCGTGTACTGTGCAAGAGTGAGGACGTACCTATCGGCTTTCACAGTGATTTAAATCGTGTTCGCAGTTTGTAACGGGCCGGTCAATTGGCCGCCTAGATCGTGCGATTTGACACCATTAGATTATTTTTTGTGGGGGTATATCAAGGCTAATGTCTATAGGGACAAGCCCGCTTCGATTGACATCCATGCATTCATTCGTGAGATACCGGCCGATATGTGTGAAAGAGTATGCCAAAATTGGACTCAGCGGATGGGCTACCTGAGACGCAGCCGCGGTCAACATTTGCATGAAATTATCTTTAAACATTAAATTGCAAGGTTCAAACTATCATATTTCAAATAAATATTTCATTCATTTTTTCGAATTTTTTGTGTTTTTTTTTTTAAAGTTCTAAACCTCTTAAAAAATCACCCTTTATAAGTAAGAAGTTTGCCACTTGATATTACAAGTAGTTGGTGGTCCAGGTGGTAGTGGCGTGTGGAGGGTCGTGGGTTCGAACCTCAGCCGGACCCAAACATTTTATTAGCATTTTTGCATAATTTAGAAGTGCAAAACTTTATTGACTGAGAGAACCAGTTAATGGAAGAGGAAAAGTTAGCGAGTTCATCGAAAGGTGTCCCAGTAGCGGAGCCAACGGCAAATCAGCCAACGGCAGCAACATCCGATCCCGCATCGGTAACAATGGCCGAGATGGGACGGAACAAAAGAAGAAAGACAATTTGTCAAGCACCGAACTTGGTTAAGCGTTGCACCACACACCCACAGCTAAGCTGCTAAATGCAGGGGAGGAGGCGGCGCACATAGCTAAGACAACGGCGGCAACCAAGGCAAAAACAACTAAACTCATCTCCCTCAGAGCAAGAGTATGAGTATACTTATGTCCGAAGAAGGAGAGGGACATTACACGGGTGATAGCAACAAGTTTGCGGACCTCGCAAGAATTGGAGGAGGAACAGACTCCCCAAAGCCAAATAATTAAGTTTGAGGAGCAGATGCAGCGCCTCAAGTCAGAAGTGGCACCCCTCCTTCTACTGCTAAAAGAAAAGCAGGAGGCGCGCCTAGCAAGAGAAAAGAAACAGCCCGAAGAAAAGCAAGCCCTACAGCAGCAACAAAAAGCGCAACAACAACAAAAAGAAAAACAGCAGCAACAACAAAAATAGCAAGCCCAGCACACACAACCAAAGCGGGCGCAACAGCAACAAGCTCCAGCACAAGTGCCGCAGCAAAAACAACAACCATTGCCAGCACAAGTGCATAAGGAGTAACAACAACAAAAAGAACCACAGCCACAGCAGCAGGAGCAACAACAACAACGTCCACAGCAGAAACAGAAGCAGCAACAGAAGCGGACGCAACAGCAGCAGGCCCAGGAGCAGCAGCAGGCGACCCAGCAGCAGCAACGTGGGACACACGAGCAGCAGCCGCAGCCAAAAAAAGAAAAAGTGCCACCTATCAATACATTTAACATGGAACTAGAAGATACTATAAAGCTATGTAAGTCAGCCATAGGCTCTAATTTTATGATAAAACGTAAGCAATAGTAGACATGCAATCCATTGCTTCACAGTGGAGGACCATAAAAAAATTAAAATGTTATTGAAAGAATCCACCACTGAGTTCTTCAGTTTCACCCCCACGATGGATAAAATCCAAACGGTCCTATTAAAGGGCATAGATTCCTGCACGGAACCCCAGGCGCTCTATAATGAGCTCTGCCAAAAAGCGAGTGATGATCTCGAGTTCATCAGTGTCAAGCCTTTCCAAACGGCTTTGTCCAGACGGGAGATGCGAACGTTGCCAATTTTCTTGGTAAAGCTCTCACCCACAAGCCAACTGGATAGTTTGAGGAGTATCTCCGTCCTCAACTACCAGGTTGTCACTTGGGATAAATTAAAAAGGCGAGGAGACATGCTTCAATGCGTGTGCTGCCAAAGATTCGGTCAATGCAGTCGCGTTGAGTCTAGTGTGGAGAGAACCACAATAAGGGAGAGTGCAAACTCGGGGCAGAAAGGGTCGAAGATAAGACCAAACTCAAATATGCAGTATGCGGAAGCGACGGGCACCCCGCTAACTATCGGGGCTGTCCGAAGTTTCAGCAGATGAAGCACCAAAAATAGCTAAGCAGACTGTCGAAGAAAAATGTCCATCAGGTCGTCCTCCTACAGCAACAATCGTAAACCCCCAAATTTCCTACGCCCAAATGGCGTCAGGAATGGGAAGTACGAGACAGCCTCCACAAAAGGTAGCCAAACAGGCCCCAGTGCCTGAGGCACCCGCGGCAGAGGCGGATATTTTGACCTTGTTGCTGAACATTCAAGGCCAGTTAACAGGGCTTCAAAGCCAGATAAGGGAGCAGACAGAAAGGGTGGACTATATCTACTTTCTTCTGCCTAGCTTAGCGCAACTTAGATCGTAATGGGCGCGCTGTCGGAGAGGCCCTTTAGGATTCTTGCTGTGAATGTAAATTCACTGATTAGGATCGAACGCAGAGCTAATCAATTCCAGTTATTGAAAGACCTATGTCTGATGTGTTGATGGCTAGCGAACCCAAGCTAAATCAGAAACATAAACTCACAAACAATAATTACAATATCGTAAGGGGGAGGCGTCGCAAAAAGGCATTAGTTATAAAGTAATATACAATAGTGAAGTCCAAAAATTTCGGTCGCTTGAGGCTTGCATTATATGCATCCCTCTCCAACAAGGTAAGTGGGTTTATGTAGTGTCGGTCTACGCGGCAGAACCACCTCAGCCAACCGACTTTACGTCAGAGCTCGAGAAACTTTTCCAGGTCCTACGACTGAACTTGGATGAAAACTACTTCATTATGGCTGGTGATTTGAACGCAAAACACCAAGATTGGGGAAATCAAATACAAAATTCTCGAGGTAGCCATCTTTATAATTGGATGGGTCAGTACAATATTGAATATAGAATCGATTTGCTGGCTACAGATAGGCCATCGTTTCCAAGAAGCGGTTCCTATCTGGATTTATTGCTAATCGACTCAAGACGGACAATAACAGACACTGTAGGTACACCCACAAGAAACTGCTTACGGACGATCGAGTACGACAGCGACCACTGCGGACTAGCCGCCGCCGTAATACAGCTTCCGAACGATCTTATGGAGTTAGAGGAGTATGTCCCAGTGTACTCTTACAATTACAGTAAGATGCGCTGGCCACGCTTCACCAACGCCTTATCAGCTGAACTACGGTCCAATAACTTATTTCCACCAAATGACCGGAATCTCTCCAACACAGAACGACGGATACCTCCCACAAATGGACGACACAATCCAACGAACGATGAACACTACGGTACCGAAATACAAAGAACGTGACAATAACAATATTTACCGAAACGCAACCATTGACACACTACACAGACAAAAAAGTGGACTACTGACAAGACTCAAACTTTTGTACCGACGATTTACTGACACACGTGATCTGGAATTTGGGACACTGAAGTCATCAATAAAAAACGTCAACCAGATAAATACAAATACTCAAACAATATATGTAGGTGTTTTATTTAAAGAAGTTGACATTGAAATAGGAACTCCAGCAAATTCGTTAGTGTGGGGAATTGGAGTCGCTTTATCCTGGAGGAAGATTCATTGAAACTGCAAAATTTAAGGACTTACAGCAACTCAAAGAATTCATACCTCCTATAAACCTTTTTTCTTTAGATGACGATCATATTTTCAATTTAGTACTTTCGAATCATTGATACCTACATACGAAAGATTAATTGAAAATAAGAAAATAAGAAATAGGAAATAAGAATAAGAAAAAGAAAAAGTAAGAACAAATAAAAACCAGGATAAAACGAACAATCGAGGGAAGCGGTTGTCTGCTCGTGCAAAAAAAAAAAATAATAATTTTATTGGTCAGCCATAACAAGATATGATATGATACTTAATTATACGCTTAATCTAATTTTCGGGTAAGTACTGTCACCATAAACAGTAGAGTAAATAAAATTAAACGTGACAGTTACGTCCGAGACCGTTTCCCTGGAAACTCCCCTTCGCCTAACGGCACATTACTAAATTTCTTACGGATTCCCATGCCATTTTTGCTAACACAGCAAATCCAGAACCCCCTTTATCCCTCCCAGTACCTAAACGTGCCGACACCCGAAACCTTATAATAAATCGGGGGAAAGTTCAACCAAGCCAAACAATTATTAAATATTGTAAAACGATTGTAGTTCAGTCTTAATTCTACGATCTAACCGAGAGGTGCTGCTTAGCACCACGAGGCAAACGCTCGGCCCCAGGAAGACACTGTCTGAGAATGGATAACTTGATTAATCAGGTAATTTTCTGAGAGGTCAAGATCATTAATTGTTTTTTTCATGAATGAGAGATGATAGCTCAACAGAAGAATGGTCTTGGTGATATTATAAATATAAGTGATGGAAAAACGTTCGGTTAGCGTCTCAATATTCTTTGTTTTCTTGGAGAATTTTGAAAAGCTCAATTCTCCGAAAATGTGCGATCAATTACGAAATGTTAAGGATCTTTTTAAAAAAATACTAAAACTATTTTGTATTATTAATTCGCACGTCCAACAACAACAATAGTAACGAGATGTAGGCAACTGGTCGAATAGAGGGCGAAAAGAAAGACGAACGAGCAACAGAGTCGGCACAGCGGGAGTTGGAATTTCTCAAACGTGAAATTGAAATCCTCAAAAGAAAGAAAGAGGTGACTGAAAGAGAGAATATATGTTGCTGCGATAAATGAACTAAATTAATTTTAATGATGAGAGAACAAATGAAAGACAAATGACGAAAGCCAGCGTTGTATCTCAAGTATCAACCTCCGATTTTAGGAGACGACCACACGGCCTTGGTTCTATCAGGCAAAGGACCCACTCAAGCGATTGATGCTAGCCAGAATGCGGGTTTACAAAATAACGCCACATTGCCTACAGCACAGCCCGGCTGAGTCCGAAATGGAATTTTCCACTCAGTCGGATAGTAATAAATTTGCCATCCTGCAAAATTTCAACACTTATGAGGCTGAATACAGCCAATGTAAATTACGCTGGATGCTTTCATCCTACCAACTGAATTTCCCTACCAACTAAACTTTCGGTATTGATGATCGCCATTGTTATATAAGTGATACAACTGCACCACGCGCTAAGAATAAACTATTATAAGCGTCTAATAAATTAATTGTTTTATTTAATACTATGAAGCAACGTATTACAATCTGCGCTAAATATTCTCCTGTGCCAACCAAACAGAGCCGAAATGAGGCTATAAACACCAACGCAGAACCAAACAGGACAAGAAGACAACGACAAATTACTTCCGGTATTGATGTTCGCCATTATTATATAAGTGATACGACTGGCGCACGCGCTAAGAATAAACTATTACAAGCGTCTAATAAATTGATTGTTTTATATAATACTATACAGAAACGAATTACAATCTGCGCTAAATATTCTCCTGCGCCAACCAAACAGGGCCGAAGTGAAGCTATAAACACCAACACATAACCAAACAAAAACGATGCAGCTCAAACAGGACAAGAAGACAACAACACCAAATCTTCATTAACAATTCCAACAGCAAAGTAAATTTAAAACTGCTCTCAGGTAAGTTTTGCCCACCTATCATTATGCATAACGTAGATATTAAAACATTATTAAACGACTTTTAAATAAGGTTAGTTAACTTTGAATACGAAGTGGTTAACCGAGGAAATTCGCATTCATTGCTTGAGCTCTTGACGAACTCGTCCAAGCGCACACTTTTACTAAAAAAGAGGATAAAACTGTTAATCTCATTCTCTGAGGCCTTACTTCAGACTACCTGGAGTCTGAAATCCTAGAGGAACTTCAACTTAGAGTTGCAAACGTCGGTAAGGTTTTGATTTTCGAGATCAAATTCGATATAATCTATTTCATGTTCGGATGTCCCCAGGGTCTAGTCATAGTGAAATCACAAAAATTAAATATATCTTCAACATACGCGTTTCGGGTGCTTTACAGTGCCGATGCTCAATAAAAAAAACGAGAACGTTGCCTTCTCCAAGATGGTGTCATCCGGTAGTCATTTGTCCCCTCGAAACAAAAACGGTACTGAACCTCAACGAGGTTATGATAAGTCCACCGTAATGATGCTAAAAATTTCAACCCATTACAGTTCGTCCTTGATTGAACAGAGCAGGAGAATAGAACTACACAAAATTCTCCTTGCTCACAAAATATCGGTAGCGTTCAGTCAAGAGACGCACCTAGAACATAGACACAAGGTAACACTAGATAACTTCAACATTCTTTCTAATCCATTTAACCAAGGCTACGCAATAGCAATAAAAAACAACATAAGTTACACAACCGTCCAACTGGCAAACCCAATCTTCCCAAATATTTTCTGTTATATAAATATCACCGTCAATGATACCCCAAAAAAAATATTACTCGGGTCTTTATATTTTCCTTTCGGTTGCCAATCTAACCTTATGCAAGCTGAACTAGAAAAGATTAGTTATTTATCTGAATCATTTGATCGCGCCATCTTAGGTGGCGATCTAAACGCTAGACACTGCAACTGGGGCGACTCAAAAATCAACCAAAACGGCAGAAACCTCGTTAACTGGTTCAACACAAATAACCCCCAATTTATAAATATCACTCCACCAGACCTAACATTTCCTAGAAGCTCGGCCTACCTTGACCACTTCTTAGTTTCCGCCAATCTAATCAACGACTTTGATAAAAATTTCATTATCAGCACAATTCCCTCTTTCAGCGACCATTTTCCAGCTATCCTTAAACTGACCATGGTAAATTCTTCAAAAATACAAACTGGTCTAGCTTCAGAAGTGACCTAGACCTATCCCTAATTTCAAACCCATCATCCCCTCTCAAATGCTCAAATAGACCAAAAAATTGTCTTTTTTAATGAAACTATCTCAGACACACTGGACCTCCATTCTACCAGGTCTGTAAATAGTAAAAAATAATTATTTCTATTAAATGTACAATTTTTTATAAGAATTCAAAGAGTTAAACATTATTTTTTGGATAAGAAAATTTTGTTTTTATTCCATATAATATAATAATAATAAAATAGACATTTATATTATAAATCTTTTATTTTGATTATAATTTTTTTACAAATTTTATAGTTTTTTTTTAACAATTGCTTATAAGTAATTCGTTGAAAAGCAAATTTAATTTATTTAAAAAAAAAAATAAATTAGGTATTATAAGATATCTAAATATAATACTAAATTTATTTTTTAATTTATTGCAATCTATGACATAAATGTTAAGAAAAACAAGTTGTTCAAAAGAAACTAGCATTACTACAGCCTAATTGAACAAAGCCTATCCAAATGACATGTAGGCACATTTATCTTTATTATTATTATTATTTTTTTTAATTTCATATTTTAATAAAAAAATTTTGTTTGCATTTATGTATACATTTAATTATTGGTTAAATTAAAATTAAAATTTAAAAATTAACAAATAATTAAGCAATACAAATAATTCTTTTTTAAATTTCTTATAAATTATATTTTGAATTTAAAGAAAAAATCAAGTGAGTGATATTCGTCTTTTTATAAAGCAAAAAAAAATTAAATTATTTTATATTTCGGATACAGACAATAATTAGCAAGTCTACATACACACGTCAAATTACATCAAAGTAATTAATAGATTTATGATACAAATTAAAACTTAAGCTTTCCGTAGACTCGTTTTGATAAACAACAAGCTTCATTTTGACCATGAGATATACTCAGAATGGTTCACATGACCCAACATAAACGAATTGTTATTAAATTGAGATGTTAATAATATTATGTCGAAATTAGTTCTGACAAAGATCTTCAAGTCCCCCCCTTATACTGATGGCACTTAAGACTCTACGTAAGTAGTATAAATAAGTATCTAGATCTAGATAATTAAAATCTAGACAAAATATTTGTATTTTTTGTGTCAATCCCTATACAATGATTAAATAACCATCCATTAGGTTTGTCCTTCCTTAATAGAAAATCATCCTATTATTTTAAATTAGCAATAAACAAACATGTTATGCAAGTTAACTCCCCTGTCGTCGAGCCATAAACTCTCCACTATTTAAAAATCATTGTTTAATTATCCTGGCAATACTACGCTACAGAATTATAAGAACAAAGTAAAATGTCAAAAAAGTCCAGAATTTTCCGCGGGCTTAACCTAACCTAAAAAAATGAAATTTCAATTTGAATAAAAGAGTTTGAATTTGGCCGCAGACAAAGTTTAAGAAAAAGCTAAAGTTTTCTTACCTATGTAAGTTTTTCTCATTAATTATAATTTATTTAATATTTTAAAATTGTAATTTTTTAGAAAATAAAATCATCTAAACAAGTTGGATATTTATTTTATTCTGAGAGTCTGCGCGCCGACATCCTCAATTGTTTAATTTTGATGACATCTAATTCCAAGGAATAAGTTCGAGGTCAGTTGTTGTAATCGAAACACATGTGCGAGAGAGAATACAAAGGTGTACAGGTTTCCGACCTGGTTCAATAGGCCACTACCTGGCTCAAACAATATCAGAGCAATAATACAGGGAAAGACCCACTTGAAAAAAAAAAAAAAAGTAACTGTGCCTCTCACAAAATCATAACGTGCATAGATTTTTTACGTCTAAAGCTGAAGAAAAAAGTATACTTATTAAAAACAAAATTTTAAACGGTTATACTGCAAACCTAACTGCTACGTTAGTTAAATTTTTATTGTGAAAGAAAAAAAACCCAAAGAAAAATGGCAAATTTGATCTGTGTTTGCGAGAAAAAATTCTCACATGCATGTTCGTTGCTCATAAAGAGTCGGTTCAAATTGAGTGCCCAGTGCAAAAAAAAAATTTACGGAAAGATGCCATGCTACGACATATTAGGCAAGCTCATTCTTCCATAGTCAACATCAATGATGGTGATGTGAACAATGTAAGCCATACTGGAAACGGTGAGCTTATCTCCAACAAGCGCAAATCCATCGATGATAACCCAAATTGTTCATCGAAGAAAAGAAAATGAGAGGCTTGTAAAATGATTGTGGCAACTTCTGAATGGCCAAATCATGTAACAACCAACAGCCATAAAAATAAAAGCCTGGTGCCAGTTCCAAACACTCCATTCATCAAAATCTAGCAATGTTTTGACGGGGAGGCAGAAACTTTCCTGTTGGAAAACAAGCAGGAAGATATTCTTAACGTTAAAGTTTTTATGGAAAGATGCAAGCCTGATGTATTGAATCTAATTCGAGATTCTCTAAAAGGTAAAGGGAGCCTTAAATTCAGTATCGAGCTATTTACTGAGATCATCAAATATAGTAAACTAGCGAATGGAGAAGAACTTGCGGAAATAAGCATTAAGTCTTTTAAAATCCCGATGGAGATAGCTTTGGAAGGCCAAGACATTGAGGAAATATTTAGCAGGATAATGGAAGGTATTGATATCAAAAGTGAAGTGTTTGAGGCCCAGAACTCAAGATGGAGCCTTTTATGTATCAAACACCTGGAAATAAACGTGAACCAATACAAACCATTGAGGGGGTCAAGTTACATTAAACTACCATGCTGTATAGAAGCAAAAAAGGCATGTGTTAACGTCCAAGACAATGATGAATATTGCTTCAAATGGTCAATCATTGCCGCACTCCATCAAGCTACACGAAACGCACAAAGAACCATTGCATACTCAATCGACGATATTTCCCATGAAATGATTAACTTGCCCAATGGTCTCCAGCTAAACTTTTCCAATTTGACTTTCCCCTTGAAGCTAAAGGATTTATCGCTCTTCGAAACGCTTAACCCTACCATAAGTGTTAACGTTTTTGGAATTGAGCCGAAAAATAATAGAGAAAAATATAAAATAGTTGGGCCATACTACAGTACAAGAAACGTGAAGTAACACGTCAATTTACTGCTCATCCAAGAGGCTGCAAATAGTCATTTCATCTGGATAAAGATAATTTCGAGGTTGATTAGCATGCAAGTAAATCATGGAAATCATGCTATCAGAATGTGTAATGCTTGCTTGCTAACATTTAATACAGAAAGAGCATATGAACAGCATCAATAAGAATGCAATAAAATCGTAACGGAACTATTAAAGGAGGGTACCAATATTCTTAGAATTGAGCATCATTTAAGATCTATGGAGGTTCCTTTAGTTGTTTATGCTGTCTTAGAGTGTAGTATTCAAGCAATCCCATATCCCACAAGTCAAAGATGAGTTTCCTACACATAATCAACGCCATTACCAAGGAGAAGCCGGTGGTTCCTAAGGGACCTCAGCGAGGACCTTCTGGCCATTATAAAGGCATCGAAGGTCTCCACCAGATTGGGAGAAAAAATTATAGGTGAGTTGAAAGAGTTCAAGTGCTTCCTTCCGAACAAATTCAGCGATTTAAGCTGAAGAAAAGGGTATACTCATTAAAAACACAATTTTAAACGGTTATACTGCAAACCTAAGTGGTACGTTAGTTAAGTTTTTATTGTGAAAGGAAAAAAAACTCAAAGAAGAATGGCAGATTTGATCTGTGTAGTTTGCGAGAAAAAATTCTCACATGCATGTTCGTTAAAAAGACATATGAATTCTGCTCATAAAGAGTCGGTTCAAGTTGAAACATGCCATGCATATAAGGCAAGCTCATTCTTCCATAGTCAACATCAATGTTGGTGACGTGAACAATGTAAGCCATACTGGAAACGGTCAGCTTATCTCCAACAAGCGCAAATCCATCGATGATAACCCAAATTGTTCATCGAAGAAAAGAAAATGTGAAGCTTGTAAAATGGATGTGGCAACTTCTGAATAGCCAAATCATGTAACAACCAACAGCCATAAAAATAAAAGCCTGGTGCCAGTTCCACACACTCCATTCATCAAAATCCAGGAAGATATGCTCAACGTTAAAGTTTTTATGGAAAGATGCAAGCCTGATGTATTGAATCTAATTTGAGATTCTCTAAAAGGTAAAGGGAGCCTTAAATTCAGTATCGAGCTATTTACTGAGATCATCAAATATAATAAACTAGCGAATGGAGAAGAACTTGCGGAAATAAGCATTAAGTCTTTTAAAATCCCGATGGAGATAGCTTTGGAAGGCCAAGACATTGAGGAAATATTTAGCAGGATAATGGAAGGTATTGATATCAAAAGTGAAGTGTTTGAGGCCCAGAACTCAAGATGGAGCCTTTTATGTATCAAACACCTGGAAATAAACCTGAACCAATACAAACCATTGAGGGGGTCAAGTTACATTAAACTACCATGCTGTATAGAAGCAAAAAAGGCATGTGTTAACGTCCAAGACAATGATGAATATTGCTTCAAATGGTCAATCATTGCCGCACTCCATCAAGCTACACGAAACGCACAAAGAACCATTGCATACTCAATCGACGATATTTCCCATGAAATGATTAATTTGCCCAATGGTCTCTAACTAAACTTTTCCAATTTGACTTTCCCCTTGAAGCTAAAGGATTTATCGCTCTTCGAAACGCTTAACCCTACCATAAGTGTTAACGTTTTTGGAATTGAGCCGAAAAATAATAGAGAAAAATATAAAATAGTTGGGCCATACTACAGTACAAGAAACGTGAAGTAACACGTCAATTTACTGCTCATCCGAGAGGCTGCAAATAGTCATTTCATCTGGATAAAGATAATTTCGAGGTTGATTAGCATGCAAGTAAATCATGGAAATCATGCTATCAGAATGTGTAATGCTTGCTTGCTAACATTTAATACAGAAAGAGCAAATGAACAGCATCAATAAGAATGCAATAAAATCGTAACGGAACTATTAAAGGAGGGTACCAATATTCTCAGAATTGAGCATCATTTAAGATTTATGGAGGTTCCTTTAGTTGTTTATGCTGTCTTAGAGTGTAGTATTCAAGCAATCCCATATCCCACAAGTCAAAGATGAGTTTCCTACACATAATCAACGCCATTACCAAGGAGAAGCCGGTGGTTCCTAAGGGACCTCAGCGAGGACCTTCTGGCCATTATAAAGGCATCGAAGGTCTCCACCAGATTGGGAGAAAAAATTATAGGCGAGTTGAAAGAGTTCAAGTGCTTCCTTCCGAACAAATTCAGCGATTTAATGGGAGAAGACTTGGCCCAACTGAAGGGCTATAAAATGACGGTCAGATAACCGCCACCTGTGCCTTTCGGAGCATGCAGCATAACGTTTGTGGAGCCAGCTAAAAGGGGATCTGCAAAAACGGTTGAGAATTGTAAACTAATGTAAAATAAAAAAAAAATTAAATAAAATAAAATTGAAAAATATTTACCTCGAGCCTTAGTAGTAGCAGTAGCATATGCGAACAAATCGTCAGATGCCTACAAACTGCGAAATGATGTGGAAAAACAACAAAAAAATAAGAGCGGAGCTATTGATTAACACTGCTAATATTATTTTACTATCGGATGGTTGTGGTTTGAAAGAATCAAAAGAATTTCAATGATATCTGAAAGATTATATAATTACGTATTAAAACAGTAATAGTCGAAGGGAAAACAACAGATGAACCAAACAAAAAAGTATTAATTTGCTTCATTACGAAAATCATTTCAATGTAATAGTTTCGTTAACTGCTGCATTCTGTTGTAATTACTATTGCGAGACATGTCATAAACCGTAATAGTTTTGACTATAAGGTATTGAAGTGCAGATCGTGTGTGAAAATATAATTTTTTGACTAATTTAAAAAAATTTAAAAAGTATTGTTAAGTAATCAAACCCGACCAACAATAGTAACACACCTTTTATATTAATGCTGACACGATGGGAAATGATTTCATTATCAGTTCTCATTAAATTTGCCTAAACTAATTTTATACCTTTCCCACAACTCCAATTCCACCCAACTCCCGCAGCTGTGTGAGACCAGACGAAATATGATCTTCAATTAAAGTTCAATGTATGGCCTCACGCGCTGTGCATGCATTATGTTGACTGCCCATTTTGTAGCTCTGTCTTTAGCAAGCTTTGTGGTCAGTCGTCACTCACAAATCAACTTTAAGTGCATTTAGAATTAATAAAATTAAAATAATTGTAACGTTTGTAACGTTGACCTTCGACATTTATTAAGTCGAACAAGTATAAATTGATAAAAGTGTACAATTTAAAAAAGAAAAAATAACATAGTGCTCAAAAAAAAAAAAAATAATCAAGAGGAACCAAACAAAACTGAAAAATAAGCTGAAGAAAAGGGTATACTCATTAAAAACAAAATTTTAAACGGTTATACTGCAAACCTAAGTGGTACGTTAGTTAAATTTTTATTGTGAAAGGAAAAAAAACTTAAAGAAGAATGGCAGATTTGATCTGTGTAGTTTGCGAGAAAAAATTCTCACATGCATGTTCGTTAAAAAGACATATGAATTCTGCTCATAAAGAGTCGGTTCAAGTTGAAAGATGCCATGCTACGGCATATAAGGCAAGCTCATTCTTCCATAGTCAACATCAATGTTGGTGACGTGAACAATGTAAGCCATACTGGAAACGGTCAGCTTATCTCCAACAAGCGCAAATCCATCGATGATAACCCAAATTGTTCATCGAAGAAAAGAAAATGTGAAGCTTGTAAAATGGATGTGGCAACTTCTGAATAGCCAAATCATGTAACAACCAACAGCCATAAAAATAAAAGCCTGGTGCCAGTTCCAAACACTCCATTCATCAAAATCCAGGAAGATATGCTCAACGTTAAAGTTTTTATGGAAAGATGCAAGCCTGATGTATTGAATCTAATTTGAGATTCTCTAAAAGGTAAAGGGAGCCTTAAATTCAGTATCGAGCTATTTACTGAGATCATCAAATATAATAAACTAGCGAATGGAGAAGAACTTGCGGAAATAAGCATTAAGTCTTTTAAAATCCCGATGGAGATAGCTTTGGAAGGCCAAGACATTGAGGAAATATTTAGCAGGATAATGGAAGGTATTGATATCAAAAGTGAAGTGTTTGAGGCCCAGAACTCAAGATGGAGCCTTTTATGTATCAAACACCTGGAAATAAACCTGAACCAATACAAACCATTGAGGGGGTCAAGTTACATTAAACTACCATGCTGTATAGAAGCAAAAAAGGCATGTGTTAACGTCCAAGACAATGATGAATATTGCTTCAAATGGTCAATCATTGCCGCACTCCATCAAGCTACACGAAACGCACAAAGAACCATTGCATACTCAATCGACGATATTTCCCATGAAATGATTAATTTGCCCAATGGTCTCCAACTAAACTTTTCCAATTTGACTTTCCCCTTGAAGCTAAAGGATTTATCGCTCTTCGAAACGCTTAACCCTACCATAAGTGTTAACGTTTTTGGAATTGAGCCGAAAAATAATAGAGAAAAATATAAAATAGTTGGGCCATACTACAGTACAAGAAACGTGAAGTAACACGTCAATTTACTGCTCATCCGAGAGGCTGCAAATAGTCATTTCATCTGGATAAAGATAATTTCGAGGTTGATTAGCATGCAAGTAAATCATGGAAATCATGCTATCAGAATGTGTAATGCTTGCTTGCTAACATTTAATACAGAAAGAGCATATGAACAGCATCAATAAGAATGCAATAAAATCGTAACGGAACTATTAAAGGAGGGTACCAATATTCTCAGAATTGAGCATCATTTAAGATTTATGGAGGTTCCTTTAGTTGTTTATGCTGTCTTAGAGTGTAGTATTCAAGCAATCCCATATCCCACAAGTCAAAGATGAGTTTCCTACACATAATCAACGCCATTACCAAGGAGAAGCCGGTGGTTCCTAAGGGACCTCAGCGAGGACCTTCTGGCCATTATAAAGGCATCGAAGGTCTCCACCAGATTGGGAGAAAAAATTATAGGTGAGTTGAAAGAGTTCAAGTGCTTCCTTCCGAACAAATTCAGCGATTTAAGCTGAAGAAAAGGGTATACTCATTAAAAACACAATTTTAAACGGTTATACTGCAAACCTAAGTGGTACGTTAGTTAAGTTTTTATTGTGAAAGGAAAAAAAACTCAAAGAAGAATGGCAGATTTGATCTGTGTAGTTTGCGAGAAAAAATTCTCACATGCATGTTCGTTAAAAAGACATATGAATTCTGCTCATAAAGAGTCGGTTCAAGTTGAAACATGCCATGCATATAAGGCAAGCTCATTCTTCCATAGTCAACATCAATGTTGGTGACGTGAACAATGTAAGCCATACTGGAAACGGTCAGCTTATCTCCAACAAGCGCAAATCCATCGATGATAACCCAAATTGTTCATCGAAGAAAAGAAAATGTGAAGCTTGTAAAATGGATGTGGCAACTTCTGAATAGCCAAATCATGTAACAACCAACAGCCATAAAAATAAAAGCCTGGTGCCAGTTCCAAACACTCCATTCATCAAAATCCAGGAAGATATGCTCAACGTTAAAGTTTTTATGGAAAGATGCAAGCCTGATGTATTGAATCTAATTTGAGATTCTCTAAAAGGTAAAGGGAGCCTTAAATTCAGTATCGAGCTATTTACTGAGATCATCAAATATAATAAACTAGCGAATGGAGAAGAACTTGCGGAAATAAGCATTAAGTCTTTTAAAATCCCGATGGAGATAGCTTTGGAAGGCCAAGACATTGAGGAAATATTTAGCAGGATAATGGAAGGTATTGATAACAAAAGTGAAGTGTTTGAGGCCCAGAACTCAAGATGGAGCCTTTTATGTATCAAACACCTGGAAATAAACCTGAACCAATACAAACCATTGAGGGGGTCAAGTTACATTAAACTACCATGCTGTATAGAAGCAAAAAAGGCATGTGTTAACGTCCAAGACAATGATGAATATTGCTTCAAATGGTCAATCATTGCCGCACTCCATCAAGCTACACGAAACGCACAAAGAACCATTGCATACTCAATCGACGATATTTCCCATGAAATGATTAATTTGCCCAATGGTCTCCAGCTAAACTTTTCCAATTTGACTTTCCCCTTGAAGCTAAAGGATTTATCGCTCTTCGAAACGCTTAACCCTACCATAAGTGTTAACGTTTTTGGAATTGAGTCGAAAAATAATAGAGAAAAATATAAAATAGTTGGGCCATACTACAGTACAAGAAACGTGAAGTAACACGTCAATTTACTGCTCATCCGAGAGGCTGCAAATAGTCATTTCATCTGGATAAAGATAATTTCGAGGTTGATTAGCATGCAAGTAAATCATGGAAATCATGCTATCAGAATGTGTAATGCTTGCTTGCTAACATTTAATACAGAAAGAGCATATGAACAGCATCAATAAGAATGCAATAAAATCGTAACGGAACTATTAAAGGAGGGTACCAATATTCTTAGAATTGAGCATCATTTAAGATCTATGGAGGTTCCTTTAGTTGTTTATGCTGTCTTAGAGTGTAGTATTCAAGCAATCCCATATCCCACAAGTCAAAGATGAGTTTAATACACATAATCAACGCCATTACCAAGGCCGGTGGTTCCTAAGGGACCTCAGCGAGGACCTTCTGGCCATTATAAAGGCATCGAAGGTCTCCACCAGATTGGGAGAAAAAATTATAGGTGAGTTGAAAGAGTTCAAGTGCTTCCTTCCGAACAAATTCAGCGATTTAAGCTGAAGAAAAGGGTATACTCATTAAAAACACAATTTTAAACGGTTATACTGCAAACCTAAGTGGTACGTTAGTTAAGTTTTTATTGTGAAAGGAAAAAAAACTCAAAGAAGAATGGCAGATTTGATCTGTGTAGTTTGCGAGAAAAAATTCTCACATGCATGTTCGTTAAAAAGACATATGAATTCTGCTCATAAAGAGTCGGTTCAAGTTGAAACATGCCATGCATATAAGGCAAGCTCATTCTTCCATAGTCAACATCAATGTTGGTGACGTGAACAATGTAAGCCATACTGGAAACGGTCAGCTTATCTCCAACAAGCGCAAATCCATCGATGATAACCCAAATTGTTCATCGAAGAAAAGAAAATGTGAAGCTTGTAAAATGGATGTGGCAACTTCTGAATAGCCAAATCATGTAACAACCAACAGCCATAAAAATAAAAGCCTGGTGCCAGTTCCAAACACTCCATTCATCAAAATCCAGGAAGATATGCTCAACGTTAAAGTTTTTATGGAAAGATGCAAGCCTGATGTATTGAATCTAATTTGAGATTCTCTAAAAGGTAAAGGGAGCCTTAAATTCAGTATCGAGCTATTTACTGAGATCATCAAATATAATAAACTAGCGAATGGAGAAGAACTTGCGGAAATAAGCATTAAGTCTTTTAAAATCCCGATGGAGATAGCTTTGGAAGGCCAAGACATTGAGGAAATATTTAGCAGGATAATGGAAGGTATTGATATCAAAAGTGAAGTGTTTGAGGCCCAGAACTCAAGATGGAGCCTTTTATGTATCAAACACCTGGAAATAAACCTGAACCAATACAAACCATTGAGGGGGTCAAGTTACATTAAACTACCATGCTGTATAGAAGCAAAAAAGGCATGTGTTAACGTCCAAGACAATGATGAATATTGCTTCAAATGGTCAATCATTGCCGCACTCCATCAAGCTACACGAAACGCACAAAGAACCATTGCATACTCAATCGACGATATTTCCCATGAAATGATTAATTTGCCCAATGGTCTCCAGCTAAACTTTTCCAATTTGACTTTCCCCTTGAAGCTAAAGGATTTATCGCTCTTCGAAACGCTTAACCCTACCATAAGTGTTAACGTTTTTGGAATTGAGTCGAAAAATAATAGAGAAAAATATAAAATAGTTGGGCCATACTACAGTACAAGAAACGTGAAGTAACACGTCAATTTACTGCTCATCCGAGAGGCTGCAAATAGTCATTTCATCTGGATAAAGATAATTTCGAGGTTGATTAGCATGCAAGTAAATCATGGAAATCATGCTATCAGAATGTGTAATGCTTGCTTGCTAACATTTAATACAGAAAGAGCATATGAACAGCATCAATAAGAATGCAATAAAATCGTAACGGAACTATTAAAGGAGGGTACCAATATTCTCAGAATTGAGCATCATTTAAGATTTATGGAGGTTCCTTTAGTTGTTTATGCTGTCTTAGAGTGTAGTATTCAAGCAATCCCATATCCCACAAGTCAAAGATGAGTTTCCTACACATAATCAACGCCATTACCAAGGAGAAGCCGGTGGTTCCTAAGGGACCTCAGCGAGGACCTTCTGGCCATTATAAAGGCATCGAAGGTCTCCACCAGATTGGGAGAAAAAATTATAGGTGAGTTGAAAGAGTTCAAGTGCTTCCTTCCGAACAAATTCAGCGATTTAAGCTGAAGAAAAGGGTATACTCATTAAAAACACAATTTTAAACGGTTATACTGCAAACCTAAGTGGTACGTTAGTTAAGTTTTTATTGTGAAAGGAAAAAAAACTCAAAGAAGAATGGCAGATTTGATCTGTGTAGTTTGCGAGAAAAAATTCTCACATGCATGTTCGTTAAAAAGACATATGAATTCTGCTCATAAAGAGTCGGTTCAAGTTGAAACATGCCATGCATATAAGGCAAGCTCATTCTTCCATAGTCAACATCAATGTTGGTGACGTGAACAATGTAAGCCATACTGGAAACGGTCAGCTTATCTCCAACAAGCGCAAATCCATCGATGATAACCCAAATTGTTCATCGAAGAAAAGAAAATGTGAAGCTTGTAAAATGGATGTGGCAACTTCTGAATAGCCAAATCATGTAACAACCAACAGCCATAAAAATAAAAGCCTGGTGCCAGTTCCAAACACTCCATTCATCAAAATCCAGGAAGATATGCTCAACGTTAAAGTTTTTATGGAAAGATGCAAGCCTGATGTATTGAATCTAATTTGAGATTCTCTAAAAGGTAAAGGGAGCCTTAAATTCAGTATCGAGCTATTTACTGAGATCATCAAATATAATAAACTAGCGAATGGAGAAGAACTTGCGGAAATAAGCATTAAGTCTTTTAAAATCCCGATGGAGATAGCTTTGGAAGGCCAAGACATTGAGGAAATATTTAGCAGGATAATGGAAGGTATTGATATCAAAAGTGAAGTGTTTGAGGCCCAGAACTCAAGATGGAGCCTTTTATGTATCAAACACCTGGAAATAAACCTGAACCAATACAAACCATTGAGGGGGTCAAGTTACATTAAACTACCATGCTGTATAGAAGCAAAAAAGGCATGTGTTAACGTCCAAGACAATGATGAATATTGCTTCAAATGGTCAATCATTGCCGCACTCCATCAAGCTACACGAAACGCACAAAGAACCATTGCATACTCAATCGACGATATTTCCCATGAAATGATTAACCCTCCAGTAGGCGCGTGGTCTACGATCGTAGACCATCCCTTTTTAAAATGCCGTCAATCGTAGAAATTTTTTTTTTTTGCACCATCCTTTACAATACCTGCATAGAATTCATTGTTCTACCTGATCAGTCTGCTTTTAGTGTTTGAGGAGGTCGTACGTCAGGTATATACGTTTTGAAAGTTGGTTGGTCTACGACCGTAGACCACGCGCCCACTGGTGTATGAAAAATTATTTTAATAATTTTTGTTATTGTAAGTAAAGAATAATACATTTTTAGCTACTTTTTCATTTCAAATTGTTAATTATAAACAGAATATGGCTTCAACAATCGCAGCAGGCAATTCTTGGCTCGGCGACCTGTCAAGTGGCGAGGAAAGTTTTTTTGACGAAGAAGACGAGGATGAGGGCGATGTAAGTATCAGTGAAAATGTTGAGCAAACCGAACACGACACGCAGTCTGAGCAGGAGTGGTCTGAAACAGACGAAGATAACTCTCTGCAAGAAGGGTCGAGTGGAATATATTTTATTGGAAAGGACAAGACAACAAAATGGAAAAAAACGAGACCGATTCTCCAGACGCGAGTACGATCGCACAACCTAATAAAACTGCTTCCTGGAACTAAGGGCGATGGTCTTCACGCTCGAACGGAAATTGAGTGCCTTTCGCTATTCATAAACGATGTCGTTATAAAAATTATTACATGCTGTACCAACATATTCATTGACAAAATTAAAAATGAATACGAAAGAGACAGAGATGCAAGGAGCACAAATGAAACAGAAATTCGCGCTGTCATTGGCATTCTTTTTTTAATTGGAACACGAAAAAGTTCAAGAAAAAACACCCACAAAATGTGGGATAACTCAAGAGGGAGCGGAATTGAAGCTTGTTATCTCGCAATGAGCGAAAAGAGATTTCGCTTCCTCTTGCGGAGCCTACGATTTGATGACTATCGGACAAGAGCTGGAAGAAAAGAAATAGATAAACTAGCACCGATAAGAGAACTATTCGAGATATTTGTCAATAATTTTCAAAAAAATTTCATTCCTAGTGAATATCTAACAGTTGACGAACAATTGCTTGCTTTTAGAGGACGATGTGGGTTCAAACAATATATACCCAGCAAGCCAGCAAAATATGGTGTAAAAATGTTCGCCTTAGTAGATGCAAAAACTTTTTACACTCTAAATCTTGAGCCATATGTTGGCAGTCAACCAGATGGCCCTTACAAGTTCAAAAACAATGGTGAAGAAATAACGCTGAGAATGGTTAAACCCGTTGAAGGAACCAGACGAAACATAACAGGGGACAACTGGTTCACTAGCCTTTCACTTGTAAACAAATTGAAGAGCAAAGAACTAACATACACTGGAACTATTCGGAAAAATAGGCGTGAAATTCCTTTTGAATTATTACCAAAAAAGAATAGAGAAGAGCACACATCGATTTTTGGATTCCAGGAAAACTGCACTATAGTTTCTTACTGCCAGAAAAAGAACAAAGCAGTTATATTATTGTCTTCAATGCACCACGACAGTGCAATCAACGCAGAAACTGAACACCTTAGAAAGCCAGAAATTATAACTGATTATAATCACACGAAAATTGGTGTTGATATGGTTGATCAATTATGCCAAAATTATGATTTATCTAGAAACACTCGCCGATGGCCAATGGTAATATTTTATGATCTTCTGAATATATCCGGCATAAATGCACTTTGTGTATACAAAGCAAACAACTATGAAAAGGTGGTAAAAAGGAGCAATTTTATTGAACAGTTTGCCTGGGATCTGATCCGTCCTCAAATCGAAGTAAGATCAAAAATCCAGCGATTGCCAAGGGCAATGCGTCAAAGAGCTTTTGCCCTTTTAGGAATCGTGGAAATAGTAAAACCTCCAATCCCTGAAACGTCTGGAAGCTACGTCGGACGTTGTGCAATTTGTCCACGCAAGAAAAATAAGTCGTCTAGAGTAAGGTGTGCAAAGTGCGGTAAATTTGCTTGTAAGGACCACATGAGAAGTCTTTGCACAGACTGTGAATACTAAAAAAATATTTTGTTTTGTTTTTGAACTTATATCTTTATTTGTTTTTTACGCTTATTTAATTTGTTTTGTTTGATAGTTTTAAAATGACAAAAAATGTGATCTCAAAAAATATGAATTTTTAAAGACTTATAACTTTTTGGTTTTTTGTAAAATGTTACTTTTTTTTTAATAACCTTAAAACTTGGTTACTTGTTGAATGTAAGCAATGTCTAACTTTGCTTTCATTTTTTTTTAAGTATTTTTTTTTTTTTTTAATAAAAAATATATATGAAAAATCCTAAAAAAGTGAGTTATTTCCAAGAAATTTTTTTTTTTTCAGTGTATCAATAACCGTTGCACTAAAAGCGATGAATATGAAAAATAATATGTTCCTTTATAATTTGACGCTGATTTGAATGCCTAAAACACCTTATCAAGAAATTTATTGACAAAATAAAATGGTCTACAATTGTAGACCACGCGCCCACTCGTGTAACTTTTACCCACGCGCCCACTGGAGGGTTAATTTGCCCAATGGTCTCCAGCTAAACTTTTCCAATTTGACTTTCCCCTTGAAGCTAAAGGATTTATCGCTCTTCGAAACGCTTAACCCTACCATAAGTGTTAACGTTTTTGGAATTGAGTCGAAAAATAATAGAGAAAAATATAAAATAGTTGGGCCATACTACAGTACAAGAAACGTGAAGTAACACGTCAATTTACTGCTCATCCGAGAGGCTGCAAATAGTCATTTCATCTGGATAAAGATAATTTCGAGGTTGATTAGCATGCAAGTAAATCATGGAAATCATGCTATCAGAATGTGTAATGCTTGCTTGCTAACATTTAATACAGAAAGAGCATATGAACAGCATCAATAAGAATGCAATAAAATCGTAACGGAACTATTAAAGGAGGGTACCAATATTCTCAGAATTGAGCATCATTTAAGATTTATGGAGGTTCCTTTAGTTGTTTATGCTGACTTCGAGTATTCAAGCAATCCCATATCCCACAAGTCAAAGATGAGTTTCCTACACATAATCAACACCATTACCAAGGAGAAGCTGGTAAGGGACCTCAGCGAGGACCCCCTGACCATTATAGAGGCATCGAAAGTCTCCACCAGATTTGAAAAAAAATTATAGTCGAGTTGGAAGAGTTCAAGTGCTTCCTTCCGAACAAATTCAGCGATTTAATAAAAGAATACTTGGCCCAACTGAAGGGCTATAAAATGACGGCCAGACAACCGCCACCTGTGCCTTTCGGAGCATGCAGCATAACGTTTGTGGAGCCAGCTAAAAGGGGAAGAACGGAAGACGATAAAGAAAGACCTTAATAAACATCCGTATGGACAAAAACGGATGAGAATTGTAAACTAATGTAAAATTAAAAAAAAAAAATTAAATAAAAGTGAAAAAAAAAATAAAATAAAATTGAAAAAAAAAATTAAATAAAATTGAAAAAAAAAATTAAATAAAATTGAAAAAAAAAAATTAAATAAAATTGAAAAAAAAAATAAAATAAAATTGAAAAAAAAAATAAAATTGAAAAATAAAAAAAAATTGAAGAAAAAAATATATAAAAAAAAAATGTTTTGATTTTTTCTATTTTCTCAAATCTTCAGGAAGTGGATGGATGAATTTCAAGAACACATCAGAACTTAAAACCGAAGATTTATGGGAAATGATGCTTAAAATTTTTCAAACTAACTCGTGGACCACGGTGGACAACGACGACGACGTCTGGTATCAACACAGAAATTCCATCCCAGCAATTAAGTGTTCACACAAACATCTATAAAGGAAGTTACGAGACAGCTTTATGAAGAGCACTTGAATGTTAAAGTTTCGGCAATAATAACAACAAAAACCAACGAGAACTGGGCCACCAGTGGACACATATGTGGGAATGTCCTTGGATTGGATAGAGTACGAGACCATTGCCTAATGACAGTCAATTTTAGAGTTGCTGCCCATCATGGCTGCAATATAAATTATAAGGTACCGACATTTTTTTTCCATATTTTTCCACAACTTATCTTGCTACGATGCCCATTTATTTATCAAAGAGCTGAATAATATCATAGGGGACATAAGATAATTCCTTTGAATAAGGAAAAATATCGAAAATTGTTGAAATTGATAGTGAGAAGAATTTCGAGCTACGATTTCTTGACTTATTTAGATTCTTGCCTTCAAGTATTAATAATATTGCTAAAATCCTTGCTAAAAGTGATTTCGCAATATTATCAAAATTTTGTAATAATAATGAAAGATCCTTTTAACTTATGACTCGCAAAGGTGTCTTTGTTATGATTACATAGACTCACTAGAAAAATTATGTGAAACGGAATTACCTCCTTGTTGACGCCCAGTGTAAATGCATTTACACTTTGAATGCGCTCATCGAAGAGCTGCATTATGAAACCAACGAGAGATGCCATTAAAACGTCAATTCTAACAAATGTCAAAAAATAGAAATATCACTTATATTTCATCCCCAAAAGTGTGGGCTGCAAAATAAATTGTTTAAAAGAAAATTTGTGTGTCGGTTTTATTTTATTTATTTTTCAAAGTTTTTTATTCTTTTTTTTTTTAATAAATAAAAGTTAGGATATTCAGCCAAAACATTGGTTCTTCGAGCATTAAACATTTAAATAAATTAACAACCGATTAAGGAACGTTGGAGTATCCTGTATAGATTGACGCCATTTCAGAGCACTACAAAGTGAGTAAATTTTTCTTTACTTTTTTGTACCTAAAAGTGGTGTTGTGACCCGCAGTCCCAACCAACCTCAATCCCATACAAAACCTCTTTTTGTGTACATTCCATATAATCCATACGCGCATGAAACCACCCAGAAACCGGAAACACCTTGACCATGAATAATAATCCATACTCGTCATAATTATGTAAACAAAACAAATACTAATTATAGAACATTGGTTTGCCTACACAACGTAAACAAAACAATGCGCTTCTTCAAAGTGCATTGTGTAATGTGACACCTTCCAACTGCAAACTGCGATCGATTATGACACACACCGAAGTACTTGAGTGGGTCACCATACGATCAGCAGAATTAATGCATTGAAGTATATGACACATTGTTTGTGTTGCTATGACGAGTACAATTTGGTATATTATGAATATTATGAAATATAGATCATGATGTGTGGCCTGGTTATGGTAAACAAAACGCATTGTTAAGTGACATAGTTCTTACTATGTCAAATGACATATGGATTGTAGGGCATGGTATTTAGAGGGAGGATAGATTCTAAATTGTATAAAAGAGGAACCAAATGCGAGGAAGGGCAGAGTTGATCTAACATAGTGTAGAGTAAAGGTTGCAGCCATAAGCATAGAGACAGCGGGCCTTTTACTTTAATAAATAGCATAAACTAAACACTTTGTTTTATTTTTCTAAAGACAACTCTCCGTCGTCTGCTCTTCCATCTGAAGCACGGCAGAAACGAAACATTGGTGGCAGCGGTGGGATTTACCAAAATCTCTCTACCAATTATACAAGAGCTATCTGACTCTTGAGGCGTATCTGGGGCTATACACCAGATTAAAAAAGAAAAAATTTTTTTGAAAAAAAAAAAGTGCAAGTAAAACTAAAAAAAAAAAAAGAAAAAAAAAAAAAAAAAAAAAAAATTTTGTGTTTGTGAATTTGTGTTTGTGTTAGAAGACCTGCAATCGTAAGACCTTGCTAGCTTTAGAGCGAAAGCATTTGGCCAACGGCAGGCAGTGAAAAAAGACCCAGGGATATACAACTTTAGGGCGCGAAGCCTACTGGGCAGTATACAACATCAAACAGGAATATCAACAACAATACCAACAACAATATCAACAACAATGTCAACAACAAAACCAACAGAAGTAAGCTTTATTTAAACTTATAAAAAAAAAAAACAAAAAAAAAAAAATTTTTTTATTTTTCTTATATACATATACAATACATACACAAAATTTTTATACAAATATCAATATATATATATATCACTTGGACAAATTAAAAAAAAAAAAAAAAAAAAAATTTATTTTTGCTCTTACCATTCCCTTGCTTTTTGAGTAGGAACGCCTACATTTATTTTTATTTTCAATTTTCTGTTTAATTATTTGCCAAAATTACTACGCGTAATCAATCTCAAAAGGTTTCGTTATTTAAGGAATTACCTTTTCATTCGCATATAGAAGTAAAAATGACTACCACAGAGTATAAAATCAGTTTAAACGATATAATCGCGATAGTGCCGGTATTTAACGGGAAACCGGGAGATTTACCCAAGTTTTTAGCATGCGGAGACATTTTATTCAAATCCGTTAAAACGGAGGCTGAGCATAAAATGTTCTTGAGTATAGTCAAGACTAGGCTCGAAGGTCCCGCTTTTGAACTTATCCAATTTAAAACTGTAGAAAAGTGGGACGATTTACAGTCAACTCTTAAGAAGGAATATACGGTAGTTAAGTCAAGATCTTCTGCACAGAATGAGCTTCTAGCTGCTCGCCAACGAGTGAAAGAATCCATAAAAGAGTTTGGCGACCGCATAAGCCAACTCTTAAATTCATTAAACTCTGCGACTTATTCCAGCTCCACGGAAGAGGCCGTTAGGGATTTTCTTTTTAAAGAAAATGACAAACTGGCTATCCAAACTTTCGAGGATGGCATAAGAAACCAAAACTTAAGGTTTATGGTTCAAGCGCATGGCGAAACAGATTTGAAAAAATCCATTGCTTATGCAGAAGAGCACTCCAATCGTTTAGAGCGAGTAGGACCTTCTATCAGTTCCAACCACACTCATCAATATTCAAATTATACACCTTCGACACGCCCCACTTGCCAATTCTGTAAAAAGATTGGTCACTCTAGTGAAAATTGTTTCACTAATCCAAATAGGAAAAACAGTTCACCAAACCCTATTCACATAAAGAAAGAGGTGCAGCGTCTCACCTGTGGTTATTGTAAAAAACCCAACCATCGAGAAGTTGACTGCAGACTTAAACGGTCAGAGGCTAACCCAAATCCACAAAACCCATTTAGGGATAACTCCCACAATAGATCTAATCAAAATCCAACGAATGTCCGGCAATACAATGTTAGGCCAGGACATACGAATTGGAGTTCTGGTGAAGATTTTTACCCCCAAAATTCGGGAAACGCATATGTTCGGGAGGAAGAGATGGGTCATCCATCCCGGATAGATCAGAATGCCGACCCGCAACAATAAAAACAAAAAGCATAACAGTTACGCTTTGCCCAGAATTCAACGAACCTGTCATACGAATTCAGTTTCAGCCCTCTGACAAGAAATATTCCACATTCCTAGTCGACACAGGAGCCGAAATCAGTTTGTTTAAATACAAACCAAAGGCAAACGCGAACCTGAACAATACCTGCTCTCTACCTCTATCAACAATTTCAGGTGATTCAATCTTCACCCTTGGAGAGATAACTGGTAAAATAATAATTAACGAGATAGAAAATCTCTCACTTAAACACCCTTTCCATGTCCTAACGGAAAGAATCAACCTATCTTACGATGGTATATTAGGAAATGATTTCCTTAAGAAATATAAATGTAAGGTGAATTACAAACAAAGAGTTCTACAAATCAACGAGATGAGTTTAAGTGTCGACTCTGTAGCCGAAAAAGGTATCCAAAAAGCTACCCCTCTCGAGGTGGTGTCTACGGGCTATGATTTGGTTTCAAAAGGGGATGTAAAGGCAGAGGAGAACAATTTTGTTTCGCACTCCAAAGCTTCCATCAACTTAGATTCCAATAAGCAAAAATTGGATGCTGATTTAAGCAGCAGAGAAGCATCACCATCTCCAATAAAAGAAGAAAATTTAAGTAAGACTTTAGCAAACGACAGCCAAAAGAGCAAGGAAACTAAAGCAGCTAAGAATAAAAATAAGACTTTAGAAAACGACAGCCAAAAGAGCAAAGAAACTAAAGCAGCAAAGAATAAAAATAAGACTTTAGAAAACGACAGCCAACAGAGCAAGGAAACTAAAGCAATTATTCATAAAGAAGTAGCAATCCATAAGACTACATCAAAAAATTATTCCAATTTCTATATAACTCTTAAACCTAGAAGTCATCAAATGGTTGAAATTCCATTCGACGTAGGTAATAACGAAATTAAAGATATCGTTATAGAAAAAAAAGAAATCTGTCCAGGAGTATATGTAGGCGAGTCAATAGTAAGACCTACAAAGAACAAAATCAAGGTTCTTACCATGAATACTCTGGAAACAGAAAAAATTATAAAAATCAACAATCTGAATCTAAATTATGAAAATCTTGATCAATACGATGAGTCTGATACAAGAGATTTCAATAACAAAATCGAAAAACGACTGGAAAAGTTAGAATCCATGTTGGTATTAGACCATTGCAATAAAGAGGAAAAAAAATCCATTTTAAAAATTTGTAGGGAATATAACGATCTTTTCTATCTTGAGGGAGATCACCTCACCCATACGGATTCAATGACACACAAGATTGTCACTGACGAATTCAAACCTCCTCTCTATACCAAACCTTATCGACTTCCAGAAAGCCAAAAGGAAGAAATTCATAAACAGGTACAAGAAATGTTGGATGACGACATTGTTCGCCCAAGCTCGAGTCCCTGGAATTCACCCTTGCTACTCGTTCCAAAAAAGGCTGGAAGTGATGGAAGCAAACGTTGGAGGGTGGTTGTAGATTTCAGGAAACTGAATGACCTAACCGTGGGTGATGCTTATCCATTGCCAAATATAAGCGACATCTTCGATCAATTAGGAAGATCAAAATATTTCAGCACTTTAGATTTGGCTAAAGGATTTCATCAAATTCTAATGGACGAGAAAGATCGATGCAAGACCGCATTTAGCACTCCCTTTGGTCATTACGAGTATAATCGAATGCCATTTGGTTTGAAAAATGCTCCTGCTACCTTTCAACGTCTCATGAATAACGTTTTAACTGGGCTGCAAGGCTTTGACTGTTTTGTCTACATGGATGATATAGTTCTTTATGGATATGATCTTAAAGATCATAACTCCAAACTAAGAAAAGTGCTTAACCAAATAAGTATGCACAAGCTTAAACTTCAGCCTGAAAAGTGCCATTTTCTGAAGCATGAACTGTTGTATCTAGGACACCTTATTTCTGAAGAAGGACTAAAACCTGATCCAGAAAAAATTAAAGCAGTCAAAACATACCCAACACCTAAAAATGTTAAAGGCATAAAATCATTTCTTGGTTTTGTAGGATACTATAGGAAATTCATCGAAAACTTTTCCACTATAGCAAAACCTCTAACTAAGTTGTTAAAGAAAAACTGTTTCTTTAAATGGGATGCCTTCTGTGATGAAGCCTTTAGAATACTAAAAAATAAAATGGATAAATCCTCCAATTTTAATTTACCCTAACTTTAAAGAGAAATTCATTGTTACCACAGATGCTAGCGATGTTGGAATAGGAGCTATTCTGTCGCAAGGTGAGATCGGACAAGACAAACCGATTTGTTTTGCAAGTAGGACGTTGAATGAGGCAGAAGTCAGATACAATACAACTGAAAAAGAATTACTCGCAATTGTTTATGGCATAACTCAATTTCGCCCCTACCTTTACGGTAATCTTTTTATAATATGTACCGACCACAAACCTTTACAATGGTTATTTGCACGAACAGATCCTATGTCCAGACTAGCAAGATGGAAAATTCTATTATCTGAATACGAGTATCTAATTAAACATAAACCGGGCAAAATAAATTTAAACGCAGATGCCTTAAGCAGAAACATAGGTTCACAAGAAAATGGAGAAAATACAATAATGGTTGTAACTCGAGGTCAAAAGCAAAAACTGAACGAAGACAATAATCTAAGTAATACAGTCGCTATTAATGACTCGAGACCCAAATACAACGTTATTGAAAAATTTCAATCCATTTATACAAACAAAAATTCAAGCCTAAAAATTATAATTTTACCAATGATTGACTCAACAGATGAGCAAACTTTAATTAAGAAAATAGATAATTTTTCAAAACCCGCCATAGGCAAAATTCAAATTTACGATTCTATAATTGTTATAACATTACCCATACCATTCCGAACGGAAAAAGATGAAGAGACTGCTGAAAAAAGTCTTCAATTGATTAAAAAGCAAGTCAATATGGGAAACATTATTTCTGTGTCATTACCTATCCCAGATAATCAAGTCAAACATATATTCAAAAACATATTGAGTAAAGTTTTCGGGGATATGACATTAGATGTGTATTTACACATCGATGAAAGAATAACGCTAGACGATTCAGAAACTATAGCTAAAATTCTATCCGAGTACCATGATTCCCCTTTCGGAGGACATCAAGGTGTTGGAAGAATGTATAACCGGCTAAAGTCAAAATATTTCTGGCCCAACATGAGAACAGATGTACAAAATCATGTCAACAAATGTACATCCTGTCAACGGAATAAAAGTAGAAAAAATCCACCAGTTCCAATGAGAATCACTACTACTAGTGTTAGACCTTTTGAAAGAGTCGCCCTAGACATAGTAGGACCTCTCCCCGTGAGCTACAATGGAAACAAATACCTACTTACATTCCAGGATGATTTGACAAAGTTCTCAGAAGCGATGCCAATACAAAATGCCGAAGCCGCGACTGTAGCTAGAACTTTTGTAGAAATCATAATCTGTCGCCACGGAATTCCCCATTCTCTCCTAACAGATCAAGGAACAAATTTCCTTAGTGATCTATTCAAAGAAATGTGTAGTGTCATGAAAATTAAAAAATTGAATACAACGCCTTACCATCCTCAAACAAATGGAGCGTTGGAGCGAAGTCACAGAACATTAGCAGAATATTTAAGGCATTATGTTAACAAAGATCCTTTATCATGGGATACTTGGATCCCTTACTCTATGTTTGTATATAACACAACACCACATAGTAGTACTGGATTCTCGCCTTATGAACTCCTGTACGGGTTTCCTGCTAATATTCCAAGTGTTTTATCCCAAAAACCTAAGATATCTTATAACTACGACAACTACGTTAATGAACTTAAATCTAGATTGCAATGCGGTTATGAAACAGCAAACTCTATCCTAATAAAGAGAAAGGAAAAGTCAAAAACCCTTTACGATAGAAATGCAAAATCTAAAACATTTAACGTAGGTGATAAAGTTCTAGTTAAAAATCAAACTAGACAAAATAAGCTTTCGAGCCTATGGGATGGACCATATGAAGTCATAAGAATCCATTCGGATGAGAACACGGTAGTTAGGATCGGGAAAAAATCTAAGCTCATGCATAACAACAATTTGCAACATTTCAACGAATAATCCATATTCTACTTCAACACTCACATACACACACACACATACAAAAAAAAATAAACCTTAACATTGCTATAGGAAACTATCCATTTTCTTTGGTTTTATAGGTCATGGGTCTCCTTATACTCATTTTCCTACCAGTTTTAACCAGCGCAGCTTTAAAGATAAGCCAAATAGGAAATCACCCAGGCATCTACTTTGAAGAAATAGGTAAGGTCGAACTCTATACGACACAATGGAAACTAGTGGCATACTACGACTTAACATTGTTTAATGGAGCGCTAACACACGCGGAATTTTATGTTCATGAAATAAATATCCTGTGTAAGCAATTGAAAGGTAAACCAAATTTCGATCTTCTATGTAGTAGTGCAGTAACAGAAGTATCGCACCTAATGGAAGACATAAAATTAAAGTTTAGCCTTATACAGTCAAAACCTAAACCTAAATCTAGAAGTAAAAGGGCATTGGTAAATGTTGTCGGAACAATCAGCAAAACTTTATTCGGAACACTGGATGAAGATGATGCTAAGTTTTACGATAAACAAATAGAAAAATTGAGGTACAATGAGAATTATCTTTTAGACCTAGTAAAAAACCAAACAATAATAATAGAAACAACAACTAATATGTTTAATAAATCAGAAACCACTATTGAGTCTCAATTTAAAGCGATAAACTCAAAGATAGGAGACGTGAAAGAAGCAGTTGACAGACTCGCCAATCAAACGTCTGACCAATCTACTTTATTAAAAATAGAATCTCTTACCTCACTTTTAACTCTTTTGATTATAAGGTATCAAAATACCATTTCCGACATCTTAGACGTGTTAATAAACGCAAAAAACGGCACACCCCATCCGACAATCATTACACCTGAACAACTTAAAAATGTTTTGTTAAAAATAAAACAAGAACTACCTGGTGACCTGCAGTTACCGTATTTGGGCAATACAAATGATATTTTACCTCTCTATGAAATAAGCAGCATGAGTGCAACAATTCGAAAAGAAAAAATTATTTACGAATTTAAAATCCCTCTACCTTTCAGAGAACATTTCCAACTATACAAAATCATCCCTTTACCAACTCGTTTAAATAACAAACTTGTATTCGTACAACCAACTTCCAAATTTGTTATAATTGATTTCAAAAAAGAACATTTCTATAATATAGAAAGTGAAGAAATGAACCATTGTAAAAATTTGGATAACAATTTTTTATGCGAAATGACACATCCATTATTCAACACAAATAACAATAACCCTCAATGTGAAATTCAACTTTTGCAAAGAGTCCAATCTTTTCCGGATTCTTGCGAAATAAAAGAATCTAACATTTCAACTGTTTTTATACAAGTATCACAGCCAAATACATGGTTATTTTCTTCTTTAGGGAAATATATCATAGACGAAATATGCCAAGACAAAATCATAACTCATTCTTTAGAAGGAACATCTATTCTAGAACTTACAGGAGATTGTTTCCTAAAGTCGAAAGATCTGACTATACGATCTAAAAACGAGAAATTGACTTATGTTTATAATTCATTTATTCCTGCCTTGAATATTTCCGAAGTAAAGGTTAATTACTTGAGAAACGAAACATTGGTGGCAGCGGTGGGATTGAAAAACGAAACTATCCCAGAAGTCACATTCATCAAATACTCTAGTCGAGATGAACTAAAACTTCTATCCAAAAACATTAAGTTTCAAAAAGCAAAAGAACGAACTCCTTTTTTAACAATAGACAAACATGATATTCATCACTATATAGTCATATATATAGTTTTCATAATTCTTTTAATATCGCTTTGTTACAAGCGTTACCAAATATATAAACTAAAACATTCGAAAAATAAGAGCATAGAGAAGGGTAAGATTGTCCAAGTAGATACAAATAGTAATGAAATGCCAATTTTTGTCCTATCACATTGAGTCAATAAAAAAATTTTTAAATAAATAAAAACATTGTAAAATTAAGATATCAATGAATAACCAATTTTTATTGTAAGTTACTCATAAGAATCAATAAATTCAAAATATATTAAATTTCAGTGACATATAAAAAAAAATACATATCTATATCATTTAATAAATGTAAATAAAAAAAAAATATATAATACATAAATGTACACATGTACTTACATGTACGAATTCGATGACATAACGATATCCATAATGTATAAAAAAAAAAAAAAAAAATTAATAATAATAACATTGAAAAATATCTGTCGTATAAACAAAAAAAAAGAATGCAAACTCCATGTTAATTATACTTACAAAAAAAAAAAAAAAAAATAAAAATTTATGAATTGTAATTTTAGTACCTAAGCATAAAATTGTTCACACTATTTAACATAAGTATCACACATACAAACATACATAATCATTAATACAAATGTTAAATAATTTTTTACAGCTCTAACCTCTTCGCACTTGGTTCAACTCTACGCGTTTCTTTTTACGAAAATTCCTAACCTTTTTCGTTAGGCCATGAATTTTCTTTTTTCAAGAGGGGGAGGATGTTGTGACCCGCAGTCCCAACCAACCTCAATCCCATACAAAACCTCTTTTTGTGTACATTCCATATAATCCATACGCGCATGAAACCACCCAGAAACCGGAAACACCTTGACCATGAATAATAATCCATACTCGTCATAATTATGTAAACAAAACAAATACTAATTATAGAACATTGGTTTGCCTACACAACGTAAACAAAACAATGCGCTTCTTCAAAGTGCATTGTGTAATGTGACACCTTCCAACTGCAAACTGCGATCGATTATGACACACACCGAAGTACTTGAGTGGGTCACCATACGATCAGCAGAATTAATGCATTGAAGTATATGACACATTGTTTGTGTTGCTATGACGAGTACAATTTGGTATATTATGAATATTATGAAATATAGATCATGATGTGTGGCCTGGTTATGGTAAACAAAACGCATTGTTAAGTGACATAGTTCTTACTATGTCAAATGACATATGGATTGTAGGGCATGGTATTTAGAGGGAGGATAGATTCTAAATTGTATAAAAGAGGAACCAAATGCGAGGAAGGGCAGAGTTGATCTAACATAGTGTAGAGTAAAGGTTGCAGCCATAAGCATAGAGACAGCGGGCCTTTTACTTTAATAAATAGCATAAACTAAACACTTTGTTTTATTTTTCTAAAGACAACTCTCCGTCGTCTGCTCTTCCATCTGAAGCACGGCAGAAACGAAACATTACATAGACTCACTAGAAAAATTATGTGAAACGGAATTACCTCCTTGTTGACGCCCAGTGTAAATGCATTTACACTTTGAATGCGCTCATCGAAGAGCTGCATTATGAAACCAACGAGAGATGCCATTAAAACGTCAATTCTAACAAATGTCAAAAAATAGAAATATCACTTATATTTCATCCCCAAAAGTGTGGGCTGCAAAATAAATTGTTTAAAAGAAAATTTGTGTGTCGGTTTTATTTTATTTATTTTTCAAAGTTTTTTATTCTTTTTTTTTTTAATAAATAAAAGTTAGGATATTCAGCCAAAACATTGGTTCTTCGAGCATTAAACATTTAAATAAATTAACAACCGATTAAGGAACGTTGGAGTATCCTGTATAGATTGACGCCATTTCAGAGCACTACAAAGTGAGTAAATTTTTCTTTACTTTTTTGTACCTAAAAGTGGCTATATATATAAAATAAATAATGGCGTGCAAAATATTAGCTGCGAAATACAAGCAGCTTAAGAAAGACGTCGAAAGTTTTGGAAAAAAAGGCAAGACGTTAAACATCACTCGCAAAGGTGTCTTGTTATGATTACATAGACTCACTAGAAAAATTACAATTGAATTTATCTGGAACAGTTCGGCTGGACTCTTCAGCCTCTGTAACCCTTTTAAAATTAATTGTTTTTGGAAAAGCAAATTTTTTAACATACGAAATATTTATTAAATAAATAAAAAAAAGACAAACGCTTTGTTTTTTATTTTTCCTTCTGCTGCATGTGTGCTATGCTGTATGTAATACTCAAACTCTGCCGAACCTTCACTCTTTACCAGCGACAGTCTCTTTCTCTACACTTTTCATATCATAAAATTTTCCATATCCTAAAATGAATACAATTTTGCATCAGCTGGATTCGACACCATGAGAAACACGAATGATCATGAATAGTAGAACCAAATATTTGTCAATTTATTAAGATATTCTTATATAAATATTGAATGAAAAACTTGTATAAAAGGAATATAATTAGCTATGAACAAACACAGCTATGAAGTCATCATGTATTTTTCAATATTTAACCCTGGATGATTTTTCAGCAAGAGAAGCAAACTCTTTAAACGAAGCACATAATTCGAAACTCGAACTGGACAAATGTTAAGTTTACCTTCCGAAAAGGTGCAACAGTCAATTTGACAACGAAGATATTGTTATTATCAACAAAAAAAAACAAATATCTTCCATTTTAAGAAAAATTCAAAATAAAGCGAGTGTTTTTGCGAAAGAAAAATTAAAAATAAAGCGAAGGTTTTTGCGGAATAAAAGCAAAAGCCGTTTGCAAGCTTGAAAACCCTGAACCTTAAGGCTAAATATAATATTGTTAAGGCGAAGAGGCATACGACACAATTTGGAAAGCCAATTTTGCTCGAATGTGGTTGAATGAGTGGTTGAAATTTTATATAAAAAAAAACTTTTTTTCTTAAAAAAAAAAAAATCTGTCTTATGTGTTGCTCTTTGCATTTGTTTGAAATGAAGATCGAAACTTTTCTCTTTTCTTTATTGTCCCTAAATATAAATTTTGAGTGATATCGTGACGAAAATTAGAAGATTTGATTTCAAGGGAAGACAAATTTCATTCAAAATAAAAAATATATCAACCAATGAAGAACCAACTGCCTGAATTATTGAAGGACTTAACGACATGTTTAAACATGCCCTAAAGGATTTTGATCCTATAGATAAAGTAGGACTTACTTTCAAAGGGAAAAATTTTTTTTTAAAGAAATAGCCGTACCAAAGTCTAAAAACTTTAACGTTGAAGAAAAAATATAATATTCTTTAATCAGAGCGGTTCACGACGCAATTTAGGATGAGTAAAAGACGTTGTCAAAGACCTACATAAGCCAGCAAGAAGAAATTTCATAAAAGGCGAGTCCTCATCAAGGGGCTTGATCATTTAAGGCAGGCTGATATGGGTGTATTCAGCAGATAATAAAAATAATAGACATCCCTGTAATTGATACATTTTATAAATTTGCTTGGACAGTTCCTATCTATAATATTATATAAAGAGAGACTTTTGAAAAAAAAAAAAATCGAATAAAGTGTAACCAAAATAAAGTGAAGATGAAACATGAATAAAATTTAAAAAAGAAAAAAACAATAACTACGATAAAAAATAAAAACAAAAAAAAATAGAGGCGATTGAAAGCCCCAACGTGTTCTAATATTTGAAGGAAGAGATGCACGATCATAAGCCCCAGCGAGATACCTGCTCCAAAGCCAAGCAAGGGTATGTGGTAAACGAAACGACCTCTGTAATCAAAATTCGGTAATGCCAAATAAAAATCAAAAACTTTCCAAAAACAGAAAGGTCGTTGGTGTTCCAAATTACAAAATTTTCCAAGAAAAGTAGAATGCGTGGTTGACCTCGAAGTGATGATCTAGGTTTCTGAATAAGTAACGAAGGAAATAATGATTAGAGTTTGATTCACTCTCATTTTGATCACCAATTCGAAAAGTTGATTTTTCTTGTGTTCGGGGAAAACAACATACAACATACGAGGAAAAAATTAACAAATTTTTTTTTATTTAAAACTACTTGTTTTATTTATAGAAGCCCAAATTTAGATATCAATTATTTTTGTCATGAATATGATACTACTTCAATAAGAGAAACGTGTATTCCGGATGTTAGTTTTTTGAAACAGAAGATATATTGAGAACATTTATATATATGAATTCATGTATTGTTTCATTTAATTATTATTTTGTTTTTGTTTTCCATTTATAGGTGAATGCGCAAATATATCCAGAGCTTTGCCACCATAGAAAAATACCAGAAATACGTTATCTCTGCTGCAGCAATGAAGCCTCTTACAGAGTTTCAGGAATACTTCTTTCACAAGGCTGTGATGTACACCATATGCAAGAAGCGGATAAATTAAATGGGGTAAAAGTAAGGGATCATTGTCATCCGACTCATGAATATCGGGGATCAGCTCATCAGTTGTCCAATTTTTAAATTAAAACAAGCAAATTTATTCCTATATATCTTCATAATTTGTTTAGGTACTATTCCCAGGTAGCCAATAACACATTTATTGATAAGGAAAAACCTTCTTCTTGTTTAGATTATATTGACGCAAATAACTTGTATGGATAGAAAAAGTCTTAGAATATTTTGTGTTGTGGTTTTGAGGGGATCCACAATAATTTTCAGCAGATATCAGATTACATTCATTGTCTAGAAGTGATTTAGAATTGGGAAATGTTCTAGATGTTGGTTCAGAATACTCCGATTCTCTTCATGACTTCCACAACCAACTGTCACTTTGTCCTAAAACATCTGAAGACATGGTAACATACCCAAAATCAACTATGATTCATTTAGATAGTTTAAAAGCATAGTGAAGGACTGGACCAGTGCAGTCGTAAGAGAATCGGCACAGCTGGGAGTTGGAGAGAGCTACGGTACATATATTTCCAGAAATCGTACAAGAAGTCGCGTAAGGAGAAACAAGGAGAAATATATTTAATTTTCAAAGCAATTAGCTGCAGTTGATGAAAAACATTCCTTGGAGCTTAGATTTTAAGGTCCGGTTGGTGATACGATACTTAAAATATTTATGTTTAACATAAGCGCTTATGGGCTACTTTTTCCTCTGCGTAAACTGTCACATAGGACTGTGAAGGGATCGCACTAGTGATCATTTATTATCTCGAGCTTCGATAATTGAAACCGCTCAACGTACGCATAGCGCCATATCAACCTAAACCATTAAATTTGTATCCATTTAAAATACGTTGCTCATCTATTCAATGTAATATGCATTCACATAAATATACTCCAAGTGCATTGCCATCGTTGCATGAGATACTATTTCAAGTGCATACACTTCTAAGGAGCGAATGACCGAAGGCAAGCGACAAACAACCAACGAAAATATTAAGGGTTCATGTTACCACCAAACGTATTTGGAATATCTACTGCGTGGCCCTCGTTGTTAAATATATGAGATACATACATTTGCGCGTTTGGACAATAATGCTGATATGGCGATATGCTAGAGCAAGGTGTGAAGTGATTGGGGTTCAATTGTCGAAGGCCGTGAAATTATGAAATTGAATGAATAGTTGAATGAAAATTGAAGACTAATTTTTGTATAAAAGACAAATGAAAATCTGAAATAAAAGTTGTCAATCCTCAATCGCCAACCAGTGTGTTTTAATTTCTAAGAGCAACTCGCTCGACTTTAAGCATACTTTTGAACTCAAGATTGTTCCCTTTTAAAGAGCTACCCGCTCGGACTGGAACCGTCTTATTATTTTCTGCTCGCTCTATTATATAGCGTTCTCGCTTATAGAGGCAAACGACGGCGTAATAGCCAACGTTTTGAGTACGAGACAAACTAGGAGATCCACCGAGGGGATCATTGCATGGCGACCGTGACAGGACTCCAACAGGAAGCTCTAAAACTAGCGGCCAGCTACATCGCCGAGGCCGAAAGAATTCTTAAAAATTCAGGGATCAAACCGGCAACAACGCCTAGTCCTAATCCACAAGAAGACCCACAAGGACCTAGGGCCCTCACTATTGAGGAGTATAAAAAAGGGCAATTAAAACGCAAAGAAGCCGTTTTAACAGCTATAGCTCCGCCTGCACCTCCCTCAAAAAGAGGAGGCAAAACTGCCACCCTAAAGGCCAAAATCCGGGAACTGCACCGCCTGGCGAATATTCCTGGTACCAACTCAGAAAATCTTTGTAAGTACCACACGGAAATCGGGGCAATCCGAAAGTCTTTGAGGGAAGACCGAAAATCAAAAAAAGCGACTAGACGACAAGAAGAGGCACAGTTCCACAACCTCTTCGATAGAATCGCCGACCGATTAGCCCAGCATGGGAGGCAAGGAAAGTAAGCAGGAGATAATAAATACGGGTCCCCAGGTTCTCAACGCAGCCAACCTCGGTCAAAACCAACTAAACCACACCGCCGTTGTACTAGGGTTAATGTTCATAACCGCTATACTAGTAGGGTTAGTCTATCTAGGACTACAACACTTCAGAAGAAAAATCATCGCAGACGTCATCAACCACCTTGACAACAGAATAGCCAAGGTATAACACCTTCCAAGGCCACAGAAGACATTTTTTTTTATTAAATAATATATATGTATCCTTAAAATAGTCAAAGAAATCTTAAATATAAAAACAAAAATTTTCTCAAAAAAAAAAAATGTTGTATAAAGCAAATTCCTTTTAATCATTTATATTCTAAAAAAAAAAATGTTTCATTATTGCTAACGGCTCTCTCCCCCAAATTTGTTTTGTCTATAGACCAAAAATCCAATGAGTTTAGCCAAATTAGAACTAGTCTTGAGCCAACTCAATCAAATATACGTAAACCTAAAGAAATCACCCAATCGAACTAGGACTCCCACTAAAGCGGAAGAAAAACTTCAACATATTCGTGGTCTCTTTGAAGCTTTCTCTAAACATTTTGACGAAGTTGACCAGAATAAGATTTCCGATAAAGCGACTTATTGCGGAAGCCCACAGGTACAAAAACGATTCCGAAGACATAGTCAACCGCAACATAAGAAGCGTATCTCCAGAAAACGAGGAGAACGAAGAAGAAAAACAAAAACCTCAAACAATATCTAAAACCAACACGATGAGTGGCGAAGAATTTAGCTTCAGTACAGCACAAAAGCTGCCCACTCTGTCATTCGAGGAAAACACCCGATCTGAGAGCCTAAGAGACTTTTTGAAAAGCATCGAATTCTATTACGACACACTAACAACACCAGCTAAGAGTACACTGATTAAGTTTGTCCTGAAATGTAAAATTCAGAGAAAGGCGTTAACTGAACTGGGCAATGCTATCCCCAAGGACTTTACCGAGCTTAAGAAAAGCTTGATCGAGAAATGCGGACCAAAAGAAACCATCGAACAAATTCAGTCAAGGCTGAGCCGAGCGACTCAAGGTAATCGAACCGCTAGAGAATTTATAACAGAAATAGAAACTCTGGTTAACAAAATGACCGAACTGGAAGTAGCATGCCACGGTGAAGATACCAGAGAAACCCTGACCACAGCAAACGATCGTAGAGGACTAGCCTTATGTTGAAGCAAACGGCTCTAAGTCTCTTTCCGCGTTTTCAGTAAAAGAATTGATAACCTATCAATTAATCTACAGGCAAGTGTTTTAAAACAGAAAACATTTTTTTTTTAGAAAAGAAGTTTTGATTTTCCACAGAGTTCAATTTTTCAATAAATGAACAAACGAGGAATATTTAACTGATGATTATCAGTTGGCCATAAAAGTATGGGGTTATTTTAATAGTAGGAATCTAAAAGATTATTTGGAAATTTACCTACGACAAGATGTTGTGTTGCTAGCGGACATTTTTGAAAACTTTAAGAAAGTGTGTGAACATAAATATTCTTTGGATCTCTATCACTATAATGTTGTTATTTTGATATGTAATGTTCTTGGGCCCTAGAAATAAGACACAACCCGATATCTCAAAAATTGAGTTTTACTTTTGTGTTTAAAATTAATACATCTTTTGATGTAATTTGAAAATTTGTATGTGTTTGTCTAATAAATAATTAAATTCGCAATTGGAACATAGCTTTGAAAATATATAATTGCCTTGATTTATGTATGTATAGCTACTTAAGTTTTTTTTTCATATAAAATAGTTTTCTTTTCTTTAAAAGCTTTCTGACTTTGCAATAATGACAAATTTGTACCAGCCATTTGCCAATCTAAAATAAATTTTAAGAAGTTAATCTTAGACAAATTAATATTCATTTATATTCGATTCATTACTTATTAATTTTTGTTTGCCTCAATTTAATTTTTTAATGACCTTGACCTATAGCTTATATTCAATACAAAAGTTGTGAAGACTTTTAGAAAATAATCTTAGTTCTTAGCTTAGGTTAACTTATAATTGAAACTTACAAACTCTGGTATTATAAAGATTGATTTTAATTTTGTGTCTGTACTGTTGCCTTTGCTTTATGTTCTCGTTCTGGGTTTTGATTGACCATTTAACCTGAAATAAAATAAAATAAATTATTCTCAAAGGATTCTTTTTAAAATATTTTAGTTGTTTCATAAATACACCCGGACGTAAAATTTAATCTGTACCGCAGGTACAACCAGAAAATTAAAGTATCTTTATTAAAGAAAACAAATATTTAGCTATCTTTATTTAGAGAAAATAATTTTGAGAATGAAAATACTTAATAAACCAATTTGATTTCTAAAACAAGAAGTTAATTAGTCTAAAATAATATAACAAAGTAAATAAGTGTAAAGTAATATTTATTGAACGTAACTCTTAGTTTTTAACAAGGAGAACAGAGGTATAAAGTTGAAGGTTGAGTGTGACTTTTTAATTTATTTCTAATGTTGATGTAAAGTGTATTCAATTCTTTCATTGTTACATTGTGTCTCAAAATGTTTCTGAGTCATATGTTATCAAATTGCACTGAACTTAGTAATAAGTACCTACAAGGTGCATGGTTGCGAAAGTCTGCAAATGTTGAATATCAGAGTTTCATAAATTCAAAATGCATATATTTGCAGCGCAAATGTGGGAGCAAAAAAAACTCACATGCTTTCTTAAAAACAGAGACATATTTGAATTAAATCACAGTATTGATCTCAATATTTGGACAGTAGACACAAATCAGAATGGGTTCACAAATGCAGAGTAAAATATTAACATGCGCAAATAAATTTTCTGATGTTAATATGATCGCAAATGACCGCATGTAAACAAAGCAACCATGCATTTATGCATCCATGCATCCCTTCTTAACATTTAAGCTGACTAAGAAATTGATAAATTTTGAAATGAAGTATTTTTAAAACTAAAAATTTTCCAAAACTGGTATCTCAAAACTATCTGATTTCCTTTAATGGGGCAGAGTGAGTTGATGGCGTTGTTAATTTATGTACATTTTAAGTGCTTACCCTAACTAAACCTATTTTGTTACTTTTGAGGCATTTTTCCCAGTAACGCCCCAAATAAATGCAGGCAGACGAATGTAGACCTCTATACTATGACCGGGACTACCTGCAACATTCATATGGATCGGTAACCCTGCCCACAATAAAATCTGTTGCGAGCTCTTAAGACTATCATTGCAAAGGACAAAAAGATAAACCAATAGAAGATAATTAAAGAATAACAAAAAAACTTACCATTGATAATACTATGTTATGTGATAGCATGTGTTGCGCATCGCCAGCCAAGTAATTTTTTTTGGATTTTCTGAAAGAAAACAATTGAAAAAAATAATGGGTTAGCAGTTTCTTAAGTAAGATGGCATTAAAAAAAATGTGAAAGTAATTAAAAGAAGATCTTTTCAACACATGCTAACATAATGGTGAGCACATTTAGGACCATTTTTTTTGTATTAAAATAATTTATTTTTTTGAATTCTGACACCGAAGATCATGAATTGTTTTATTTTTTCAAGGAATTCCAACTCCCATAGTTATACATATCGTCGGCTGAATGCTATCTTGTTCAATGTCCATGGACATAGCATCCAACCGACGATATGTACTTTGTCGCCACTTGAATTAAAACAACGATTTTAAGCAAGATCAGAAAAGCTAGCGTCACTGTCAAGCAGATTTTTGGTATTCATTTTCAAAAGAGAAAAATATAGCAATTACTACCTAATGTAAGAACAGAAAACCCAAAACAGAAAGCGTGTGGCGTGGCTACCTTTGTGCTATTCTGATTTCATTCACAAAAATCAATGTTTTTACTTCCGATATATGTACATAGTTACTATAGGGCAAATTTAGGATTCGTAAAAAAATCGAACTCGAGATAACAATGATGGAGAATGCGATATAAATGGGTCTCGCAATTCTGTCCGTCTGTCTGTCTATGTATACCTCAAGCTACAGCCTAAACCTGTGAGCGGTTATGAATTTCTTTAAAGACCAAAACTACGGTAATTGCCATATAAAAACGGATCCAAGAATTTTAAAATGTTTTTTTTTTCTAAAAATGTATTTTTCTTAATCAAATCAAATGTCACCTTAGTTTGGAGCTCAAAACACTTTAAGATGAAGTCTATGTCATTTTAGTAATGGATTTGGTTATTTCTTAAACTATTTTTAAATATTTTTCGTATAAAATTATTTATTTTTAAAAACTATGTATAATAACTTTTACGGACACAGCAGCTTTGAACCTAAGAGCAAGTACGTGCGACCCAGACGTGAATTTTATTTAAACAGCATGTTGTGTCAAAAACATATGCTTTAAATTGATGTTGAAGCTGGGTAAATGGGGGAAAAATTTAATTTTTGAAGTTGTTCAGTTTATGCAGTCTTACCATATGTTTTTTGATCTTTCAAATTTGATATGTATGTAAGTCAAAATCTGTACAATAATTCTGTGTTCTAAAAAGTTGCATTTGATGCTAAATGAGTGTACACACAGGCTAGAAGTTTTGAAATTCCCGAAAAGCAACAAAGAGACAACAAAACAACACCAAAAGAGGATTGTCTTAATAGCCGGCAGGGTAGGAGTAATCTATTTCTTGCTAGTAAGCGTATTTCTGCAGCCGTTTGTTCACAATTTCGTCAGGAAATTAAAGCTTAGATAAGACGAAGCTGGCCCGGGGGATGCATTGCCCACAAAAATCCCTACGTGCAAAAAGGAATATAGTTGGAGCTCGCAAGAGTACATCTGAAAAAAAAACGCTCTCATTTTTGAATAAGAATATTCTGGGAGGACAAATACATCTTCAATATCTTCGGATACGATACCTAGCGTTTTTGAAGAACGGCCTGTTAATAAAGAACTTGATCCAAAACAAACAATTGAGAATTACAAGAACATAATAAAGAACGTAATAAAGCATTTTGCGTTTCAGTATATCACGGTTTCTTACAATTTTTGTGAAGTAATCTTTTGAGGATATAAATACTTAAATTAACAATGGCCACTGCAAATTCTGGGTCTTAGTGCGACGGAGAACTTGCGAGCAGACTTAGAGACGGCTTTGAAAAGAAAAAATCCAGAAACAAATCCAATTTAATTAAAAATATCAACTAGTAATGGAAGAATATTACATTAAAGAGAAGCCAGAATTTGGTTGGTATATGACCGGAATACTGTGAAGCGATACTCAAACAACGGCTATTCAACAACGTATGTATGTACTATGGCTTGGTAGCAAGCTGAAGTCCAAATATTCGTATCGTAGATAACTTGAAGCGAATACAAACATATTTTATTCGTTCTTAATTTCATCGCCAGGACATAAAACTCTTTTCTGTAATAGCACGTAAATCTTCTTTATTTTTGAAATTTTTTGTTTGTAAATATGAAGCTTAATCAACGATCAATAAAATTACGTCATTAAAAGTTATTAAATTTAAATCAACAGCCTTAGTTCGCAGCAAATGAGGTCGTTCGTAATTTGTTCGCCACAACTGTATAATGCATATGTATATATTCATTTTATTATTTTTCAAGTTGATGAAAACTAAACTAAACAACGTTGCACTCACTATTAACCATCTTATAACGAGCATGTAAAACTAGCCGCAAAAAAAATGTAATTATATTGGAACTTATAGAACTCTACAAAAGAAACCTGCCACCCTTTCGAATTTGAAATCAAAACGCTCATACCTATACAACTGCATACTAAGATTTTGGCTATCATTCCACTCTTAAAATCTGCTCTCGGTCTAAAATGGCACATTTTTTTTATTAAATCATAATTATTTAAAAAAGTGCAATGTTTTTGCACGAGCATCCTTCGTGAATTTTAGACTAACTCTTCTGTCGCACATGTTAATCATTCAGACCATTTGGCTGTCGAATTGAGTGTCCAATTGTCCCACAGGATGACGACTCAACGACGTGAACCAGAATTTCAATCACATTTGACAAAATGAAATTGGAGAGCATCTCCCGTCAGTCTCCAGCATTTATTTGATACAATTGTCAATAACGCTCTGGATGGATAGGGGACTCCCCGGTCCAGCAGAGACAGATATGCTCACTTGCCACAGCATATCCAAGCCATACATTCCCATACGCAAGGACGCCGGGAAAGTTGTAAGAATCTATCACAGGACACAACAAAGAAAGCAATGAGTACGAAAGACAACCAGGCAGTTAAGTAACACCAGGAAAAAGATTTTTTTGACTTAATCGAAAGCATTACTCCAAAAGAAAACTTGACGTTTTAGGCAGGGCGAACCAGTACGGATTTCGTGTTAGACATTCAAGACTACACTCTTGGACCTCATAGCGATGTTACACTGATGAGTCAACAAAAAGGAGAAAATCAATTCGACAACGTTTGAATCAATGGACTTGTGTACAACCTATCTGAACTTGGATTACCAAAGCACTTGGTAAAAATTATCAGGAACGAAGATCAAACTGTACGCCGATGACTTATTCACGTATTCCAGTTCTTATTAAAAAAAAAGGACGTTTTGCTCGAGAGCCTTTTATTATTATTTTTTTTTTTAATTCTGAACAAACTCACCTTTTTACAGCTGGTTCCGGTAGTAAGTCTTAACTTTGAAAACTTTTATTTCGATTAGAAAAGTGACAGTAAATTTGGTTGAATTTTCAATTACATTTTAATGGAAGTCTTCATCATCAATTCACTTGTGTAGATAACGAATAATTTTATTATTATCTGAACTTTTAAAACCACATCAGATTAATACTCTTTTAAGAACAATTAATCGTTAGATATAAAGAAATAAGAGCCATTTATCGAATGTTTAAAAGCTCTAAATGCAAGGTAATATGATATTACCGTCCAATGACCCATTATAATTATATTTTCTTTAATGGCTTGATATGTAAGGATTGAGTAAATACGATTTTGCAATTTTAATTTGAAAATTTCCTGCTAGACACTGGACACCAATATAAGTCGAGTAAAGAGTTTTCTTAAGTGTTTTATTTTGAACGCGTGAATTTATAAAGAGAGTGATTTAAATGCAACGTTTTATTAAATTTTATTATTTAAAAATCACGAAGCAACACCGCGAGCAATATTCTATTCTTGTTTGTAATATTAAACGAAGCAAATGTATAGATATTTTTTGATTTTTTTTCCATTCTTTTAGTTTTTTTTATTAAATTAAAGAGATGCTTTTCATCCGAAATTTCAATTCAATTGCAACAAAATCTCCTAAATGCATTTATTTAGAAAACAAAGAAAAGATGCAATGAACGAAAAGTCACACATGTTGATATTCAGCACCTGCTGAATAGCTGAACATTAACATTATTAACACTCTACATGGGCAAATTAGTAAAAGCAGTATTTCCTTGGAAGTGGTGCAGTACTCATGAATGTAATGATAAGTCATGATAAACAGAAAACAAGGTATGCTTATTATGAACGCCATGTCGCCATTTTGGAAAATTGATGACGTAGTAGTCATCTCCGATGCTGACAATCGAGTTTTTTTCAGTTTCATTGTTGTTGCTTTCAATTAAAAAAATTGTTTTCTCTAAATCCATAACTGACGTTCGGGCGAAGTGCCCATGAGAAAGATGACTATGACGTCACATAAAACCTGCCAAAAATCTAATGAGCATACCTTGTTTTCTGTTTATCATGATGATAAGTAGTAATTAATTATTAGGTCTATTTGGGTACTGACGAAAATGAAGCAATTGTCGTGATCTCCCATTCGTCATATGCATTGGTGAAAAGGTAAACCAACAGTTTGTTTTCAGTAAAAAAAATGTGTGAAAGAGTTTAGATAAAGAAAATTCTTCGAAATATGCCTACATTTCAAATTGCAAAATTTATAGGGCATTTGTGTTTTCTCAAGTTGTAAGACTCGATGTTCATATTCCTAGGTCTGCCGCTCTGGCCGCCATCTTGAATTTTATGAAAATTAGTTTATTTTTATTACCCTTTTGTGAATTTTTCCCCACTCCTCAATTTTTTTTATATTGTGAAAAGTACCCAAACATACCTATTATGTGTACTGCGCTCATGAGTACTTTACAATATTTTTTTTAGAATATAAACACCGATTCGTTTAAATGAAATAAACATGCCTGTTATGGAATTCGCAATTCCCCGGGAGTCAGCTTGAGTTGCAGTACCAATTCGCAGTAGCGTTTAAAGCAATTATAGAACTTGCCAGTGAACGATCGCTAAAAAGAACTACCTTACCATTGAACTATATTATCGCTACGAAGAACTACTTTATCATTTTCTATCAAATTCCATAATTGTTTTAAATGCAAATGCGAGTACAGCGCGAATCAAGCTGACTCCTCAGGGATTAGAATATTGCAAATTCCATAAATTGCATGAATCTCGTTAATTACAAAAGAAAATATTTTATATACAAATTATTTCATTTCGTTTGACAATGCCTGTTTCACGAATACAACAAAAATCTTGTTTTTAATCTAGATTAGGACGAAGTCTCCGAAAAATTCTACTTGATTTTGTTAGCGGAGACACATTTATAACCTTTGTATAACAGTTATAGCATCTTTTACCCGGGGTCTCCATTGAACATTTCATTCAGCAGCTTTTCTCTCTCTCTTATTTTTTGAAGTCCTTTAGTTTTTCTTGATGAACTTGTGCTGTTTTGATTTAGATTTTCTTCATTGAACATACCTAATTTAGATTCAAGGTAGCCATTATTTAGTACCTTTCCACTTTTGAAATTAAGTCTGTTAAATACGCAAAAGAAACATACAAACCTGTATAAAGTACTTTCTCTTTCAATTGAAATAAAACAATTTCTTTTATTTTTACAATAAGAAAATATAAAACATTTATTTCATTCAAAACTAAAAATAAAATATAGTATTATGTATAAAATGTATTATAATATTAAAATGACATTAAATAACATTAACATAATGTAAAATAACATTTTATTTACTTATACATAATTTTATGTTTAGAATCTATGTTTTTTGTTGTTTTTTTATGAGTTATTCATTTAGAATTCAAATTTATATTTTTTTTTCCAAATTTGTAATTGTGAGTCAAAAGCATTTATTTAATTTTCAATTCTTAGTTGTTCTTACATTTTTTAACATAATAGTTTATTTAAAAGATACTTGCAGAGTATTTACGTACATTTCATTAGTTTTAATGTAATGTTTATAATGTTTTTAAACTATATTTTACAAACTTAATTAAACAATTTTAAATTAGTAAAGTTAATCACAGCCTGTTAATTTTGATTTTGTAATAATTCTTCTTCTACTTTCTACTATGAGTACATAAACAGAACCTTAAATTTAATTTCCAAAAAATATGTTTTCTTCTCTCATTGAACTTTATAATTATAATTTCATATTAAATAAAATTTATACCAAGAGTAATGTGCGTTCAGAAATTATTTCAAATATTTAGAAAATTAAATTTATCAAATTTCTGATCATTTTCTGTTAGAAAACAAATTAGTTGGAACAGAATGCAGACTCACACCGAGTGGCGGTTGTTTTATTGCTATGAAAATTGTCCAAATTATTGTTAGAGGATTTGTAATTTAATTGTAAATGTGTAACAGAGTATAACACAAACCAATTAAACGGTATACGGTAAAACATTATTTTCTTTTAAATAAAATCAGTCTTTACCCAAGTCACAAAACATACGGATCAGTACTTCAATAAGTTGTCGACTAACCACATATGAATCCCTATATGCACCGCCTCTGTCTTCTTTTTAAATCATAAACAAAATGTGTATCATATAGGAATAATGCAAGTCGAAGTAAGATAGAAGATAAGTATAACAGTTAACCAAAGAAATGTTAAAAATTGAGTGAAAGCTTCACGGATCCTCATTTACGGTCATGCCTTGGACGAGAGCGATGTGATTGAGTACATTATTGAAGACATTACTGACAAGAATCCTTGTCTGCAAGCGCTTATCAATTACTATACCGATCGTATTTGCATTACTCATATAACACGCTAACTGGATCATCATAATCATTCATTATCATCATAATCTCCATCATCACCGTCACCATCATCTAATTTTGACCAACTAACGACAACTGAGCTTACCGCTTGCCAACTCCTTTTCATCGCATCTTGCCAACACAGACTTTCTTCACTGACTAAATTGCATAAAGCCATCAATCACTTATCTAATACAAATTGCATTTAGTCTTACCTTCTGGGTGAGTTTTTTTTAGTATTGTTCTGCCTAGCAGTTCTATTGTTGGTACTACACCACAAATTGAGTTTGGTGTTTGTTTATTTACATATTCTAAACATCATCTTTAATGACGTTTGCCAACATTCATCTTTAACGCCATCTTTACATCCACAACTCAACCGTTTTATATTTTCAACTTTCATCTTTAACGCCATCTTTCCCAAAATTCAAACCATCTAATCCGCTTTCATGAGCTAAACCACTATTCACAAATTGGTTCGTGTATGTCATTTCCGGTTCGTGTTTTAACTAAATACCCAAAAGTACACTTCGAACAAAAGATTTACAAAAAATAAATTTAAATTTTAATGAGGGCATACCATGTATCTGTTGTGTGCCTGGATAGTAATACTACGTTTCTACTTACCACTTAATCTAGATTTCGTCAGATTTACGCTTAATCTCCTCCAAATCACATGATTTATCATACAAATATTAATTAAAGGATTAAAAAGTAAGCAACAAACTAAAAACTTTATTAATGGCAAGGTAAAAAAGTATATATATAAGTGTCGACGACCACAAAAGGGACCAAACTGATATAACAAAACAAACAGATCGAAAGGAGCACAATTTCGAAAACTACTTATTATTTTATTTTATTTATGTATGTTGGCTACAGTGCTATTTCCTGTTCCCTTTATTGTACTACATTTTACTTCATTCGTTGTTGAAGAAGAAACTAAGAAGTATGTATATACCAATCGGTAAAAAGTCAAATAATCTTACAATATAATAATTATTTAATTATTTATACTCGTTTTCAGAAAATAAACAATTCGCAAGTTAAAATTCGTTTTTTACTCAATTCCATTCTTCAACAATAAGTTCAATGAAGACCAGCAGATAATATTTTTCAGCAAGAGCAAGGTTCAAAATGGCGGCAAGTATTTACAATTATAATTATTATAATAAATATAATTTGGCACATTTATACAGCAAGGTAAAGTAGCATGAGACTTACAAAAAATTTTTGCGGTATTTATTATTGTTGTGAACGCTACTATTTAATTTTATCTACCTTTATGCTACTTTGAAAATTTAAATGTAAACTTATTTCCTCTGCCAACATACATGTCGGGTCCAATAGAAGACCTTAATAAATTAAAAAAGCCAGTGAGACGCAATTACCGAGATAGTTAATCAATTCCGTTTAGATTTGGAATCTTGCGAGTTAATACCACATCACCTTCAACGTATAAAATTAGAATCCAGAATCGCTAAGATCATCAAACTGAACCAACACCCTAGAACGCGACTCATATTCCAAAATATAATATACACCAATGGAAAAATACCAGACAAGCCAAACGATCAAATATCAATTAGTACAATACAATATACAAGGACAATAAAGTATTAATACACAAAGCCATCAATGGAAAAATACCAGAGTCCAGACAAGCCACACTATTAAATATCAATTAGTAAGAACACATCCTTGGATAACAGATGTTTTTATTTGTCAAACAGTATAAATAGGAATATCAGACCAAAGCAAAGGACACTTTATTTAAGTCAGTGAATAAGTTCACAACACATATTTTTTAAGTCAATTTAGAACCTTAAGACTTTGTAACCAGTTTGAAGTTTGAATAAATAAAATAAAGTTTTTTATATCAAAATTATGTGTTACATAAATTAATTCGCGTTGTTCCATCCGATACGAACTCTTCTTCTTCTCCGCAAAATTACATGGCACTTTCTTTAACAGTAGAAATATCAACATGACGAATATCAAGATCTTCAGAATTTTCAGGATCTTATAGATAGTCTATCCAATGTTAATAAAATACCATGAACTGAGTCAAAGTATTTTTTCTGATAAAATAAAAGCCAAATTACAAGAATTATTCGATGAGCTAAGAAGAGCCACATTTAGAAACAATAGTGTAGAATTTTATAACCAAATCAAATAAACTTTAAGAAGACTCACCAATAAAACTAAGCAAATTTTTGAGACAAACAGTTCGACTTCAGGTGCCAATATTACACAGAACATACAATCTGCTTTACATAATATATAAAGCCAAGTTACTGGAGCAAATGCGTTCTCTGCTTTATCGTAGAGAATATCTTATATATTTCAAATTACAAATTTGAACTTTTGTGTTTTTTTTCTAAATCTGTACATTAAACTACTTAAGAAAATTAGTGAAATAAGAAATAAATAAACAAAAAATATAAATACTTTGACTCTTTTACTTAACACGAAAAAGTACACTTAAAAAAGGTAAGACCCCGCTTGAGATCCGTGCGTCTCAAGTAGAAATAAAATAAAGCACAACATAAAAATTGGTTGACCTCTTTTGATAGCAACCACCGCGACGTCAACATCTTTGCTCATAGTACAAGCCCTATTTTGAATTATTTGTTTTGATGAAATTAAATTTGCATATTAAATAAAGCTAATTGTATCGTGTTGAAATTTAAAGTTTTATTATTTAATTCTCAATCAAACCATATTAATGTTTTGAATATGTATAATAAATACTACCGAATACGAAGTAACCAAATTCCGAATCTACAAGAATATTGAAAATTTAGAACCTAAATCAGATATTATAGGACAAATGCTTAGTAGGTACTATTAAACATAGTTTCAATCTTTTAGAGAATAAAATAAACTTTTTAAAACCCCACATTAAAATCAAGGGAGCACTATTTAATATTTTAGGTCAGGGACTTAAGTTTATCGCTGGCACAATGGACAGCGAAGATGCGTCAGAAATACAGACGAAACTCGATAATGTAAATCTTAATATATAAAGAATATCATTTATGAAGATAACAAACAAATCAAGATAAACCAAGATATGCCTGATCAAATAAAAAATATTACGAAACATATAACAACCCAACAGTATAAAATAGAAACCTACTTAAATAATTAAACTAACGCAACACATAAGCGACTTAGCAATTTAGAAGAAGAAATGAGATATAAACAATATGTCAACCAGCTCAATTATGATATTAATTTATTGAAAAACCACATTGATGATATAGATCAAGAAATATTAAGTTCCGTGACCTTTAAATTTTTAATTAATTGTTAAATATTTTGTGGGCTTTAGGTCAATGACCTATATTAAATATTTAACAATTAATTGATATAGATCAAGTCATAATGACAAGCAAATTATGCATTCTCACGAGAAACATCTTAACTCCTAAGGAAATAGACATGATTCACAACCCCGAATCATTTCAATATATTAAAATCGAGGTAACATTTTATAAAAACCAAATCGTAATCATTTTGTTGATTCCCCAGTTTTCAGAAACAGACCTTGTATATTTTAATAAATCAACAGCTTCTCTGTATGCTTTATTTTCATATTCAAAGTATTTTGTCATATCCAAATAAATTCCCACAATAGTCAGCATAGTCACCTGGCAAAAAAATATACCGATCATATTTCTTGCAATACTTTGTATAAAAGTAATTTCTGTATATATTTGTTGATATTTGTAAAAATTAGCTAAGTAAGCAAAATAAATGTATAAATAGTATTGTAAGGTAATAAAATTCATCAGTTATGATCAAAAGGTTGTCGAGTGTTCTTATTATTATTGTTTCCCCCCACCAGTGGTAAGGGGCAATAATATATTCACAAAAAATCTTCGCTCTACGAACTACCGCGAAAAACAAAGGTACAAGAACATTTTGTTTTAAATCTACGGTCTGGTCAAGGTTTATATGTACCCAGTCCAGCAAGTCGGAGCAAAATAGTTCAGACTTAAACAGACCCAACAGAAATACTTATTGAACCTATACTAAACAAACAAAACAAGTCCTTACACACAAAAGAAAAAAACGTCCTTGTAGATAAAAAACAAAATATATATTATAGTGCAGTAAAAGATGATCTTAAAAATAACTTAATAGAGATCGACGATAATTGTATTAAAAACATAATTAAAATCTAAGAAGCCAATTGTGACATGCAGATTCAAAACAAAGAGGAAATTAATGAAATTACTAAGGGCATAATTGTAACAAAAAATGTAAAAAAACATATATTATTCAAAATTGTAATGATCTTGAAGGAAACAAACTTATCAAAATAGAAAATTGTAAAATAAATATCAACGACTTAATGTTTGAAAATCTAGAAAAAAAGATGAATGATCACATAATATTGCCTAAAATAAAAAAGATTTATTGTGTTAACACCATAATGTGAAAGAAGAGGGCAGGCACAAGTGCCAAAGCAGCAACAACAACAAAAAATGCAAGCACAAATGACGATGCAGCAACAACAACAAAGACTGCCAGCACAAACGTCACAACAAAAACAACAGCCACCGTCACAGTAGAATGACCAACAACAAAAACGTCCACAGCAGCAAAAGAAGCAGCAACAGAAGCGGACGCAACAGGAGCAGGCCCAGGAGCAGCAGCGAGAGACCCAGGAGGAGCACCAGCGTGGGACACACCAGTAGCAGCCTAAAAAGAAGAACGAAAAAGTGCCATCAATCAACACTTACAAGATGGATTTAGAGAACACCCAAACTTTATGATTAAAAGATTAAGTAATAGAAGACATGCAATCCATTGTTTCACAGTGGAGGACCATAAAAAAATTAAAATGTTATTGAAAGAATCCACCACTGAGTTCTTCAGTTTCACCCCAAAGGTGGATAAAATCCAAACGGTCCTATTAAAGGGCATAGACTCCTACACGGAACCCCAGGCGCTCTATAATGAGCTCTGCCAAAAAGCGAGTGATGATCTCGAGTTTATCAGTGTCCAGACGGGAAATGCAGAAGTTGACAATTTTCTTGGTACAGCTCTCCCACAAGCAAATTGGACAGTTTGAGGAGTATCTCCGTCCTCAACTACAAGGTTGTCACTTGGGATAAATTAAAAAGGCGAGGTGACATGCTTCAATGAGTGCGCTGCCAAAGATTCGGTCAATGTAGTCGCGTTGAGTATAGTGTGGAGAGAACCACAATAAGGGAGAGTGCAAACTCGGGGCAGAAAGCGTCGAAGATAAGACCAAACTCAAATGTGCCGTATGCGGAAGCGACGGGCTTCCCTCTAACTATCGGGGCTGTCCGAAGTTTCAGCAGATGAAGCACCAAGAAATAGCTAAGCAGACTGTCGAAGAAAAACGTCCATCAGGGCGTGCTCCTACAGCAACAATCGTAAACCCCCAAATTTCCTAAACAGAAGAACGAAAAAGTGCCATCCATCAACAATTACAAGATGGATTTAGAGAACACCATAAAATTATGTCAGTCGGCCATAGGCCCAAACTTTATGATTAAAAGATTAAGTAATAGTAGACATGCAATCCACTGTTTCACAGTGGAGGACCATAAAAAAATTAAAATGTTATTGAAAGAATCCACTACTGAGATTTTCAGTTTCACCCCAAAGGTGGATAAAATCCAAACGGTCCTATTAAAGGGCATAGACTCCTACACGGAACCCCCCAGGCGCTCTATAATGAGCTTTGCCAAAAAGCGAGTGATGATCTCGAGTTCATCAGTGTCAAGCATTTCCAAACGGCTTTGTCCAGACGGGAAATGCGGAAGTTGCCAATTTTCTTGGTACAGCTCTCACCCATAAGCAATGTTGTATCTCCTCCTATACCTACCAGAGGAAATCGTCGTGCGTTGAACTCAGCACACTTCAATTGTGTTGTACTCTTTGATTGCCAATTCGATATCATATTACGGATATTGTTTTGGTCAATCAAAGTGCAATCATACAATAGTTGAATTGTGCTGACTCTTTTAACGTGCCGACGATTATCCACTGCGTATGTTTGGGCTTGCGGTCACCAAAATGACACGACAAGACTGGTCTTTGTCAAACATTCAATGAAGTCGGTCGTTTCGCATTCTTTACAGTTAGAACACTTTAACATTGGCGCAGCCGGTCCGCGAATCTCGTTTCTTTTATGTAAACTCGCGAATCTAAATTCAGAATATTTAAAAAAACAAATAGAACAAAAAGTTAGACTATTCCTGTTAAACAAAAAAAAAAAAAGTGATAGAAGAAAAATGTATTCAATACTTAATATTAAACAAACACTTTTAAATGTTGCTTTAATGTATAAACTAATCTTTCTCGTGGCAAACATACCGAACGTCTCAACATCACACACAACAACAACATCAGCTCCTTATCAAATAGAAAACATTACTTTAACTCCGGCACTATTTGAAGGCATTGGGAATGCTGTCTTTTTTAACAACAAATGGACCATATTCACGAAAATAAAACCCATGGATTTTTCTGAGGTTCTCGATTTTGTAAACAAGTGTGACGCTAAGATCAAACAGCTGTGCGTTCCTCTACAATCAAAATTTCAAATAAATTGCAACATGAGAACGAACGAGTTGGAAGCTATCATTTACAACCTTCGGCAAAACAACATGCGACTAAAACATATGGTCTCTCACCGAAGAAATAAGAGAGCTATAGAAACAATTGGACATTTCTTCCATTGGGCTTTTGGAACTATGGACAAGGAGGATTCCGATAAGATTTATGACCATCTAAGCAACTTGGATACCAACGAAAATGAAACGCTAAATTTGATTAAGAAACAGATAACGGTGGCAAATTCCAATTTTTATAGGCTCAGTAAACCTATTAAAACACTAGCAGAAGAGGTGGAAAAAATTGGAAATAGTTTCGAAAACTTCACCACGGATATGGAAAATTTCGCGACGGCTACAATCAAAGAGTTAGCTGCGACGAAATTGAAAGTGGAGATTAACGAAATGATCTCATTAGTTACTTCTAAACTACTTGAAGTCCAAAGTCGCCAAACAACTGAGCTATCAATTTTTAACGATTTGTACCAAAATAAGCTTCATCCTTTTATTTTGGATGCAAACAATATATCATCAGTGCTGAAGAATTCTAAGTATGAAAGAATGGTTCTTAATCCAGCCGCGTTGTTCCAAGTTGTTCGGCTGTTGGCCTATCCACAAGGAGACTCAATCGTTTTAAAGATTACTGTTCCGCTACCTGAAGCCACCATGTTTTCCTTGTTCAAGGTATACCCAGTGCGAACAAAACTCGATAACCATTGGGACTTGGTTTTGGACGTTAAGACTGAATACATCGCAGAAGCAGACGATCATACCTTATTTGTCACCATGTCGCGTACAGAGTTGATGCAATGTTCCGAGGTCCCGTTCAATTCGTCAATAACGATAAAGGTATGTCAACACCAAAAACCTATACATACCAGTGGAAGCTCCGAATGCCTAGTAGAGCTGTTGCAACATTCTGCTACCTCAAAAACGAACTGCAACTACGTCGTTTCACCAACTACAAAGGGGGTAATCACGAAGATGTCAACGAAGAACCAATGGCTTTTCAATGTAAGAGAATCGATTGCTCTCAATTTTAATTGCGATGGGGAACTGTACGCTCCAGAGCTCAAAGGATTCGGAATTCTGCACATTCTACATCCTACGTCAGAGCTCGAGAAACTTTTCCTGGTCCTACGACTGAATTCGGATAAAAACTACTTCATTATGGCCGGTGATTTGAACGCCAAACACCGAAATTGGGGAAATCAAATAAAATTTTTTTGAGGTAGCCATCTTTATAATTGGATGGGTCAGTACAATATTGAATATAGAATCGATCTGCTGGTTACAGATAGGCCATCTTTTTCAAGAAGCGGTTCCTATCTGGATTTATTGCTAATCGACTCAAGACGGACAATAACAGACACTGTAGGTACACACGCAAGAAACAGCTTACGGACGATTGAGTACGACAGCGACTACTGCGGACTAGCCGCCGTGTTGCGAATAAAGGTCGTTTGGTCAGTTACCCATATAAAACATTAAATTCCCACAGTTTGACACCGCTTCCATCGATGGCATATGCCATCGCTTGGATATGCCATCGCTTGCATAGTGCTAGGTGTAACGACCCTTATTCGCTGATGCCACCAGTCATTAATTTCTGAAATATGAAATCGCTGACTAATAGAAATAAGTTTCAAGTAGAAATAAGTTACTAAGTCAAAATAAATATCCAACCAATTCAATAATTGTTTGGTCTTTAACCCTAGAAAGCTAACCTTCGTCAAAATGGCACACATCGATCAAATATTTCTCTTTCCCTTTCTTACTGTTTGACTTACATAATTGTGCTTTCGCGCCAACTCAGTCGCCGGTGGTTTCTCTCGCGTGGTGGATGTGTTTATCTTGTAAGTGTTATTGTTTATTATATATGCGCAGTGTACTCGTCATTTTGACGAATGTTTATCTTATGTGTAACTATTACAAATTTAGTTTGTGCTGATTTGTGTTTCTTTTTTGTTTTGTTTTTATGTAGTACGCTCATTTTTGAATAATGGCTGCGATGTCGTTTGTTGGTGATGAAATAATTGTACCTGAAGATGATGAAAATTTCTCAAATGGTGAGTTTTCTGATAGCGAAAGCGAGAATGGTTTTTTGACAGACGACGCACAATGGGGCAGAATGGCCCAATCGGTGGCAATAAATCGAAAAATGAAATTGCCTGTATGGGGTCATTGTTATTTTTATTTGATAGTCAAATATCCCACTGTTAATATTGTAAAAGATTAAGACCGTTATCATAAACACATTTCGCATGACATGCATCGGCGGCGCAAGCCATTCTTGTTCACAGATATCTGGTGTCAGTTGTGAGGAAATTTGTAAGGTGTTTTTAATTGCATAAATAAAAGTAGAGTTTATTAAATATTAAAATTTTTGGAATGGAGCCTTCAAGTTCTGGTATGTGTTAAGCTATTTAAGTGTTTTTTTTTGTGAGAAAGTGCTTTTATTTATAAAAAACGGTAATTATCAATAAAACCTTTAAAATTTCATTTTTTTTTGCTTCTTTGTCCAAACATTGATCGGTTTAGTTTTGTTCCCAAGCAGTCCCAAGCTTAATTTTTACTGTTTCTGGTAGGTGGTGCTACCTTTTGTTACGAACTGTAAAATTTTTTTGCGGATTTATGTGGTTTTGATTAAAAATTTTCCTTAGAAAATGTGCTTTCTGATAAAAAAAAAAAAAAAATGTGAATATTTCTAAGATTTGTTTTAACCTATAGGTACAAGTTTGAATACGATTTTTATAACCCGGAGGGAGCTTGTTAGTATAATGCGGTCAGCTGAAAATATTAATTTACTAGCACAATTTGTTTTTCTGGAAGAAGAGTTAAAAAAACGAACACGAAACTTCGACAATAAACGTTTAACGGAAACACTTTCTCGCTTTAAATCTGAATATAAATCTCGTTGGGAAAAGGCTTTTCGAAAATTCGAGACGTTTTCCAAAAAAAACGATTCGTGGCTTGAGACATCTGTTTCTTTTCATTATTGCCTTGAAGAAAGGCTTAAGCGTGGTCGACCAAATGTTTCATTTGATGAAAGTACTGAACGTACAAAAAGAATGAAAACAGCAGAATTAAGAGAGTCTACATCGACTTCTATGTTGAGTTTTGCTACTCAAATGAGCTTGAGAGCAGTGGGACAGCTAAATGCTTCTGAAGTATTAAAGGAGATAACAACAACTACCCCTGACCGAGCAAAAAAATATATGACGTCATATAAAGAGTCACTCGAAACAAATAATTCTAAAATGTCAGGCCAAGAAGCTTTAGGGGTTGCAGTTGAAGCGCAATTATCTCGACATCAATATCAAATTATTAGAATGACAAGCTGCAAAAAAACAGTGTTATCCACCCCCGGAGTTCATCAAAGTTAGCGAAACTTTAGTAGAGGTTACCCTTCAGGCACTGCTAGATTTAACCACAAAGCGTTTGTTGGAATCGCAGAAGGAAGTTATCAATCTGCTAACAACCTTTGATATGGAAAACCTGACCTTATTTTGCAAGTGGGGATTTGATGGAAGTTCGGGACACAGCTCCTACAAACAAGCTTTCCATGGACTTGAGGCAACTGATTCTTCCGTTTTTATTACTTGTGTTGTTCCGCTTAGACTTTCTTCCAGTTCCAAAATTGTATGGCAAAATCCACGCCCAGGTTCTACAAGATACTGCAGGCCATTGAAAATAGAGTTTGCAAGGGAGTTTACAGAAATGTCTATTGCAGAAAAAAATAGAGTTGAAAATGAGGTCAAGAATTTGCAAAAGACAACAACTTTAATTGAAGAAAAACAAGTACAAGTCAGTCATACTCTACTTTTTACAATGATTGACGGAAAAGTCTGTAATGCTATCACGGGGACGTCATCAACACAAAAGTGTTTCATATGTGGTGCGTCTTCTAAAAGCTTTAATGATATAGATAGTATGTTGACAAGGGAAGTTAAAACAGAAAACTTAGAGTTTGGCCTGTCCGTTCTTCACGGATGGATAAGATTTTTCGAAAATTTACTTCACTTATCCTACAAATTGCCTCTTAAGAAATGGCAAGCTCGAGGGGATGATAAGATAGTTGTTGCCGAAAACAAAAAGAGAATACAACAAGAGTTTAAAGATCGTTGTGGTTTGATAATAGACAAACCAAAGCCCGGATTTGGGAACTCTAATGATGGTAATACGGCCAGACGTTTCTTTCAAAATCCTGAAATTTCCGCAGAAATTACAAAAATTGATGTACAACTCATAAAAAAGATGCACACTATTATGATTGTTGTGGCTAGTGGCTATGAAATTGATGTCGAGAAGTTCAAAAATTTCGCAATTCAAACTGCCAGATTTTATGTGGAAAAGTATCCCTGGTATTGCATGTCACCAACCCTTCATAAATATTTTATACATGGACCGGAAATTATAGCCCATGCTCTGTTGCCGATTGGTCAACTGACTGAGGAAGCTCAAGAGTCAAGAAATAAGGACTTTAAAAATTATAGAGAGCATCATTCTCGGAAATCCAGCAGAGAAAATACTAACCGAGATATTTTTAACTCTTTTTTACTAAGTTCTGATCCCATTATCACAAGTATGAGGAAACTGCCCGAAAAAAAGGAGCAACACCTGCCAATTGAAGCATTGGATTTGCTTAAAGCTCCTCCTGTTGATCATAATAATTCTGATACTGAGGAAGATAGCAGTGGTGAAGAAACCGAAGATTTTATTTTAAATTAATGAAATATCAATTTATTATGTTTATTTGTATTAAATTTTGTTTTGCTTATGTTTTTATTGAAAAAAATCATATCAACTTATTTTTTTTATAGAAGATAATAAGTAAAAAGGATATAATTGATGGTAAGCGTATTTTTGGACAAATTTGACTACCCTCAATTTGGTTACACTAAAAAGGTCGGCATATTGATTTTTTAACTTTTTTAAAACTACAAAAAAGTGGGCGTTTCGGTGGGCGTGGTCAATGTTGGGCTTAGAAATATCAATAGATTGATTCTATTAACATTTTCAGAAATTTTCAGGTTCCTATCTTTATGGGGTGATTTATTGCCACCAATAGGGTTGTTCTGCCCCAGTGTGCGACGTACAAAGCGATGTTCAAGACGAAGCTACTGACGTTGAAGATGAAGAAGAGAATTCTGCAGTCTCCAACTCTATTGTTAATCTGGCGCAGTCAAAAATTCGAGGCAAGAACGGTCACATTTGGGCTACGAGGAAGGGACAAACATCTTCTCGAACCTCAGTAATAAATATTGTCAGAATGGCTAGAGGACCAGCCCGTTCAATGAAAAATAAAACAAATCCTGTCGATATCTTTGAGTCGTTCATCACAAAGGAAATTTGCAAAGAAATTTTAAAATGGACCAATTTTGAAATTTCTATCAAGAAAAAAAATTATGACAAAAACTCCGCAACCACTAAAGATTTTTGTATGCAAGAGCTGAATCTCTCTTTGGTGTTTTGTTGTTAACAGCAGCTTTGAAGGACGACCACTTAACAACCGACGAGCTATTCAACACAGCTTTTTGTGGAAATCGCTTCCTTGCTTGTATGAGTCGAGAAAGATTTGACTTTCTAATAAGGTGCCTAAGGTTTGATGACAGGGAATTGAGAGTACAAACCATACAGACGGATCCATTTACACCTATCCGAAAAATATGGGACTTATTGATGGTACAATGTCGGTCTAATTACATCCCTGGAAGTTACCTAACCATTGATGAACAATTGCTTGCATTCCGCGGTCGATGCAAATTTAAAATGTACATTCCCAATAAACCGGCCAAGTACGGTCTAAAAATCGAAATGATGTGTGATAGTGGGACCAGATACATGGTTGATGCCATTCCTTATCTTGGGAAAGGAACAAACACAGAAGGCATGCCTCTGGCGGAGTACATTGTGTATTTGGTTTACTACAGTTCCTTTGGCAAAACAATTACTGCAGCAACCATACAAATTGACTATTGTCGGAACATTAAGAGCCAACAAAAGGGAAATCCCCGAACAAATGAGAAACAACCGTAGCAGGCCAATCGGAACTTCTATGTTTTGTTTTGATGGACATCTTACTCTCTTATCATATAAACCAAAGCCCAGTAAAATGGTTTATTTGCTGTCGTCATATGACGAAGATGCCAATGTCAACCCGTCGTCAAGAAAACCAACGATGATTGAATTTTACAATTCAACAAAAGGTGGTGTCGATACATTCGACCAAATGTGTTCCAACATGTCATGTAATCGGAAAACAAATAGGTGGCCGATGGCCATATTTTATGACATGATCAATATAGCTGCAATTAACTCATACATAATTTACTGTCACAATATCGGAGTTTCGGAAGCTAAACCTTTATCTCGAAGAAGCTACATGATGCAATTGCACGAGCAGCTTGTAGAACCATGGCTTAAAAATTGTCTAGAAACAACAACAATGACACTGTTGCAGCCTTAAATTTATAAATTATTATATATTAAATTGTAAATCCTTAATAATAAGAAAAAACATAGAACATTTGAATTTGCCGCCTAACTTAAATATGGAATTTAGTACAAAACATATGTTTGCATTTCTCTCAATAATTAAATTCACCACACTCTAAAATTGTACCTTCTTAATCATTGAAATTTATTTTATAAAGTCTCTTAAAATTCAACCATCGATCGTACAAGTCATATTTGCTTAACCTATTCATGCATTGTTAGAGTTGCTACTTAAGAATAATAAAATTGAATTTATAACGTGGTAAAAAGTTTCGTTTTTTAGTTATTCTGGAACAAATTCTAAACAGAATTTTACAGACACGAAAATTAAAGGAAATAATACGGGATGTGTTGGGCTTAAGCGATCAACAACGGGTAGAAGGTCAACAAGAAGGTCAAATTTCTGAACCATCTTCTTCTGGGAGTCCTCGTGTTCCTGAAAACAATCCAACAAAGAAGAGAAAGAGCTGTGGTTTATGCCACTACAAGAAAAGACGCATGACAAAGAACTCTTGCGAAAAATGCAAACTTCCAATTTGTGGTGAACATACTATTGATTTCTGCCCAGGTTGCGCCGAAGATATTTAATTTTTTTTATTTTTATAGTTTATTTTGATGTTTATTTTTACAATACTGAAGAAAAATGTTTAAGTTTTTTGTTAATAATAGTTCCTAACTTATTCTTAGAATGAAAGTGCCTTTTTGATCTCAAAAAAACATGTGCTATGAAAAATGTGATTTTAGTATTACAAAATGAAGTAAATATTTATTTTAACTTTAATTTCTTTTTATTTATACCCCCTTTTATACATATATAAATACTATAATCTTGAATAAAAAGTATTAACTTACTAAAAAAAAAAAAAGTTTTTAAATGTTCGTCAAAAAGTTGAATGATTAGCTTTTCATGGTAGTGCAGGAAGGTTAGCTTTCTAGGATTAAAACGAATAAGGTGTTTGCTTTACATGGCAATCTTGCCAGGAGTAAAAATAAAAAAAAAATAAAAAAAAAATAATTGCAACGATTGAATTGTGCCTGACGATCATAAGCTAAAAAAAAAAAATTAACTTACTTTTACTTCTGACAAAAAAAAAATTACCAAAAGAAGTGCAAAAATTCTCGGAATTTGAAAATAAATACTTTATTGAAATAAAGTTGTAGATGTTTCTCAATACAAAAATAAAACAACGAAATAAACATTTTGTGCTCAAAAAAAAAAAAAAAATAATTAAACTTTATTCTTCATTTATTCAAAAGAAAATAAATTATAATGAAATTGAAAAAAAAAACAATGAAAACAATGAAAGATACAATAATCCGCATTTCATCACGAAGCTTGTAGATAACGCGAATCATTAGGTTGAGTTTTATTTTAAAATATTATTTTAGTTAGTTCTAATTTTTACTAAGGCATAACGTTTGCTATTGATTTTAAGTGTAACGTACACAAGTAATAAAATAAAAACGTATTTGATTATACTATGTAACGTACATACTTAATTTTAAATATAAGGTATATTTAAATTCATGTATTTCAAAATTTGGTGCAACGTACACCGTGGATAAGACCTAACACACATACTATCACGAGAGAAACTATCAAACTTAACCAATGAGGACATCTGGATTATTATAGCGTGGCCGAGCTGTAACCGATCTATGTACGTGCACGTCTATAGGAGTGTGAATGAGAGCTTTAGTTGTAACCGATCTACGGCGACGTACATACTAACATGAGTGTGTGTGTTTTTTTTAAGTCGAAGGCTTGGCCAGCCGGGAAAATCTCTAAAAGGAACTCGAGCAAAAAGTGCCTCCTTAAAAAAACATTAATTTGATTGCTGAATTTCAATGCGCCGTTCATCTTAAAGGGAAAGTTCAGACCTGTAAACTGCATGTTTCAAATAATAATTCTCTCAATATTTAAGGTACAGACATGTGCGATATCTTCGGTTTGTGGAATCAACCAATTACCATCATATACAGTCGGATCACTGAACCGACTATCGACAATAAAAATGCATCCATTGCCAGCATTCAGCAAAAATACGTCGAATTGTACAAAGTCGATTCCTCTGTCTGTACCAAAATAGAAATAGAACTTCATCTCAAGCCTGATACAAAGCCAATATTGAGAGCAAAGCGTCTAGTGTCATATTCGGTACTCCGTCTCACCGAAGCAGAATTGCAAGGTCTCCAAGATCGCAACATCATCACCCTAGTAGACTACTCTGAAGCAAGTTATGTATAAGACACATTCCTCCCCATCATTGCTAGATATGCAGTTAGCGGATACCTTTAATTCTTTATATTTTAATTCTTTATATTTTATACCGGATACCTTTAATTCTTTATATGGGAAATCTTCTATTTCCACACATAATTATTCATAGTTTGCACATTCCTTCACGTAGCATACTGTAACATGAATATTATTTTAATGTTTGGTCATTTTTGCTGACCTAACATAATAAACATAATGAATGTATCTGCTTATTATTGTGTCTTGGAAAATTTCTCAGTGAGTTGATTTTAATCTATTGAACGTGTTAGACGTGACAATATAAAAGGTTACTGGTTCATAAATTGTTGAATTTGTGTTTTGATGTTTTTTTTTTTAAAGACCGTTTTGATTCGCGGTAGTAAATAAATCGCACGTTGCATGGTGGTTTTCGACATACAATTGCAAAATTAAGACACCACTATTGGATGATACAAGCAATAAGATGTGTTCGACAAGCCATAAATAAATGTTTAAGATGCCTTCGTTTTGCTGCACAACCAAGTACTCAACATATGGGACTTGTATCGTACTGCCTGAGCTTTACAACCTCAGCAGTAGATGCTCTTTTATAAATTTAACGAATAAGAGAAACTTATATTTTAACGAAGGCAGAACGAGATCTGACGAAAAAAGAGAATTATTATTCAGTCTTAAAAAGATTAGCAGGCGAGAAGGTTCGCAGGATTATCATTGCAATAAAGAAACAGAATAGTGTTTTTTTTTTTAATTTCATATTTTTCCACTGAAAAGCTTGTGTAGTGTAATACAAGCATTCTTTCATTTCATCAACGTAAAATCATTTCTCATTTCTCAAACGTAAACAAAACCACATGTAGTATTCGATCGACACAATTAAAATAGTAATTTCATTGATATTCGAAACCATGAAGCTAAGAATCAAATTTAGATTAGATTAGATTAGATTAGATTTATTGGTTCACATTTTTTTAGAGATTGTATACAATATATTAGTTACATAAAATCATTTGAGCATGGCTCTATGCCGTCTGCCAGATTGACAATCCAATTTATACTCTATATAAGTTTATTGCAGTTACATTTTTGATTTAGTATTTTAAACATTGTTTTATGTTTGGAATAAATTTACAGTTTTATATTTTGTTGTTGCTTTTTTTTATTTTTTGGGTGGTTTTTTGTACTCGTACTTATTTAAAAATCACCATTTATAATTCTGTACCTATATCTAAGAGCAATATTTAGAAATTCATACAATTTTTTTACATTAATTTGATTTAATAAAAATATGCAATATTCTTCTGTTAAAGTATCGTTTCCCAATACGTTTCTTCTTATTTCTCGAAAAACTGGACAGCACCCCAAGAAATGAATGATATCTTCCCGTTCCCTTCTGTTGCATAAATCGCATATAATTGGTAAATCACTTCTATGTGGTATGTAGTTGAGTTGCAGCAACTCGCCTCGTACACGAAATATCATTGAAATCGCGTTTACACTGTTTTCGTCTTTGAAGTAGTTGTTTTCGTTGAGAGAGTAATCCAGGCGGTTATAAATCGATCGGTGAAGTGATCTTGTAGCTTCTTCCTCATGTTTTGCTCTATATTTTAGGTCAACTTGTTTGATTAGATCGTACAATAAATGTCTCCAGGTACTTGGATCATCTAAATTTATGTTTATGTCTATCCCACACTCTTCAGCTATATCTTCCCATTCCTTGAAGTATCCTCTCTTGCTTCGCACCATTTGAATGGCCACCCTTTTAGGAAGCCGGTGATCTGGCATTTGCATGACATGGAGAACATAGTCTATTTGTAGTTTGAGTGTCTTTATAAACAAGGGAGACAATCCAGTTTCAATCATAAGCATATAGTTCGGCGAGTTGGAAGGAAGATGAAATGCTCTTTTGAGGTAGTACCTTAAAAGTTTTTCAACCGTTTCATATTTTGAACCTCCCCATACTTGTGCAGCGTAAAAGAGGATTGATTCCGCAACAGCTTCAAAGACACGGTATTTGCTGCTGTGACTTATGTATTTGTTGTTAAAGCAATTTTTCCAAGTAGAGTTTAATGCGGTTTTTGCTTTAGATAGTTTTTCATTTAAATGTTTATCCATTTTCATATTTTGTGTGAACAGTACACCAAGATATTTATATTCTTTTACAACTTCAACAGCATTCCCATCATAAACCCATTTCTCGTTCACGCTCGTTCTGCCTCCTCTCTTTTTTATAATCATAACTTTAGACTTGTCCGAATTAACCAGAAGATTCCACAACTTACAGAACTCATGAAGCTTATTTATCATTAGCTGCAGAGTTTCAGGTGAGTATGCCATCATCACAACATCATCCGCAAACAAAAGGGCTTTAATTTGAAGTCCCGCAAATTCTATGCCACCAGGTAGATAATTGACCAGGTCATCTATAAAAAGTGCAAATAGATCAGGGCTTAATGAGCAACCTTGTCGGACCCCTGTTTTGGTTTCAAACCACTCAGATTTATCTGCACCATTCCATACTGACGATCTCGTTTCTCGATATATATTTTTAATAAGTTGCCCAAATTTGCAGGACATCCCAAGCCCGTACAGTTTGTACATTAGGGCATCGCGGTCAACCGTGTCAAACGCTGCTCTAAAATCCACGAAGATGACGAAGATGATGAAGAATCAAATTTATTTATTTGTTTGTTTTTGTCAAACGAAACTGAGTGTTGTGCTCAGGGCATTGCCACCACTTGGGTGACTATGCACATGAAGTGTTATAGAAGTATTTTGTTACACTATGTTCCAGATTCATAATTTCATTGAGACTATCTCAACATATTGTATACATTGAAAAATTGAATGCTGATGCAGCACAAAAGTATTTGTGATATAGTTCTTAAGCATAAGTGGGGATAACCCAATGATTTTTAAGTAGTATAAATAGCAGTGAAATATGGTTTAATAAAACAGTTGAAAACAGTTCAAAACTCAACAACAATTAATTTCTTTTTTTTTTTATAATTGCGGCTCATTAGCCAAATTAAATAGCGAGCTGCCCTTTAACTAGCAAACACAGGGTTTTAAAATAAAGAAACAATACACTTGTGTTTTATTTTTGATCGGACGGTTTTTCTTTATCTAAAGTTTCAGTGGAGCAGCAGTCTTATTTAATATATCTGGGCGTCGATACAGGACTACTTCCAGAGGCTATAGTTACACCATCAAGACCTTTTACACATACAGGAGTTGATTATGCTGGACCGATTCTAGTATTAATTTCCAAGGGCCGAGGCAACCGATCGACTAAAGCTTAGATCGCTAAATTTGTCTGCTTCGCCACCAAAGCAATTCACATTGAACTTGTGAGTGACCTTTAATCAGCAGCATTTGTAGCTGCCTTAAGACGATTTACCGCAAGAAGTGGTATATGTTCGCATTTCTACAGTGACAACGGAACTACGTTGGTTGGAAGATATCCAACAGCAGATGCGGACAATTACAAAACATTGTAAAGATGATGCAGCGTCAAAGCTCACACAATATGAAATCCAATGGCATTTTGTACCGCCAGCACTATGGTAATCAAGCGTAAAGTCTACAAAATACCACTGTAAGAGAAACCTTATCATGTTGTATCGTGAGAATCAAGGTCAACCATGATTCCCTCAATGCAACATGATTAGTCCTAACGTGCATCTTATTACATCTTGGGAACCATTCATATTTATGGTTCCCCGGGTGTATAAGCTTGCACTTGCTAAGCTTGCACTTTGCATAGCTGAATACATTTTATGTTTGACCAACGCTCGCCAGTCTACAAACGAACTTCATCCGTGTTCTGTCATTACATGGCGATCTTGCCACAAAAAATTCAGCCAAATGATATGGTCTACTTGAAGGACGAAGCAAACCACAAACTGGATAGTTGCTTCAAGGGACCATACAGAGTACTTGAAACTGACAATTTAGGAAACTGTAAACTTAACACCAAAACAAAAATTATAACTGTACATAAAAATAGATTAAAATTAGCTTAAGTTCTTATTGTAAACAAAAACAAAGAAAAGAATTAATAAGTAAACAAAAGTATATAAGTTATAGTTATAATGCATAAGATTCAATTTATATGTTAAATTCATTAATTATCATAAATTTTAATTTCATAAAAATTAACCTCATTTTAATAATAACTTCAAAATAAATATTTAATAGTAAGATAAATATACGGACATTAAATAGGCTAATTTAACGGGCGTTAACGCAATTATAAAAAAAAAATGTAACTTTAAATAATGTTATAATAATTTTAAAATTGTAATAATAATATTTTAATATTTTGATATTTTTGATGCAATAAAAATGGCTAGGGAGTATTGGTCAAGCATAATTTTAACTTATAAAATTATACTTCAAAAGGAGGAAGGTGTAAGAGAAACCTTATCATGTTGCATCGTGAGAATCAAGGTCAACCATGATTCCCTCAATGCAACATGATTAGTCCTAACGTGCATCTTATTACATCTTGGGAACCATTCATATTTATGGTTCCCCGGGTGTATAAGCTTGCACTTGCTAAGCTTGCAATTGCTAAGCTTGCACTTTGCATAGCTGAATACATTTTATGTTTGACCAACGCTCGCCAGTCTACAAACGAACTTCATCCGTGTTCTGTCATTACACCACCTTAAACCAATAATTTTTGAAACTATGCTGACATTTGAAGAATTATCAACTTTACTGTAACTAATAGAATCCTGTTTGAACTCTAGACCACTCACTGCAATCGATAATGACGTTGATGACACTTGCATTCTAACCTCTGGTCACTTTCTGATTGGAAGTGCTCTGAATGCTGTACCCGAGCCTACTATCGATGAAACAAAAACATTTAGATCTCGGTGGCACCAAATCCAAAAAGTGGCTCAAGACTTTTGGAAGGTCTGGGAACCCTGAATTCTTGTCACAACTCTAGAAGCTGCCCAAATGGAAGCAAAAAGAAGACAACATAAATTTTGGTGACATTGTGTAAGTTAAAGAAGACCCATTACCTCCAATATCCTGGATGATGATGGAACAACAGTTCTAAGCATCAATAAACATTTTAAAAGAGACTGATTACAAAGTTATGTAAATTACCAATAGAAAATGAAACATCGAAAAAAGAAGTACGACAAATCAATTGAACAACAAGTCGTCTACAACCATTTTTTTGGATGTGCATTTTGTTTGGCTTATTGAACATAGTTGGCTCCACTGCAGTTCCCCAATTACACCATGTCGAAATATTTCGATTTGAAAGTCACCCTGGAATATACTTCGAAGATGTGTGACAAGCAAATTTTATTTCGAGCTCATGAAAACAATGGTCCTCATTGTTTTCTTCAATTGGACAAACTATAAGCAAAAGATCAAAACATACAAGAATCGCAAGAGCTTGTAAAAGGGATCAAACGGCATATCAATAGCTTCGAAAAGCATAAAATCTCACTATCTGAGGCAGCAAACCAAAAGAGAGTATATTGATGGAAGTCTGAACATTAGTTGAATGTACATAATGTACAAGGAAAAGTGCATCAATGATGGGGTGGAAAATGCGAAGCAGCACGCGTACGAAGAAAATTTTAACATTGGTTTTTTTTAACCGAAAAAAGATCAATGTATACAATGCTTCCAGTTCGATAAGAAAATCTGCAAGAAAATCATACCAAACATTTATCGGAAAAGGAATTAAAAGACGACAAAAAATCACTCAGTCAAACAAAAATACATAAGTGGTTTGTAAAGACTTGCAAGCCTTGATCCCAGTACCCTGTGGGCATGTATCATCTTTTTTTTATAAAAGAAGACTGCTTTGTTTCAACTTTACCATTTTTGAAGTGGTTTCCAATGAAGGCTTTTGCTTTGTATGGCATGAGAGTGCATGAGTTGGTGCAAGTCTTAAGACCTACCTTAGCAAATGCGCAGGAGATTCCTAGTGATTTAATTGGACAATTGCTTTGGGCAAAATAAAAGCAAGTTCATGTTGTCACTTCTGATGCAGCTTGTGCAAACTTACAGTATGAAGGCGAAGGCGACAACATGCCATCCTTGATAGAAAAAAAAAAACAAATCAAGGTGCTTAAAACAAGGCCCAATTTTTACTTGACATCAAATTGTGCCAATTATTCAGCTGGCAAAGAAGTTAAAACCGCTTTATAAGGTTCATCAGCTGCAAACCAACTAAGTTTCCGACCTAAAAGACTTGTGCGCTAAAACGGGGAAGAACTTCAAAAAAAAAAAAACCACAGTGGAGAGAAAGTTATTTGGACTGACATAAAAGTGTTAATGGTTAAAAAAGCATTTCCTAATATTGTTAAGTACAAAACGTCATTTGCGGTATCTAATCCTTCAAGGTATCTAATGAACCAAAGCTAATAGAATTAAAACCAGCTTATCCTAATGGGCCACCAAAGATACCAGCTGCAAAAGAAAAAAAGGATTTAATGGAGCTGTGCAAACAGAATTCAATTATCAATTTTTTCATAATCTAGAAAGTGAAGAAACTTTTGTTAGAAAGCCAGCTGCTAAAAAGGAGGAGAGCTGGAGCCTAAAAATGTTTTTTTTTTTTTATTTTCAAATAAACTTTCTCACTTCCATAATTAAATAAACTTAATTGTCAATTAAACATATTTCTTCTTCTCTAATTTGTGTTCAAATGGGAAGCTGTGTTCTCATCCTCATTGAGTGTTTCTGTTTTCCTTTTTCTATAATTACCCAAGATTTATTTTGGGTTATAGCTGTATTGTACTAGAACAAAATTTGAAACAAATATGACATTTTGAGTTGGCGCTCTTTTGCAATGAAATTTGATTTGCTTTTTTTGCTATCTCAAAAAAACTAAATTATTAATGTTATTTAAAAAAAGTGTATAGAAGTGTATTTTAATGTGCAATATGTTAACATCTATACAAGTAATGCTTAACTCTTTACAATGGCTTACGATTAATCAAGGAACAATTATGAACATGCTTATTTTTATATTTAAAATAAAAAATAATATGTTACCAATTTATCTGTTTAATCAAATGAGTAGGTGAGAAGCAAAACTCGTTATATCCGCATTACTGACAAATTGAGATTTAAATGTAGATTTGAAGGGTTGGCAGCATTTAACCATATTAGAACACACATTTTGTAGCATAACTGTTCAAATCCCTTTGAATACTCAAGTTGAATATCATGTTTGGTTTTAAAACTATCCATATCCACTTTGACGTTTGCAGCAAAACTTTTCATATCCATCGCAGTAGGTTTTTGTTTTCAAAACTCTTCTTCTTTATCAGCTGCTTAACGTTGGGCCCAAACAAAATCACATTCGTTTGATAGTGACTACACGAATAAGATCGATTTTTAAAGATATGGATAATTTTAATTCTTTCCCAACTTTTTCTGAAGGTAAGGGCAAAAAAAAAGTGGTTAATAATAGCTCTTGGAAAAGGGAACAGCTGAAAAAGGGAAGGTGAGGTTTTCATGCACCAATAAATTGATCAAGTTTAAAGCATTTCTGTTTAGATATTTGCCTAAGAAACTTCCAAACGTTCCAGGTTGTACTCACAAGAAGAAAAATCTTAAATGTACTAACATTTCCTTTCAAGATATTCGTCGTTTTTATGAATCCTTTTATGCAAATAAAGAAAATATTGCGCAGGATAATTCATATTAAAATATACTTCTCAAACAAAGCCAAGGAGAATAAGACGCTCTGGTAGTTTACTCTCAATTGCAATAATGGTATTTTGAAAAGTCTTATCTTAACTGTGTAAGAATTAGCAAATAATATTTATTTATTTTCCTTCCATCTTTTCTACTTTCCAAGTTTCACTCAACATTTATATATTTTCTTAAATCCATTTATCTTTGCGAATTATTCTATCGTAGTTGTTTCTATGTATTTCCATTTTCTATTTTTTTTTACCTTTACTTCTATTATTTTTTATTATTTTTTTTCTGTTGTCTTTCTCTTGATCTTTTGATTGTCCACAAATCGCAACAGTACATGTCTCCTTTTTCTCGCGATTGTTTTCTTTTATGTGATAAGCTCCGTGAGAGAAAGAGAGGCTGTGCTGAAAGGATATATGAGAATCTGCACGGAGGAGAAGATCGGCGAGAATCTTCAAAGATTTGCATTCAGTAGAGTGTAAAGCTTTGAACAGTGTGGTGTTAATTGTGTTAACGTAGTTGAGTTTAACAAAATAAATAATTTAAACAAAATAAAAAGCAACAGTAAATGTGAGTTTTATTATAATTCATTTATAATATTGTCACTGAGTTTTGTTTTTCCTCTAAGTTTTTGTTTATTTCCTTTCAATTTCTATACTATCTCTATTTCGTTTTATTTGAAGCCGTCGCGACGACGAAATATTTTTTCCCTCTTTTATCTTTTTACTATTTTTTTTGTCTGTTTGTTTTGTGTGCGTGTACCTTCTTTTTGTCTCCCTCTCCATTCTCTGTGCATGTTTATTTTTTTTATATATGTTTAAGAATTTTAATGCGACGGAAGAGAGAAAGAGAGTCGAACTCCGCTAGAATATTATTATTATTGTTTTGCTTTGTCATGTGTGTTGCTCTTCTTTGCCAAATTAATTTTTTTTTCCTTTCTCTCAAAAATTATCTATTGGGGTATCGGTTCGGGATGTGTGTGCTCCCTTCTCGTTCGCAACCAGTGGGTTGATTTGGTTGGTAAAACCATCCACCGGAGTATCGGCTCGAGATGAGCGTTCTCCCTTCTCGTTCGCAGCCGGTGGGTTGGTTTGGTTTAACTTCTTTCGGTGGATTTGCTGAGAGTTGCCGCTTATCCACTAACACACGGGGATGTGCGCTTTCCTGCTCTGGGTGTATTTTTCTTTTTGTTGTGCTTTTAAATAGTATTGAAATGAAAGGAGTCAACCTCTGGGGAATCGGTTCGGAGTGTGTGTTTTCCTGCTCCGTTCGCATGCTAGTTGTTGACTAGGAACCTTGAAATTTAGTACTATTTATTCCTTTTATTTTTTTTTTATATGAAGATGTGTGTCCTCCTGCTTCGTATAGTTTTTTTTAATTTTACGGCATTCACACACACATTTATTTGAATATTAAGATTCTAATAATTAATTTTTCTTTGTTTATTCCTTTCTTTCTCTTTCCTAATTTTAACAAAAAAAAAAGGAAACTTAGAGGGCTCATGTATTTCCTTAAAATTTTCATTGCAGATATTTCAACACTTTCTATCCACGACCAGAGGAGCTCAACACAAATATATTTTTTCTCCTTTTGTTTTCTGTCAATTATTTTTCTTTATTTCCTTTAACTTTTTTTTTTTTTTATTTAAATACAAAATACAAAAAAAATATACCTATGCATAATGCATATATGATTTGAATTAAAAATAAAGAATTATTATTTTGTTTTTCCTTTTATAAATTTTCCTTTTATAACTGATTTAGGAAATGAAATACAAGGAATACCTTTCAAGGGTATTCCAATAAGTTACTTTTTAAGGTCCAAGAATGGTGGCTTATTGCAAGTTTGTCAAACCGCTTTTTTTCAAATCCTGGGAATATCGAAATTCAGAGTTCAAAACATTTGCAAAAATCATCTCTCAGCTGGGGAAACACCAAAAGAAAAACGAGGGGGTGACACTAGATCCACAAAATATCAGCAAAAAAAAGGTAAAGTAGCAAAGAAATAAAACTTATAACAAAAAATTATACCAAAATAATTTCAAAATTATACCATTGATAAATTATAACTTTACAGAAGATTACTATAAAGAATTAAACTTTAAACCAATCGATAATATAGGAATGTTAGAATCTAAAATACATAAATACATAACTTACAACTTGGTAACATTTGCGGTTGTAATAAAGGCAGGGGTTATAGCCACAGAACACAACAAAAGCACTTTTTAGTCTCTGCATTTTATTCTCAACAAAGGAAATGAAATCATATTCATATTCCACTATCGAATATGCATATGATACCATTTCCTGTTATTGCAATCAAATCAATATTCTTAAATAAAGACTCAATTAATATTCTGAGATAAAGATTAAAGAAACAAAGCGCTGACAAAGCGATTCACACACAAAAGATAAATTATGAAAAAGACTAGCTATCTGCGATAGCATAAGTCAGTTTTAAAGTAATACTCAAATAATAAAGACACAGGAATCAAGAGCTCCGCTATTTAATTCCTTTTTTTTTAAATCTTTTATATAAATTACTTTTATTATTTATATAAGTTAACCCTTCGATTCTATCATAAAAAACACTGGAAAACGATAGAAACAAAGAACAAAACATCACAAACAATAATGCAATCTGGAAATCATAAACATAATTATTTATGACCCAATCGATCCCGTAATCCAAAAAAACCACTTGAGCATAGGAACGACATCTAAACATGTGCATCGGCTCACATTTCAATCCCTACCCACACCACATCAGATCCAGAATAACGAGGTGACTTACTCAAGTCAGCATCTTAAAAAAGGCAATCGAAATCAAGTCGTCCAGCTGTATAGTTGTGTTTTCTTTTACTTTATATTTTTAGTATTGTACCTAACATTAAGTTTGTTTGAAATAAAGTTTTTTTTTATTTTAACTATTAGTTAAATAAAAATAAATTTATGTGGGATGACAATATACAGACAGACACAAGACGATACGTGCACAAACGATACAGACAGACGATATTCAGACCTACGTACCACTACAGACACAAACGAACGAAACGGGACGAAAGACAGAAAAGAAAGAAGATTCGAACATCCAAGCTAGTAAGTCAGTATATCCAGAGATTCTTAAGCGAAAGGTCGTGTTATTAAGTACGGAAATATATAAATAAAGAAAAAGTTAAAATAAAATCTGTGTCGGAGTTTTATTAGAGAAAGTAAAACTACAATTGGGGGCTCTAACAGAGATGAAAATCCGAGTCCGGAGTGTTGAAAAACAATTGAAAGTGGACTTCATCCCAAAAGTGTAAAATTTGTTTCGATTTAAAGAGGGATTCATCCCCAAATATTTGCATAGAATCAAACAATTGAAAGTGGGATTCATCCCAAAAGTTAAAAAATTGTTTTGATTAAAAGAGGGCTTCATCCCAAGAATCGGTAAAAAGTAATAAAATAAAAGAGGACGTCATTCCCAAAAGTACAGTTAAAATTTTAAACTGAATTGTGTCTGTGCGCGCAATAAATAAATACACCACTCAATTGGTATGAGTAAAAGAGAAAGCAAGAAACAGAAAATTGTGTCTGTGCGCGCTATAAATACACCACTCAAACTCAACTGGTGTAAGTGCGTAAAGAGAAACTAAATTGTGTCTGTGCGCGAGTTACATGTCTAACCCCGGTCATTCACCACATTTCCCACGACCACAACATTATGTCAAGTCAATAACTTTATGTCATACAGTAATATTATATTTCACACTAAAGTCAATAGCATTTCAGTTTGCCTTATCATCAAAATAAATAATTGTAATATTATATTTCACATTAAAGTCAATAGTAGTTTTCAGTTTGCCTTGTCATCAAGAATATCAAATAAATAATTGTATTATGTAGGTTTAAGGTTGAGTTTGATTTGAATAAACAACACAGAAGGTGTTCACCAAAAATTAATTAATTGTTTTTTTTTATGGAATTTCGCGATTGAATACTTAACTGGCGCAGTCGGGACGGAACAAAAATAATACAAGTTCGAGAGAATATCGATAAAAGTATTTTGTTAAAAAGAACCAGTCGCGAAGCTTCGAAGGCTTATCGAACAAAAACGTTTGCATAAAAGAAACAAAAGAAAAAAAAGGGAAAAGGAAAAAATCAGTCATCAAAAGTGCAGTAGCAAAAATAAGAAAAGACATCAGTGATAAATAATAAAATTGTGTGAACTAAATTTGTGGAAAAACCTACATCATCAAAAGTGTGTGGAAGGAAATTTACAAAAAAGTGCGTGGACAAAACCGAGGAAGAAAGACATCGGCATCAGAAAAAACGCTTCTACAATTGAAACACGATGGAAATTTTGAAACTTATGTTAGCAGTCACCAGCCTAATAACAACAACGACAGGACAGAAAATGGAAGTACAAGACTTAACTAACAACCAAGGACTTTTGACATTTAAACTAGGAACTGCAAGAGCAATAGTGTCATACAAAAACCTAATACATATAGTTCAGCTCCAGAAATATGAATAAAACATTAAAGCAATAGGTAATTCACTAGAGGTCTTTAAGACCATTGACGGTTTTAACGACTCTCTCAAAGTAATACAAATTAAATTCAAACAACTACAAAGTAGACTCCAAACTCTATCACCTAATATAAGACAAAAAAGAGGACTGATAAACGGACAAGGTACAGTTGTGAAAAGTATAACTGGAAATATGGACGCCGACGATGCTCTAAATATCAATAGGAAAATCGAAGAATTAACTCAAATACAAGATAATCTTGAAGAACAAGGAAGTAATCAAGATAGGCTCAATAAACAAATGATTAAAAGGTTCGATAACATTACGAACCATATAAACGACCAACAAAAACTTATTGAGAACTACTTGGTCAGAACTGAAAAAACGCTAGGAAACAGAATAAGAACCGAAGAAAACTCAATCAGATACATCCAATATTTAAATCAGATTAATTTTAGCATAGAAATCTTGAACAATCACTTAGCTAACATAGCAGAATCCATAATTCTCGCTAAACTAAATATTATTTCAAAACAAATCCTTAGTAATGACGAGTTAACTTTTATCTACCATTCCTTACGAAATCAATCAGTCGATATTAAATCAGACGAACACATCTATGAGTTGTTGGAACTCCAGGCATATTATAACCACACAAATATAGTCTTCAACATCTAAATCCCAATCCTCAAGAATGAAACATTCTCCTTTTTCCATTTAACCCCTATCCCAATAAAAAACAAACTACTTTCCACCAAACCCTTTTGCATCCTAAACAACAATGAAATTCAATATTTTGGTAAAAAAAACGGAAAAATAGAAAACGTGTTCTATTGTAAAGCAACGACAACCCAAGATGTCAACATTGAAACCAGCTGCATTGCCAACCTGATCACAAACAGACCAGCACACTGCAACACACTAGATGTAGAAGAGGAACACCAAATTTCCCAACCAGAACCAAACTATATTTTGTTCCTAAACAGCCCTAAGACAGAGATCAAATCAACATGTGGCCCTTAAAAACAATATCTTCAAGGCACATTTATGATCAATTTCCTGAACTGCAGTATTGAAGTCAACCAAATAACGTACGAGAACACGAACAACCTTTTCTTCGAAGAAACACATATCTACCCAACATCGTTTAACAATGTCCACACG